>PVHT021183526.1:12386548-12515507 GCA_004024745.2 Catagonus wagneri | reverse complement strand
CTCAGCTTGGAAGGGCGCACAAGACAGCCGTTGTCTACCTCAGCTGGTTTTCGCTCGGTTCCCGTGCATCCGTGTCCCCCAGAGGGGAGGAGGAGGGTGTGGACAGATCTGACGAGAAAGGACCCTGCAAGGAGCGCAGCACACCCCCAGAAATGGCGCCCCACTGACACGCTGCATTCACCACCCGAAGCCCAGCTTTTCAATACCCAAAGCAACTGTCGTCACCTGAATGCTACAAATGGCAGTGTCACAATTCCCACCTTGGGTGCGTGGCAAAGAATCGGACTAGTACCCATGAGGATGGAAGCAGGTTCGATCCCTGGCCTCTATCAGTTGGTTAATGGTCCGGCATTTCATCAAGTTGTGGCCTACTCTGCAGTTGCTCTTGAGTCTGACATTGGTGTGGCTGTGGCTGAGAGTTAAAACAGCCACTCTGATTTTACCCCTTTTCTGGGAATTTCCATATGCTCCAAATGCAGCTGTTATAAAAGATTTCTTCATACAAAGTTTTTTTTTCCTGCTGTCCTATTTGCAACAGATATTTTAAGATCTTTAATTTCTGTTAACCCTAGGAACAATAAAGCATTATAGTAAATATTTATGATTCTAATAACATGTCTATATTAATTTGAGCAACTAAATTTAATACCATATTGCAATTCTTACCATGGCTCAATGGTTAACGAACCCGACTAATAACCACGAGGATATATTTTCAATCCCTGGCCTCACTCAATGTGTTAAGGATCCCGCATTGCCATGAGCCTTGGTGTAGATCGTAGATTCGGCTTGGATTCCACAGTGTTTTGACTGTGGTGTAGACTGTGGGGCTACTGTTCTCATTGTACCCCTAGTCTGGGAACCTCCATATGCCTCAGGTGCTGCCCTATTAAGAGACAAAAAAAAGTACCAGATATTAATTTAATACTGAATATTTCCCATTTCACATGAACCTAAAATTAATTCTGTGCAATTACCTTCAACGTTTTTGGGGACTTAAGCAAATTAAGTAGAGCCCATTGACAAATTAATTTGAATAATGCCATCCAAAGGTAAGGTCATATACCTAATGCACACAGACATATAGACACGCACAACCAGAGATCGTGGCTTCATTTTCTAAATGTAGTCACAAATCAGGCATTCTAATATAGATCTCACTAGTTTATTAAAAGGCATCTTTCCTTTAGTTTTTTTTTCCTTCAGTCCCAGGAATTAGAGGTTACCTACCTAAGTGATCCTGAGAGCCCAGGTCTCAAGGCACAAGGTGAGAAAATCAAGTTCTCCTAAAGAATTTGTTCCCTCAGAGTCATAATTCTGAAAAGATGTTTTGTCAAGCTCACTTTCTTCCTGTATACACAACAAGAAGCAGTATGGGAATTTTCAAGAGTTTCACCTAAACCAGTTTTCTCTGGAGTGAAATCGAGTTCCCTACAGAGGGGGGTACTTCTCTCTCCATACTTCCTAGGGCACTCACCCTTTCCTACATCACCTCACTACTTGAAATCAATCAGCACCCCTTAATTCACATGACCTGGCTCTAGGTGACGTCCCCCCACCCCTAGCAGGGTCAAAGTAAGAAGAAAGAGTCTCAGACGGTAAAAGAATGATCTTTGGGGATAACTCTCAAAAGGAAAGTGTTCACAGTTGAGCACAGCCCGCCCACTGCTTTTACACACTCCATTCACCACAACCAGCCCTACTTTCCAGATGCCAAAACCCCACACAAGCCTGATTCAAGAGAACTGCAAGCCCAAGATTTAAGCCAGGTGGTTCCCGGTCCAGAATCTGGCCAGGTCAGAAACAAAGGACATTCAGATCCCAGAAAGGTTCTCCAACTTTCTGGTGACTGGACCAGGCTGGAAATACCACCATCAAATGCTGATGGC
Source organism: Catagonus wagneri (assembly GCA_004024745.2). Lineage (NCBI taxonomy): Eukaryota > Metazoa > Chordata > Mammalia > Artiodactyla > Tayassuidae > Catagonus > Catagonus wagneri. The sequence continues at coordinate 12,513,618 of PVHT021183526.1, read as the reverse complement.
GCATGTCCCCTGTGTAGTCAGGCAATTTGGGCTATAATATCAGAGGCACACTGTAACCAGTGCCTCCTCTCTTGGGACCTCATTGAGGTTCCACCAACTTCATCTGAGCCTCTTTGGCCAGCGAGCTGCAGGCGTGTTCTACCGGCCCTCTGCCGCCCTCTAGCGGCCGTCTGCTCTAACAAAAACTCTCAGCCCTTCCTCTTGTCTCACTCACCTGCCCCAGAGGCTGAACTGACCTGGGATAGTTGCCAGGCTTACTCCCTCCCTCCTCTCCTACTGAACACAGTGAAAGGCCATACAGAGGAGGTATTTTTCTCTCATAGTCTCCTAGGGCACACACCCCTCCCTACCCACCCCACTATTTTAAGACAAAACACTCTTATGTCACATGACTGCCTTTAAATCAGTCAGTCCCCCTTAATTCATGCGATTTGGCTTTAGGTCAGGTTCCCCCAGCAGGGGCCGAGGACAGAAGCAAGAAGCTCAGATGGAACATCAAGAGTCTTTGGAGAAAACCGTCAAGATTAAGGGCACAGGGATGAGCACAACCCGCCCCAAGTACCACCACTTCTTCACAATCCACGGTCAACACCACTGGACCATTTTTTCCAGATGCCAAAGCCCATATAAACCTCAAGTTTGAAAACTGGAAGGACAACAGCCAAAACAGGGGTTTCTGGAGACAGAGTGCTGCCTCTGGAGAATCAAAAGGCAGACCCCAGAAAGACGGTCAAACTATCTGGCCACAGGTACAATTGACATGGCTGGAAGTCCCATCCGATGGTGAAGGTACACGTGTGTCCCCTCTGTGAGGTAAGGCAATTTGGGCCAGAGATTCAGAGGTGCCGTCTAAGCAACACAGATATTCTGAGCATGTCCTGGGGGTTCCACCAATGTCCTCTACCCCATTTCTGAGCCTGGAGGTGCAGCCAGGGAGCTGCAGAGCAGCCCTGCTGGTGCTCTGGCGTCCTCTGGTGGCCATCATCTCCAATAGCATCTCCCTGCTCTTCCTCCTGCCTCCCTCAGCAGAAGCCCAGGGCTGCACTAGCCTTGGGAACCTGTCAGCCAGATTTCCTTCCTCCTCTCCCTCTAAGCAAAACGAAGTTCCCTCTTCAAACCTCCTTGGGCACTCATCCCAACCTACCCCACCCCAGAACATTAAAACATTCAGCTGCCCTTCCCTTTTTTTGGTTTGGTTTTATTTTTTTGTTTGTTTTTGCTATGCCATGTCATGTGGAAGTCCCTGGGCCAGGGATCAAACATGCGCCACAGCAGTAACCTCAGCTGCTGCAGTGATAACCCTGGATCCTTAACCCACTGAGCCACTGAGAACTGCATGAAAGCCACCCTTGAATCAGTCACACTCCCTTAATTTACAGGGCATGGCTTTAGGTCAGATCTCCAGAACACCAGGAGGGGACAGGAAGAAGAGGCTCAGGTGCAAAGGGAAGAGGTGTGTTTGGGGAGAAATCTTGAGAGAAAGGGCACAGAGGCCAGCACAGCCAGCCCACCAAAATACCACTGCACTTCTACCCTCCTTTCGTGACCACCAACTTCTGTGTTGTCCCTAACAGAAGGCCAGAATGGCCTCTAACCACAGCCTTGCCCTGTCCCTAACCAGACAAATGACCCGAGTTGTCGGTAACTAAATCCCCGTGCTGTCCCTAACCAGACCTGTGCTATCCCTAACTGAAAGCCTGCTCTCTTCCTAACTATGGCCCCAACCTCTCCCTAAGACCTCACACTTTTCCTAACTAAAGCTAACTGTTCCTAAGGCCCTGTACTGTCCCGAACAAGACCTCGGTGTCCCTAAGTATGGCCCTATGCTATCCCTATTAAAGGGTCTGCTCTGTTCCCAGCTATGGCCTTGACCTCACCTTAAGACCTTACACTGCCCCTAACTAAAATTAGGTGTATGTCTCTAAGGCCCTGTGCTGTCCCTAACAAGACGTAAGTGTTCCTAACTTTGGCCCTGTGCTTGCCCTAAGGCCCTGCATTGTCACTGCCAAAGGCATGACTTAACTAAAGTCCTGGCTGTACATGATTAAGGCAGGGCAACATTCCAAAGCAAGGCCCTGAGCTGTCCCTTAATAAGGCCTTAATGTTTCCCCAACTAAAGCCCCAGCCTGTCCCTAATACGATCTTGCACTGTCCATGACTAGACCTAAGTGTCCCTATAGAATGCCCTCCACTGTGTCTAAGTAAAGGACTAAACTTTACTTAAGGCCTGGACCTCTCTCTCACACTGTACCTAACCTAAGTGTCCCTAACTAGACCTGCACAAGTGGCCTGTCTCTGGGTCACACACCCAGCCCCCAGCCCCACAAGGGAATTCCCTAACCCCCAGGAACCCAGGATGTGACTCTATTTGGAGATTGGGATTTTCCAAGAGGTGTCATCTTACAAAGAGGCCACTAGTGTGGATCCTAATCCAACAGGACTGATGTAACTACCAGAAGAGACTAGGGCACAGGTGAGACCAAGTGAGGACATGGAGAGAAGCCTCAGGAGAAACCAGCCTGCCGACACCTTGACAACAGTCAGCATCCAGGACTGGGAGATGGGTCTGTTGCTTAAGCCGCCTGGTCTGCAGCATTTGTTGTGCAGGCTAAGTCGGGCCTCAGGCTGCTCAGGGCCCACATTCCCTTGCCCCGTAGCCGAGATTCAGGAGACTCAGGAGCCGAGGAGGGGGTCCCCAAGGAGAGCACATGATAGAAGAGTTTAGGCATTAACACAACTGCGCACAGGTCACACGTGCCGGGTCCACACTCACATAAGACGTTTTGTCCTGTATGGGCGCCCCCATTGCTCTGAACTGCAGATCCTTGGCTTCACCACTGCCACTGAAAGAGTTAGCTTAACCTGCTATGGGAAACCTCCTACACTATTTCCAGAAGCACAGTCATCAGAGAGCTCGTGCCCAGGTATTATCACAATTCCCAAGACCCACAGGCCGTGCACTAGCGTCCTGGTGCCTCTGCTGCAGCAGAGCTGCCTAGCTGCCACCGCAACCTGATACCCTTTTCCTGCTCACAGCTGCCCTGCACCTCCCAGCCTGCCCACCCCCTGCAGCTAGGGCACAGCGTCTCCTGTCATCAAGGGGATGTGACAGGGGTGCTGAGGGCCTTGGCCAGCCTGCATCCAGGGACAGACGGCATGGTGCCCATGTGATCACCCCATCCCTCCTGGCTGGAGTCCCCCACCCTGAAGCAGAGAGGATCAACAGGGTAGACAGAGCCTGGGGCTCAACACCCACCCGCCCTGGACTCTCCCATGAAGGGCACAGAGTCATCTTGAAATCAGCACATTCAGTGGTGGTGGGGGCTCTTAATGCCAGTAACAAACCTTTGCGCTAAAAGCGGGGGAGCTTTACATAATCCTCCCCACCTGTAACAGAGGTAAAGCTCACTTTCATGACATTTTTCTCAAACCAGAGCTTGTGCTAAGACCACCACTCAGATTACAGTGCTTTAGGGCAGCCCCTTTAAAAAATCCATGGAGATCTGGGAGTTCCCATCGTGGCCTTAGTGAAACTGACTAGCATCCATGAGGACACAAGTTCGATCCTTGGCCTCGCTCAGTGGGTTAAGGATCCGGCACTGCCATGAGCTGCGGTGTAGTTCACAGATGTGGCCCAGATCCTGTGTTGCATGGCTGTGTTATAGGCCAGGGGCTTCAGCTCCAATTGTACCCCTAGCCTGGGAACTTCCATGTGCCACGGGTGTGGCCCTAAAAAAGACCAACAACAACAAAAGAAAAAAAGACCAAAAAACAAAAAAGATCAGTTCTGCAATCTCTGCCTTCAGCTTAAAGGGGAAGTTTCCTTGACACCAGGCTTCACACTCTCCCCAACCCTTCTCCTTCAAACCTTCCTTCTCTAGTCTTGCTGAGCCTAAAGGGACAGTGCTGCCCTCACGTGCTGGAAAGCGATTCCCCCAAGCCTGTAGTTACTGGTTATGCTGTTGCTGGTGAACTTCCAGAGAAGCCAGCAAAATAACCACTTCCGGACTTGGTACTAGGGCCCTCTCAATGGACATGGTGGAGTGGCCGTTTTCATGGCCCGTGGTGGAAGAGCTCACCTACTGATGAAGCCAGGTGTTGATCCTTTCCAGGTGCTTCCAGGGTCCTCATTCTCCCCAGACGCCCTCCCTCCCCACTCACATGGCTGCTGTCTGTGCCCATCTACATGGAACCTTGGTCAACTCCTAGAAGGAGGGTTATTTTATACACAGAAAATAGGTCGGGGTGTTCCCTTTGTGGCCCAGCGGAAATGAATCCGACTGGTATCCTTGAGGATGCAGGTTCCACCCCTGGCCTTGCTCAGTGGGTTAAGGATCTAGCATTGCCGTGAGCTGTGGTGTAGGTCACAGACACAGCTCAGATCCCGCATTGCTGTGGCTGTGATGTAGACCAGCAGCTGTAGCTCTGATTCAACCCCTAACCTGGGAACTTCCATATGCTATGGGTGTGGCCCTAAAAACCAAACAAAAAAATAATAAAATGGGTTGAATGGTGGTCCCAAAAGGTGTGTCTCCCACAATAAGTGAATGAGACCATACCTTTGCAGATATAGTTGAGGCTCTCAAGATGAGGTCATCTGGGTCAGGGTGGCCCTAACTCCAATGACAGAGTCCTGATAAAAGACAAAAGAGGGGAGACACAGAAGAGAAGCCATGTGAAGATAAGGCACAGATGGCGGGAGGCAGCCACAAGCCTGGGGACACCTGGAGCCCCCAGAAGCTGTAAGATTCAGGAAGGACCCTTCTCTGGAGCCTCCAGAGGGACCTCAGCCCTACGACACCTTCATCTCAGATGTCTGCTCTCCAGGACTGGGAGAGGTTGGATTCCTGTTGTTTTAAAGCACCCAGCTTATCGTCATTTTGTTAGAGAAGCCACAGAGCAGCCACACACACTCCACTCTGTAGGATCCTGGAAATGTGGGATTCACTAAAGGTAGATAGAGGTTGGATTACGGAACCCTCAGAGTCAGCACTGGGCCCCCAGAAATCCCAAGCAGTGGCTGGGCACCAGGATGTTGAGGTGTCGTGTCTCAAGCCCTTCCCTAAGGGTGCTGGCTGCACAGAGCCTCCCCAGGTTCTCACACCTGGATGTGTGGTTAAGTATTTCAGCCCTCATTGAGGGCCTTTAAGGCTGCTAATTAAGAACCCACCAGTTACACAGATGAAAACCCAGTAAGGAGACCCACTACACTGAAACAATTCTGAAGTTGGTGAGAAATGGGGAATTTCCTCCCTCGTAGCCACCAGCACCCAGCCCCCTGCCCCCAACACACATACAAGGCGAGTCCTCGTTGGAAAGCTGTTGGACCATGAAGAGGGGATCTCTGAGTAAATTAAATGACCCCCCCCAAGTCCACTGCTCTTGAATCTTACCCACCCTTCCAACTAAACCACCTGAACACAGGTAAAGACTTTAAAGACTGGAGGAGAGGACCTGAAACCACCCCAGTGACACTAGGCTTGCCGAGTTGGCATCTACAGGTCACGAAGGATGGTCCAGACCCAGGGGCTCAGCTGGAGGCTTGCCATCTACCCACCCAAGTTACCCTGCCTGTCTGGCCCCCACTGCCTTTTTTCTAGCTTCCTCACCTCTGCCTGGTGCGAGTTTCCAATGGCAGATGTGGGTGACACATCCTCTTCCTTAGCGGGTGGTGGCTCAGCACCTCCTTCAGAAGGTCCAGCAAAGGCCCACTCGGACCAGCCACCTGCAAGGCCATGGCCCCTCACGGCCTTCCACCAGCCCAGCCCCGTGGCTACTGACGAGGCAGGAACTATAGTGTCAGGAACAGCTGCAAGTACTCTTGCTGTTTGGGAGAGCTGTTTATATAGACTTCAACGCAGCACACCTGAGAAGGGCCGGCCGACCAGGTCAGGCTGCCCAAGTCAACCATTACCTCACCCATCATGGGCTCACGGTTGCAGAAAAAGGGCCTTGCTGCATGGGCCAGGACCAGGGAACTGGTGTGGGTTCCTAAGGGTCAGGATAGACATGGCGCTGCAGCTCTGCCTTGTATTCTAATCATTTTCACCCGCCCAGGAGTCAGGACAATTTGAAGAAGACCCTCTCCTCGTAAGAGAGTCCAAGAGTCAGGGAGAAGAGGGGAGGTGGGTAGAGACAGGGACCCGCTACCCTGTTGCAGTGGAAGCCTCAGGGAAACCCAGCAGAGGAAGGCCAAAGTGAAGCCCAGGGGCACAGACCTGTCCAGGAGGTGCTGTTTAACTAGTTCCGATCCTGCGGTGAGATGCTCAGGGCCAGCTCTGACCAACAAGTGGGCTGCGGTAGTCTACAGCGAGGCCTTTCACGCACGGCTTTTGAGTGCCGAGCACTGTCGGGTCGCCTGCCCAAATAAGCCCAGTGCCTACGAGGGGCCTGCCCACGTGAGCCCGGGGGGCTGCTGGGAGCCTGCCCAGGTGAGGTCCACATCCTGGGAGGGGCCTGCCCTTGTGAGCCCCAGAGGCTGCTGGGTAATGGCCCACACGAGCCCCATATCCTGGGAGGGACCTGCCCACGAGCCCTGGGGGCTGCTGGGAGCCTGCCCAGGTGAGGTCCATATCCTGGGAGGGGCCTGCCCTCGTGAGCCCCAGAGGCTGCTGGGTAATGGCCCACATGTATCCCATATCCTGGGAGGGGCCTGCCCTTGTGAGCCCCATAGGCTGGAAGGGGCACGTGAAAAGCATCCTGTCTTAACAGCACAAAATTTCTTAGCATGAACCTGCCACCACCCCCCCCCCCCCCCGCTCCTCCCCCCATGGGCAGTGTTGGGATGAGATTGAAATAGGAGGTTAAAAGGCCCTGGCCCTGGGCTGAGAACAGCAGGGACCTGTTAGGCTGTGTAAATTAAGACTTGTTTCTCTTTGACGCCTCAAGGAGAAAGTTAATGGCAAGAGCTGAGTTCTGCTGGAGTAGAAAGATAAGATGACCACATCAGTCGCTCCTGGGGTCAAGGAGACCTCCCCAATTTCACATATGCAGAGAGACTCCTGGGGGTTAAAAAGGGAGGGGGCTCCCGGCCATAACAAGTCCCATTAGCCACCCCTAACCCTTTGCTCTGGAATCCATTCTAGCCAAAATATGCACGCAGATCAGGGAGGGCCCCCCGGTGTGAAAGATAAATCAAGATAACTGGCCAAAGGAAAACAAAGGCCCAGAAGAACTGTCTCATATAAGTGATTTAAATCCCCTCTGGCAGGCTTCTCATTCAGGAGGATGTGCACACACTCACTCCTTTGGGGGTGTGGTACTACTTTGCTTCTGCCTTAGATAAATAGACTAATTTCTGTGCTCTCCCATGTGTTGTACTGTGTCCCTCACAATAAGCCTTGTACCTGTTTTTACAAACTCTGCCACCTTAAAACATTCTTGCTTTTGACAGGAAGCAAGAATCAGGGCAACTCTGCTTTTAGGCTTTAACGGGTCTAGTGGCTGGGATTCCTGGTTTTCACCCAGGCGTCTCAGGCTCAATTCCTGCACAGAGAGTTAAGATCTAACACCAAGTCATCACTCACTGCTGTCTCTGTGAGATCAAGATGAGAACCAGGAGATGCTGCAGGTGCTTGAGCCCCCACCCCGGCTCATCCAGAGGGACAAGATCAATAGGTGGTTGCTGGTCTCTATGCTGTGGGAGGGAAGTCCCATGGGTAACGCTTGCTTATTCCACCTGACATTAATTTCGGAGAGGCAGTAGTGTGTGATGGCTAAAAGCGAGATCTCAATTCTCTGCCCAGGAATTGAACCTGGGCAGCCTGGATGAAAACCAGGAATCCTAGCCACTAAGACTAGCTAGAGGCTGAAAGCAATTGCCCTGATTCTTGCTGCCTGTTGAAAGCAAGACTGTTTCGAGGCAAAGACTGTAAAAATAGGTATAAAGCTTGTTAGAAACACAGTACTGAAGAGCCTAAGTGAATCCATTTTAGAGAAGAAACCGCCACCTTGTGACAAAGGGCACTCCAAGTTCCAGGAGGAACTGCAAAATATACAGCCCATCACCCCATGATACCACTCCTAGACACGGCCAATCATCATGCACCAAAAAAGGCGCCTAAGAGCCCAGTAACCGTTTATGGTTAAATGCACCAATCCAGGGCTCACATGAACAGGTTTTCAAAAAGCTAACCAGTCACTACTCTGCAACGATTCGCGCTGCTCCACTGGCTATAAAAACTCCTATCTGCTGTAACTCGCGGCTCTCCTACCTAAGCCGCTGCGTGGGTGTGGATGGAAGCCCCTGCTCCAGCTTGAATAAAAGACCCTCGTGTGTTTGCATCAGATTCGGCTCCTGAGGTGGTCTTTGGGGGATCCACAATCTGGGCACAACAGTACAACATGTGGGAGAGCACAGAAATACAGGGTATTAGTCTATTTATCCAAGGCAGAAGTAAAGCAATAACACACATCCAAAGGAGAAGTGAGGGTGTGGGCATCCCCCTGAATGAGGAGTATGCCAGAGAGGTGATTTAAATTCCTTATGTTGAGGAGCATTCCTGTCATGGCACAGTGGAAACAAATCCAACTAGGAACCATGAGGTTGTGGGTTTGATCCCTGGCCTCACTCAGTGGGTTGAGGATCCGGCATTGCTATGAGCTGTGGTGTAGTTCTCAGATGCCGCTCAGATCTGGCATTGCTTGTGGCTCTGGCGTAGGCTGGCGGCTATAGCTCTGATTAGACCCCTAGCCTGGGAATTTCCATGTGCCACAGGTGCAGCCCTAAGAAGACAAAAAAAAAAAATTACTTTTAGTGGACAGTTCTTCTGGATCTTTGTCTTCCTTTGGCCAATTATCTTGTTTTATTTTTCACAGCTGGCCAGATCTAGGGCCCTCCCTGATCTGTGTGTGCATCCTTTGGGAAGTTGGGTTCCAAAGCAGAGCATGGTGGAAAGGTTATCCAGACCTATTATGGCCTGGCACTCCCTCCCTTTCTGACCCGGAATGTGTAGTTGGGGGTCTCCCTGATCCTGAGGATAGGGGTACATAACTTCTGTGTTGTGTCCAAGCAGGGCTCAGCCCCCTTTTTAGCCTGTCATTACCATTAACAGTTCACAGAAGACAAGTACCAGTTATTTGCCTTGTGCCTGTTATTTCTATCTTTAAGTATAGATAGGTGGCTGGTTGGAAATATTTATCCCAGAGCCCACCTATCTCCCATCTCAAGAAGTGCAAATAAGAGGAGTTCCCATCATGGCTCAGTGGTTAACAAACCCAACTTGTATCCATGAGGATGCAGGTTTGATCCCTGGCCTTGTTCAGTGGATTAAGGATCCAGCATTGCCGTGAGCTGTGGTGTAGCTTGCAGATGCAGCTCAGATCCCATGTTGCTATGGCTGTGGCATAGGCTGGAAGCCACAGCTCTGATTTGACCCCTAGCCTGACTTCCATATGCTGTGGGTGAGGCCCCAAAAAGACCAAAAAAAAAAAGTGCAAATAAGAGACTAGTTGAAAATGCCTATTCTGGAGCCCACCTACCTCCTGCCTCAATAAAAGTCACCTCTGTGGGTTTGATTTGCAAACCTCTTCTCCTTCAGGTGATATTTCAGTTTCTTATAATATACGTGTATTACTCTAATAATTCTAAAAAGGTTAAAATCACATGTCGAGTGTGATCCAGTCATTGCTCATCTGTGAAGTAATTAAAGTACATTTTATTTTAACTTTTTTTTTCACATTTTAGGGCCGCACCTGCAGCATATGAAGTTTCCCAGACTAGGGGGTCAAATCAGAGCTACACCTGCTGGCCTACACCACAGCCACAGCAACGCAGGATCCAAGCCACATCTATGACCTACACCACAGCTCACAGCAACACCAGATCCTTAACCTGCTGAGTGAGGCCAGGGATCAACCCCACGTCTTCATGGTTCCTAGTCGGATTGTTTCTGCTGAGCCACAACAGGAACTCCTGTTTTAACTTTTTAAAGAGTTCTTATGAGGACAGTAAACAATCGTGACAGTAAAGTAATGAATTATAAAGGAATTGAGAATCAAGTAAACGGGAGTTCCCATTGTGGCTCAGTGGTTAACAAATCCGACTAGGAGCCATGAGGTTGCAGGTTCGATCCCTGGCATCGCTCAGTGGGTTAAGGATCTGGCGTTACCATGAGCTGTGGCGTAGGTTGCAGACATGGCTCGGATCCCGCGTTGCTGTGGCTGTGGCTGTGGCGAAGGCCGGTGGCTACGGCTCCGATTAGACCCCTAGCCTGGGAACTTCCATATGCCATGGGTGCGGCCCTAGAAAAAAAAAAAAAAGAATCAAGTAAAGAACTAAACTTTTTTTTTCGGTGACTCAGTTCCTGGCCGGCTAGTTGGCAGGACATGGCAGGGTTGGAGCAAGTTTCTCCAGGAGGTTGTATATGTTTTGAATTGGCATCCAGTCAAGGTGAGGGAGGAGGTGTATGAGACGTGTACACTGAGAACGACAGTAGCTTGTTGAAATAAATTAAGAAAGACCTATATTCATGGAAATTGATCCCATATTCATGGATCAGAAGGCTAAATGCTCTTAAGATGGTCATTCTCCATGAATAGATCTAAAGATGCAAAGAATCCCTACCAAAATCCCAGGAGGTATTTTGCAGAAATTGACCACCAACCTAAATTTCATGTGGAAAATACAAGGGGCTCGGAAGAGATGAAGCAATCTTTAAAAAGAACAAAGCTGGGGGTATGGAGAGCCAGTCAGAACCCCGTGGTTGGTATAAAAACAACTGAAGCTGAAGATGCTTGAGATTCAACAGATGCAGGAGGGGAAAAAAAAGGCTTCTAAGAGTGCCCTTCATCTAAACACAAGCTGAAACTTCTGAGACATGACCACAGCTGTAAATTCCCTCTTTGGGGTGGCTTCTCTTCCCAGGAGACCAAGACTAAACCTACCATAAATCCATTTTATGACCCTGAAGAAGATGCAAAAATCACTCATACCTGTGCAGGTAAATATGATCACAAACTTTCTCACGTCCCTTCCAAAGAACCTGGTTTGTCTCTCCTGAGGAAACCCACCTGTTCTTCCCCCAGAAGCCAATTCTTGCCTCTCCCTTTCCCCTATTAAGTTAGGTTTATAAGACTTTACTGTTGAGCATTTAACATGCTAGTTCCTTTTTTGTTTGGCACCTGTGTGCAAAGAAATAAGCTTTTTCTCCTGTTCGTCTAACCCTTATTTCTTTTGGCTGTCTTACGGAGTGACTCTGGATCATGGGCACTGCTCGTTTTTCCACCCCCTTTATTGATGTATTGTTGTCCAAGTTTGTTAAGGTATAAAACGGCTTACTGGGTTGAGTTACATTTGGAATAGGTATACCTTTCAAGAACCCCCAGTAGGAAAAAGAGCGCTCAATACTGCCAGGAGAATTTACAGGCTGCCTTGGCCAAACACCTGATAAGGCAATATTTGCAAGGATTTTTTTTAAGGTCCTCACCCTAAAACAAAGATCCTATTGAAACTTCTCAGACGATCAAATTAAAAGAAAGACGAGGAGTTCCCATCATGGCTCAGTGGTTAACGAATCCGACTAGAAACCATGAGGTTGCGGGTTAGATCCCTAACCTCGCTCAGTGGGTTAAGGATCCGGCGTTGCCATGAGCTGTGGTGTAGTGTGCAGATGCAGCTTGGATCCCGCGTTGCTGTGGCTGTGGCAAAGGCCAGCAGCTACAGCTCCTGTTACACCCCTAGCCTGGGAACCTCCATATGCCGCGGGTGCGGTCCAAATAAGGCAAAGAAAGAAAGAAAGAAAGAAAGAAAGAAAGAAAGAAAGAAAGAAAGAAAGAAAGAAAGAAAGAAAGGCGAGTATCATGGAGCTGAAGAACACTTCCATAATAAAATGAAGGAACAGAAAACAGATTTAGATCAAAAATTAAAATCCATGTACACTACACACACACACACACACGCACACACACACACACACACACACACACACACTGTGCCCATAGCTTCTTCTAGATGGTCCTCTGGAGAAAAATCTCCAGCAGCATTGCAAGGAGCCAGATCTTCTGCCAGGACCTCCTGCTAATTTTCAGAACATGGCCCAACTGGAGGCCGATACTCAGGCCCTGAGAGGAGCTCTTTGTGAGGCCCTCTCTGCTAAGACCCCACCTGGGCTAAGATGGAACTATGAGCTCTGAGAGCAGGAAAGCACATGGAGCCTCTGTGGAAGGATCTAGGAAAATACCCCAAAGGCACGCAGCTTTAAATCTGCATGTAGGACTCTTCTGTTTACACCCTAATTGCTAATCTTCTCCTTGATAAAAAGGAGAAAATCCAAGACAGCAAAGCTGGATGGGCAGGTCCTCCTACTGAAGTCACCACTGAGTAGGAGAGGCAATTCTTTGAAGAATTTAAAACCACCATCCTTTCTTTATTAATCTAGACAAAACCAGAAAAGTGCCTCTAGGAGTAATTCAAAGACCATCTATCCTTCTTATCAAAGCCTCAACTTTCTTCTAATATCTGAGCACTGGAAAAAGAACTGTCCTACATTCAAGAAAAATGGACTTCAATAGGAATTGTCCTAACACTGCTGACAGTAGGAAATACGCCCCAGAAGTTCTTCTTTAAAATGTTTACATCCTTTCTCAGGCCCTTCTTCCAGTGAGAGCTGTGTCCTCCAGGTGCTGTGAACCACGTCTTTAAATGTGGACATCCAAGGAAATAACCCTGACTTGGGGGTGCTTTGCTTCTAATCATGCTTCTTGTTTCCTGTCATAAAATATGAGACACTTGAGTTCCTGTTTTGACTTAGCAGATTAAGAACTCGACTAGTATCCATGAGGATGCAGGTTTGATCCCTGGCCTTGCTCAGTGGGTTAAGGATCCAGCATTGCCATGAGCTGTGGTGTAGGTCACAGACGTGGCTCAGATCTGGTGTTACTGTGGCTGTGGGGCAGGCTGGCAGCTGCAGTTCCAATTCAGCCCCTAGCCTGGGAACATTCATATGCTGCAGGTGTGGCCCTGAAAAGCGGGGGAGGGGGGGAGGATATAAAGAGACATTTATTTCTTCGCCTGGTAAGTATAATTAACACTTCCCCCCACACCCAAACACACACAAATGCAATGCTTTCTTCCTTAGCATGACCAGCCATCAAAAGTAAGCTAGTTCACTAAAATCGTTGCCTGAGACTGAGAAATGGTAATTATAGACAAAAAAGATATGCTACCTACTCAGACTGGCTTTGTCTTTTTTTTTTTTTTTTGTCTTTTTGCCTTTTCTAGGGCCGCACTCGCGGCATATGGAGGTTCCCAGGCTAGGGGTCTAAATCAGAGCTGTAGCCACCGGCCTACGCCACAGCCACAGCAATGCAGGATCTGAGCCGCGTCTTCAACCTACACCACAGCTCACGGCAACACTGGGTCCTTAACCCACTGAGTGAGGTCAGGGATTGAACCCACAACCTCATGGTTCCTAGTCAAATTCACTAACCACTGAGTCATGACGGGAACTCCTATCTTTTTTTTTTTTTTTAATTTTGTTTTTAGGGCCACATGTGTGGCATATGGAAGTTCCCAGGCTAGCGGTCAAATCAGAGCTACAGCTGCTGGCCTACACCACAGCCACAGCAATGCAGGATCCAAGCCACGCCTGCAACCTAAACCACAACTCATGGCAATGCCAGATCCTTGAGCGAGGCTAGGGATCGAACCCGCATCCTGATGAATTCTAGTCAGATTCGTTACTGCTAAGCCACAATGGAAACTCCAGACTGGCTTTATTTTGAAACCAAATTCATGGTTATCAAAGGGGAAATGTGGGGTAGAAAGGATAAATTAGGGGGTTTAGATTGACATATACACACCACTAAATATAAAATAGGGACGAGTTCCCACTGTGGCACAACAGGATCAGAGCGTCTCTGCAGTGCTAGGATGCAGGCTCGATCCCCAGCCTGGCACAGTGGGTTAAGGATCCTGCACTGCCGCAGCTGCAGCATAGGTCACAATTCTGGCTTGGAGGTGAGCCCTGGCCCAGGAACTCCACATGCCGTGGAGTAGCCAAAAAAGGAAAAAAAAGCAAATCAAATCAAATAGATAAGACAGGTCTTTTTATCTACTGTATATCACAGGGTAACTTACTCAGTACTGTGTGATAACATATACGGGAAAAGAATCTGAAAAAGAATGGATATATGTGTATGTATAATTGATTTATTTTCTGTATACCTAAAACTAACACAACTTTCTAAGTCAACTATACTCCAAGAAAATCTGTTAAAAATAAAAATGAGTTCCCGTAATGGTTCAGTGGAAATGAATATGACTAGTATACATGAGGCGCAGGTTTGATCCCTGGCCTCGTTCAGTGGGTTAAGGATCCAGCGTTTCCGTGAGCTGTGGTGTAGGTTGCAGACGTGGCTCGGATCTGGCATTACTGTGGCTGTGGTGTAGGCCGGCGGCTACAGCTTCGATTTGATCCCTGGCCCGGGAACCTCCATTTGCCATGAGTGCGGCACTAAAAAAACAAAAACAAAAAAAAAAGCAAGATGGGAGTTCCCTGGTGGCCTAGCATGTTGAGGGTCTGGCATTGGCCTTGCTGTGGCTCAGGTTGCTGCTGTGGCACAAGATTTTTGTTTGTTTGTTTGTTTTTGCTTTTTAGGGCCACACCTGCAGCATATGGAAGTTCCCAGGCTAGGGTCAAATCAGAGCTACAGCTGCCAGTCTATGCCACAGCCACAGTAACTCCAGATTCAAACCCCATCTGCAAGCTACACCAAAGTTCATGGCAATGCTGGATCCTTAACCCACTGAGAGATGCCAAGAATTGAACCCAAATCCTCATGGATACTAGTTGGGTTCATTACACTGAGCCACAATAGGAACTTCCTGTGGCACAGGTTTGATCCCTGGCCTGGAAACTTCCACATGCTATGCGAGCAGCCAAAAAAACAAAACAAAGCAAAACACCAAGATGGCCACATGGTATTCAAAAATTCTTCTGTCCAGAATTTAGTCCACAGCCTTCATAAGATGACATATCAAGGCTAATCCAAATCTTAAAAATCTTCTCCACAAATATTAGTAAAAAACTTTAGCTCTCACTAGGTGAGTAATCATTCTTATTCCATCTGCCAGAAACACAATTCAGAGCCTAAAATTTTATATAAACAGATAATTTTTTATTACTCAGTTTTACTGACTCATGGCTAAAGTTTTAGAAAGATACTGTATCTATTTCTCTGTATGATTATGTATGCCTTTTATAATGGGGGGTGGTCCTCAATCAAGAACCCAGGATAGTAAAAAAAAATTTTTTTCTCCCATCTATGTGCAATAAAATACTATTCAGAAATAGAAAGGAATAAACCATCTACTCACGAAAAAACATGGGTGAGTCTTATATGAATATTGCTGAGTGAAAGTATTCAGTTGGAGAAGGCTACATACTGTGTAATTCCATTTATATGACATTCTGGAACAGGTGTATCAGAGATGATAAACAGGTTATGGGATGGGGAGATTGAAATATTCCATGTGATATTTCAGTGATGGATGATACCTGCCACTATGCATTAGTCTAAACCCATTGATTTTTACAGCCCAATAAGTATTTTTGTTTTCTTTTTTTGCTTTTTAGGGCCACACCCATGGCATATGGAGGTTCCCAGGCTAGGGGTCTAATCGGAGCCACAGCCACAGCAACGCAGGATCCAAGCCGCATCTGTGACCTACACCACAGCTCACGGCAACGCCAGATCCTTAACCCACTGAGCGAGGCCAGGGACTGAACCCACAACCTCATGGTTCCTAGTCGGATTCGTTAACCACAGAGCCAAGATGGAAACTCCCTACAACCCAATAAGTAAATCATAATGTATTCAGATTTAGTTATTGAGGTTATGGGAGTGTCATAGGGTGGAATAGAGAAAGTGACAAAGAATCTAACTGACCTAGAAACTTATGAAGAATGTATGAGAGCAGTTCCCATTGTGGCTCAGGGGGTAAGAACCCAACTAGTATCCATAAGGATGTGGATTCGATCCCTAGCCTAGCTCAGTGGGTTAAGGATCTAGCGTTGCTATGAGCTTTGGCACAGGTTGCATACGTGGCTCAGATATGGCATTGCTGTTACTATTGTGAAGGCCGGCAGCTGCAGCTCTAAATCAACCCCTAGCCTGGGAACTTCCATATGCCTCAGGTGTGGCCATAAAAGGCAAAAAAAAAATTTTTAATTTTAAAAAATGTATGAGGGCTGGAGTTCCTGTCGTGGCGCAGCAGAAACAAATCCAACTAGGAACCATGAGGTCGCAGGTTCGATCCCTGGCCTCGCCCAGCGGGTTTAGGATCCGGCATTGCCATGAGCTGTGGTGTAGGTCACAGAACGTGGCTCAGATCCCGCGTTGCTGTGGCTGTAGTGTAGGCCGGCAGCAACAGCTCCCATTAGACCCCTAGCCTGGAAACGTCCATGTGCCACAGGTGGGGCCCTAAAAAAGCCAAAAAAAAAAAAAAATGTATGAGGGCAGGTTTTGCTTAAACCTAACCCTAACCTTAACCCCCTCACCTGTAATCCTCAGGAGCCAGGCTTGGTTTCCTAAAGGTGAAATGGGACAGAAACCCAGCCAGACAGGGATACTGGAGGACTGCGTAAGATGATGTGTGTGAAGCACAGAGCACAGAACTCCTCACAAGCAGCCACTCAATCAGCATCACCTTCCCCGCCTCCATCCTTCACAACCTTGGTGAGTAAACCCAACATTTGCAGGCATCAACTCCAGGTGTGTTAGGACCCAGGTAGGTCAGGAAGCTAGAGGGGCAGAGGGATCAGCTCTTCATTTTTATTAGGATCAGTCTTGATGATGCTGTTCATGGGTCCCATATCCCCCACCCCCCAGCCCGGTGCTGGCCACCCGCCTATGAGCTCTCCTCCCCTTCTCAGCCCTTTGCTGGTGAGGACCCTGAGCTCATAGCAGGGAGACACTCAAGCCAGGTCTGCTGCCTGAAGCTGGAGGCGTCTCTCAAATATTCCACTTCTGTGCTTCCCACTGACTGTGCTTTATCCACTGAGAAGCTGGCTGCACAGGAGTCAGGGAGCCCGGGAGTTGGGCTGAGGTCACAGCACCCGCTGCCCTCTGGGTCCTGACCTTCACCTCAGCACCCACCTGGGAAGGGGGTTTCTTCCTCGGCTTTTCTCTCCCCTGGGGGCATCCAAGTCACAGAGTTGGAAGCAGCAAGGCGAGTTAGAGATTTCCTTTGGGAAAGATTTTCCTCTGGGAATTCTGGTCCTCTCCCATCCAGGAAGCCTGAAGCCCTGGGAGGAAACTTGGACCAGGAGTCAGAGAGCCTGAGTTACTTTCCAGACCAGGCTACACCACCGCCCCAGTCCCCTCTATAGCCCAGCTCAGTGGCTGAGTGAAGGCAGCTTAGAGGGTCCCTGGAGCAGCCCCCTAATCATTTTATACACCCAGATCCTTACATTTCATGCCAGTGTCCCTCAGGCTGGATCTGCATGCGACGAAGCCTGGGGGAGGAAATGGCTCACGGGCTCCACCTAGTGGCCAGTCACAACCAGACACGCAGCCCACACTGCCGCTTCTAATGTTCATAAAAATCATAACAGCAGAGATCACAACCTTGAAACTGCTCCCAGGGGCAGGAGAGAACCTCGAGAGGTCCAGTTGCACCTTCTCGCTGTCCCAGACCAGGGTCCCAGGGGTCAGTGGTGCAAATGGGAGGCATCGCCAGTGTAAAGCACTCTGAGTGAAAAGCACTTGCGGTTTGGGGTCAATCAGTCCTGGTATTTGAATCCCTTGGATTATCAACCTCACCTCCAGCCCCTCATCCATGAAGTGGGCTACTGAGGACATGTTCTACAGGACCGAGGCCCCCCTCTCTGCATGAACAGGCAGCCAAAGGAGATGGCAGGGGCCGGGCTGGACCTGTCACAGAATCCCCCTGGTGGTTCTCAGCCCTTAGGCCAGTGGCTCAACCTTGACTGCACATCACAATTGCCTGACGCTCAGGCAGTGTTTCTCAAAGCATGGTCCCCGGACCAGCAGCAGAATATCAATAGGTAACTTGTGGAGAATTCTTGGGTTCCACCCCAGACCTAATGAATCAGAAACTCTAGGATGGGGCTCAGGAGCCTCCAGATGATGCTCAAGTTTGGTCCAGCATGAGGAGACTGTATTTAGGTACCAGGGGTGCTGAAAAAGCTCCTGAGGTGATTCCAGTGATTTGCAGGCATCAAATTTTCCTGCAAAGGTCAAAATATTAACAGGTGTCTGCCCTGTCCCCAGTCCCCTACCCCATTCCCTATCCCAAGGAATTTGGTTCAGTGGAGTGAGGCCAGACCCATGCACAGATTTAAAGAACAACTCTGCAGTTGACTGTAATGCACAATCACTACTCTGGTGTGGACCCTTCACATGTACTCTCCTTGCCCTTCCTTCAGAGGTGGGGCCCTGCAGTAGAGGACAGCTGCTCTCCTACATCAGCAGGTGGTACAGAGAACAGCACCAGTGATTGACATTTGGTGGCTGCTTGACCTATGACTGTCATGGTGCTGGACGCTTTGTATGTAACATCTCACAAGAACACTGTGAATTGTTAGAATTCTCTGTTTTCCAGATGGAGAAACTGAAGCACAGAGAGGTTAAGTAACTCGCCCTAGGTCACACAGCTACCAAATGGCAGAACCAGGATTCCAACCTAGATCCCTTAGACTCCAGAGTACCCTACATTTGCTTTCTTGTTTTACTAATAAGAGGCAGAATGACTTGCTGGAGACCACCAGGCGTAGCACACATCACACCCCTTGTCTCTTTGCCTTGAAGCTCAGCAGTGCAATGACACCAATTTCAAGATGAGATGCTACCCATCTGAGCTGGGTGCCACCCCCAGGAAATAATGCCACCCTCCTGGGCATAAAAGTAGCTTGAAAAGGAAAGCAGAAGGAGTATTAATTAAATCACAGGGACTTCTTCTTAGACTCACAGGATTCAAGATATTAAGGAAATTGACACTTGCCCCCATTGCAGCTCAAGTGTCCGTTGCCCTCTCAGTGCTGGGTGCTGTCTGCCGTCCCCTGGCTCAGAGAGAAGAAAAAAAAAGACGAGAAGGATCCCAGGATGTAGAGAAAATACAGGGACATTTACTGTTAAAAATGCATTTTCCAAAAGTAAGGGAGTTTTTGTCTTGAAGAGACGAAGTTCTCTAGTCCTTGAGGAGGGTGCTCCTGACAGCAGCCCTCATTGTTCTCGAATTCTCCTGGAGATTCGGTAGAGCTCCATTGTTGCCCTGGCGTCTTCCACCGAGTTGTGTCCCAACACACTGTCCTGCAGACACAGGTATAGGGTAGCGACTTAGGGTGGGGCTGGGCCTTCCCTGCTTACACCCTGCTTTCCAGGGCCCTGAATGGGTCATTGGGTGAGCCCCCCAGACCTCTCAGGCCCTGGACTCACCAGGTGGCTGGAGCAAGCCTGGCTTCACCCATTAGCACTAGGCCTAGGCGTGGCCAGGCACAAAACCCAGCTCCCTGAGAGCCAGGCTGTGTCCTTTAGGTGCTCAGAGTCGGGGTCAGGGTGGGAGGTGGCTGCAGACTTGCCCTCAGACCCAGAGGGGCCGAAGTGGTTCTCACGGGGACCCCAGGGCACTGAGGGACATGTACAAAAAACCATTTCTAAGGTACTCCTGGCTCAGCACGTTGAGAACAGGCTCTCAGTGAGTCAAGGCGCTGACACTCTGGCCTAGTTCCCTGGTGCCACAAGCCTAACAGAGGGACCCAAACTCAGGCCCATCCCCTGCCTCCTGCACATTCCTGCTCCCCAGCCAAGCCGCCCCTCACTCCGCCCCTCACTCCTCAGGCTGGGGTTCAGACCCTCCCCTCCTCGCACCCCCTCTCCTGCCCTCCTCCACTAAGACACACCCTTCAAACTCCACTCAGCCCTGGTCTCCTGCCAGCCACTCATCATTCATCCCTGCCAGGTGTGCTGGCAGTCAGCTCGTGAGCCACTCTCCCTTCAACCAGAACTTTCCCAAGGATGGGCGGGGCCTCATTCACCCCATGTACCCAGCCTCTGGTCCAGCCTGGCCCAGACCAGGTGCTTCATAACGATCCGTTGACCTGGAAGGGCTGGTGTGCAGCTGCAGCTCCCAGTGGCCAGCCTACCTCCCTGGGCCCTTCCACCTTGGTGAGCTCCCAGCCCCCAGCATGCACCTGCCCCAGCCTGAGGCTTTGGGGGACCCTGCTCTGCTTGTGGCTGCAAGTGCTGAGGACTTAGGGCCCCGGGAGCAGCAGCAGCTGCTGCTGATGGGAGTCGTGTGTAAATATTGCATGCCTCAGGATAAATCTGAGGCCTGTGCTTACACCATTTCCCAGAGCTCAGCAGGGGGATTAAACTTCGGTTATCCACAGGGAAACTGGCAGGATTTTAAAAACAAAATTGCCTTGGAGTTAAAGAACCCAACTAGGATACATGAGGATGTGGGCTCCATGCCTGGCTCCGCTCAGTGAGTCAAGGATCCCGCGTGGCTATGGCTGTGGCACAGGCCAGAAGCTGTAGCTCCGATTTGACCCCTAGCCTGGGAACTTCCATATGCCGTGGGTTTGGCCCTAAAAAGCAAAAACTGAAAATAAAAAATAAAACAAAATCGCCTTGCCTGGGTGCCTTCCCATCTGGCTTCCCCGGTCAGCTCTCAAATAAATTCCCCGCTCGCTTTGTGATGAAAACCCCGCCCCTCTCGCAGCACACAGCCTCTCAGGACCAGGGGAAGATGGAGCATCTGGGGCCAAAGATTGGCTCTCAAGCCCCTTGCGGGAGTTTGGAGTTCCGGGCGGAAGGCCAGGCCCCCTGAAGACGGAGGTCCAACCCTAGCCTGGGAACAGGGTGTCCTCACCTGGATGCGCCGCCCGAGCAGGCGCTGGCTCAGCACGCGGAGGGAGACGCGCCGGCAGTAATGCAGGTCAGCCTCGCGCCACAGTAGCTTGTCCTGGGCCGTGTCGTAGATGGCATAGTTGCTCATGTTCTCCTTGAGCGCCTTGAAGTCATGCTTCAGGTCATGACCCACCACCAGCTTGCCTTTCAGGAGCTGCAGGATCTGGCCGGGAAGACACGTGCCCCACGCCTCACCCAGGGGCCTCCAGGTGGGTCTGGGGCATCAGGGCAGGGAGCAGACCTTCCTCGACTTGCTGTGTGACTTTGAGCAAATCACCATCCCTCTCTGGGCTTTGAACATATATATCATCGATAAAATCAGGGGACTGGTCCAGGCCCTCCTCAACCTCCACAGCTTAGTTCTGCAAGGAAGGCTCATCCCAGCTCCTTCTGTGGTTTCCATGTGTAAGAGCAGTGGCCAGCACCTACTGGCCCAACCCATGGGCCAGGCACTCATCAAATAAGTCACATACGTTGTGTCATTTAATCCTTTCAACAACCCTACCTGGCAAGCAGAATGATGACCTCCCAAAGATGCCCAAGCCCTAACGCCCAGCACCTATGAACATGGTACATGAAATTAAAGTTACATGTGGACTTTAGTTTGCTAGTGGGATGACCTTAAAATAGAGCTTACGGGGAGTTCCTGTCCTGGTGCGGTAGAAATGAACCCGACTAGGAACCAGGGGGTTGCAGGTTTGATCCCTGGCCTAGCTCAGTGGGTTAAGGATCTGGCATTGCCGTGAGCTTTGGTGTAGGTCGCAGACGTGGCTCGGATCCCGCATTGCTGTGGCTGTGGTGAAGGCCGGAGAAGACCCTCCTCCAGAGGTTCTAGAAAGGAGTGCCCTCTGCCGACACCTCGCCCTGGGCACAGTGAGACCCACTAGGACCTCTGAACCACAGAACTGTGAAATGAAATGACAAATTTGGGTTATTTTAAACCACTGAGTCTAAGGTTTTTGCTACGGCAGCCACAGAAAACTCATAAAGCAATGCGGGGAGAGGGGTGCTGTGTTTAACTAAATTTTGCAAACTGAAGCACCGGGGAGTGGAGTAATTTGCTTAAGGTGACTCTGATGATTTTAAAACAAATTTGCAGGAGTTCCCGTTGTGGCGCAGTGGTTAACGAATCCGACTAGAAACCATGAGGTTGCGGGTTCGATCCCTGGCCTTGCTCAGTGGGTTAATGATCTGGCGTTGCCATGAGCTGTGGTGTAGGTTGCAGACGCAGCTTGGATCCCGTGTTGCTGTGGCTGTGGCGAAGGCCGGCAGCTACAGCTCCTGTTAGACCCCTAGCCTGGGAACCTCCATATGCCGCGGGTGCGGCTCTAGATAAGGCAAAAAGACAAAATAAATAAATAAATAAATAAATAATAAAAAAATAAAACAAATTTGCAGATTTCTTGCTGCTCCTCTCAAAAAAGATAGACTAATCCCCCTTACTTTCAATATGGGAGGGCTGTGTGACTTCTGACTTTTGTATAGAGCCAGTGTCCCTGGAGCCCTGAGTCACCCTGAAGCCACCCTTTAGGGGAGACTGCCCTGAGGTGGTGAGGTGTGTGCAAGGAGCCCCAGCAGCAGCCACAGGACAGGTGGGCAAGCAAACCAGCCAGTGAGCCCAGTCCCCAGCCTGCCAGATGCCTCAGCCAACCAGCTGCCCCCATCTGCCAAGTGCTGCCCAGATTGTAGATGCAAGAGTGACATAAATATTGGCATTGTTTGAAGCAGCAGGTTTTGGGGTGACTTGCTGAGTGCCTTTAGATAAATGGGACAGTTGCACAGCCAGTCATTGGCAGAGCCAGCCCTCAAAGCCACCAGGCTGGCCACGGTGCCTGCTTGTCCCCACCATCTTACGTGGAAAGAGCCAGCCTATCTGCCAAGCTGTGAAGGGTGACCCTGAGGGTGCCCCAGCCCAGAGCCTCAATCTCTGGCCACCTTTCCTTCCCCCTGGCTGCCACTGGGGAAGGGGGAAGGGGGACCTTGGGGTGAGCTGAACCAGATCAACTGCAGGGGGCTCAAGGCTACCTCAGGCCCACCATGTCCTCCTCTCCGGCAGCCTCCATCTCTTCCTCTATGCCCCACAAAGGAGCCTCTGGAGTCCTGCTTCTGCTGCTAGTGGCCTCCCGGGACATCTTGTGGCAACTTTGATCCGCCACCCCTTTGCAGAAGAGAAAGCCAAGGCTCCAAGAGCCCACCATCAAGAGGCAATGGCACCAGCCTGCCCCATGGTGACCTCGGTTTTGCTGGGGGTCCCCTCTGGACAGAGCCCCCACACAGCCTAGAGACTGAGAAAAGCGCACTAGAAAAATGAAGCTAGGTCATGCTGAGGGACACTAGAGCTTGTCACGCTTGTGCTTAGGAGTCACCTGGTGAATCACATCAAAATCTGGATTCAGACAGATTGGATTAAGATGGCGGAATAGAAGGACTGGAGCTCAACTTCTCTCCCAAATAACAGCAAAACTACAAACAAATGCCAAGCAACCTTCAACAAAATGGACTGTAAACTTCAAAAAAAGATATTCTGCTCCAGAAGACAAAGAGGAGACCACATCAAGAGGTAGGAGGGGCGATTACGTGATAGAAGCAACCCCATACTTCCTGAGTGGGAAGCCCCACAGACTGGAAAGTAACTATATCACAGAGATTCACCTACAGGACTAAGAGTTCTGAGCCCCACGTCAAATCCCCATGCCTGGGGATCTGGCACAGGGAGAAGGAGCCCCCGGAGCATCTGGCATTGAAGGCCAGTGGGGCTTGTGTGCAGGAGCTCCACAGGACTGGGGGAAACAGAGACCCCATTCTTGAAAGGCACGCACAGAATTTCACGTGCACTGGGTCCCAGGGCAAAGCAGTCTCCATAGGAATCCGGGTGGAACCTGACTGCAATTCTTGGAGGATCTTCTGGGAAAACAGGGCTGACTGTGGCTTGTGGTGGGTGAAGGGCATTGGAGGCAAAGCTCTCGGGAACATTCATGAGCATTGATTTCTCTGGAGGTGGCCATTTCTAGGAAAATCTGGTCCCTCCCATCAGCGCTGAGAAGCCCCAGGCCAAACAACAATCCAGGTAGGATCTCAGCCCCACCTATCAGTAAACAGGCTGCCTAAAGACCCCTCAGGCACACAGCCAGCCTCTAATCTCATCCAGAGACAAAGCCCCACCCATCAGAGGGATAAGAATCAACCCCACCTGCCAGTGAGCAGGCATCACTCTCTCCCATCAGGAAGCCTATAGCAAGCCCTCTCCATACCAACTTTAGCCACAGGGGAGGCAAACATCAGAACTAAGAGAGGCTACAACTCTATTGTCTACAAAAAGGTCACCACACCAAAAACCTATAAAAATGAAAAGACAGAAAACTTGATAACTCAGATAAGGGAGAAAGAGAAAAGCCCAGAAAAACAGCTCAGTGATGAGATTATCAGCCTCCCAGAAAGGGACTTTAGACTGTTGATGCTGAAGATGATGCAAGGCATTGGAAATATACTGGAGGCAAAGATTCATAATTTACAGGAAACACTGAGCAAAGAAATACAAGATGTAAAAATTAAACAACAAGAGATGCAAAATACAATAACTGAAATAAAAAATTCTTTAGAAGCAGCCAACAGTAGAATACAGGAGGCAGAAGAACGAATCAGTGAGGTGGAGGACAGATTAGTGGAAATCACTAACGCAGAAGAGAAAAGAGATAAAAGATTGAAAGGAAATGAGGAGAGTCTCAGAGAACTCTGGGATAATGTTAAACGCACCAACATCTGTATTATAGGGGTGCCAGAGGGAGAAGAGAGAGAGAAGGGGACAAAAAAAATATTCAAAGACATAATAGCTGAAAACTTCCCTAATATGGGAAAGGAACCACTCAGTCAAATCCGGAAGTGCAACGAGTACCATATAAAATAAACCCAAGGAGGAACATCCCGAGACACATATTAGTCAAAATGACCAAAATTAAAGACAAAGAGAAAATATTGAAAGCAGCTAGGGAAAAGAAACAAATGACATACAAGGGAACCCCAATAAGGTTATCAGCAGATTTTTCATCTGAAACTCTGCAGGCCAGAAGGGAGTGGCATGATATACTTAATGAGATGAAAGGAAAAAACTTCCAACCAAGATTACTTTACCCAGCAAGGCTTTCATTCAGATTTGAAGGAGAGATCAAAACCTTTACAGATATGGAAAAGCTAAGAGAGTTCTGCAACACTAAACCAGCTTTACAACAAATCCTAAAGGAACTTTTCTAGGCAGAAAAGAAGAGGCCACAACCAGAAACAAAAACACCACAAATGACAAGGCTCACCATTAAAGTCATATATACAGTAAAGATACTAAATCATCCATGCACAATTATGCTACCAAAATCAGAAATCATGAGAAGAGAGCACAAATGCAGGTCACTGGAGAAGCACGTGCAATTAAGAAACCAACAACTTAATAAACACTATCTCATTTATATATAGACTCCTATATCAAAACTTCAGGGTAACCACAAACCAAAAATCTACAAACAAATAAGAAAAAAACAACTCAAATACAACATTAAAGATAGCCATCTTGTGAGAGGAGACAACAAGAGAATAAGGGAAGAAAAAAAGAGCAAAAAAAACCTCAAACCGGTAATACAATAGCAATAAGAACATATATATCAATAATTATCTTAAATGTTAATGGACTGAATGCCCCAACCAAAAGACATAGACTAGCCGAATGCATACAAAAACAAGACCCATATATATGCTGTCTTCAAGAGACCCACTTCACTTCTAGAGACACATACAAATGGAAAGTGAGAGGATGGAAGAAAATATTCCATGCAAACGGGCATTAAAAGAAAGCCGGAGTAGCAATACTCCTATCAGACAAAATAGACTTTAAAATGAAGAACATGTTAAGAGACAAGGAAGGGCACTACATAGTGATCAAAGGATCAATCCAAGAAGAAGATAGAACCATTTTAAATATTTAGGCACCCATCATAGGATCACCACAATATATAAGGCAACTGCTAACAACCTTAAAAGGAGAAATCAACAATAACACCATCATAGTGGGGGACTTTAACACCCCACTTACAGCAATGGACAGGTCATCCAGACAGAAAATCAATAAGGAAACACAGGCCCTGAATGAAGCATTAGATCAGATGGTCTTAATAGATATTTATAGGACATTCCATCCAAAAGCAACAGAATACACATTCTTCTCAAATGCGCATGGAACATTCTCTAAGATTGATCACATCCTGGGTTACAAATCGAGCCTCAGTAACTTTAAGAAAACTGAAATCCTTTCAAGCATCTTCTCTGACCACAATGCTATATGACTGGAAATCAACAACAAGAAAAAAATGGCCAGGAGTTCCCTTTGTGGCTCAGTGGTTAACGAATCCGACTAAGAACCATGAGGTTGAGAGTTTGATCCCTGGCCTTGCTCAGTGGGTTATGGATCCAGCGTTGCCATGAACTGTGGTGTAGGTTGCAGACGCGGCTTGGATCCCGCATTGCTGTGGCTATGGCGAAGGCCGGCAGCTACAGCTCCTGTTAGACCCCTAGCCTGGGAACCTCCATGTGCCACAGGTGCGGCTTTACATAAAGGCAAAAAGACAAAAAAGAAAGAAAAAAATGGCCAGAAATACAAACACATGGAGACTAAGCAACACGCTACTAAATAACCAATGGATCACTGAAGAAATCAAGGAAGAAATTAAAAAATACCTAGAAGCAAATGACAACAAAGATACGACACTCCAAAACCTCTGGGATGCAGCAAAAGCAGTTCTAAGAGGAAAGTTTAGAGCAATACAAGCCTACCTCTGGAAACAAGAAAAAGCTCAAATAAACAACTTAACTTTACATCTAAAGCAGCTAGAGAGGGAAGAACAGACAAGACCTAAAGTTAGTAGAAGAAAAGAAATCATAAAGATCAGAGCAGAAATCAATGAAATAGAAACAAAGAAAACCATAGAAAATATCAATGAAACTAAAAGCTGGTTCTTTGAAAAGATCAACAAAATTGATAAACCCTTAGCCAGACTTATCAAGGAAAAAAGAGAGAGGACACAAATCAATAAATTAGAAATGAAAAAGGAGAAGTAACAACAGACATCACAGAAATACAAAGGATCATAAGAGACTACTATATGCAACTATATGGCAATAAAATGGAAAACCTAGAAGAAATGGACAAATTCTTAGAAAAGTACAATCTTCCAAGACTAAACCAGACGAAATAGAAAATATGAATAGACCAATTACAAGTTCTGAAATTGAAACTGTGATTTAAAAGCTTCCAACAAACAAAAGTCCAGGACCAGATGGTTTCACAGGTGAATTCTATCAAACATTTAGAGAAGAGCTAACACCTATCCTTTTGAAGCTCTTCTAAACAATTGCAGAGGAAGGGACACTCCCAAACTCATTCTATGAAACAACCATCACCCTGATACCAAAACCAGACAAAGATACCACAAAAAAAGAAAATTACAGGCCAGTCTCACTGATGAACATAGATGCAAAAATTCTCAACAAAATACTAGCCAACCGAATCCAACAATACATTAAAAGGATTGTACATCATGATCAAGTGGGATTTATCCCAGGGATGCAAGGATTCTTCAATATCCGCAAATCAATCAGTGTGATACACCATGTTAACGAACTGAAGAATAAAAACCATATGATCCTCTCCATTGATGCAGAAAAAATCTAACACCCATTTCTGATAAAAACCCTTCAGAAAGTGGGCATAGAGGGAACCTCTCCATTGATGCAGAAAAAATCTAACACCCATTTCTGATAAAAACCCTTCAGAAAGTGGGCATAGAGGGAACCTACCTCTACATAATAAAGGCCATCTATGACAAACCCAGAGCTAACATCATTCTCAATGGTGAAAAGCTGAAAGAATTCCTGCTGAGATCAGGAACAAGACAGGGATGTCCACTCTCGCCACTGCTATTCAACATAGTTCTGGAAGTCCTAGCTACAGCAATCAGAGAAGAAAAAGAAATAAAAGGAATCCAAATTGGAAAGGAAGAAGTGAAACTCTCATTTTTTGCGGATGACATGATACTATACCTAGAGAATCCTAAAGACTCTACCAGAAAACTGTTAGAGTTCATCAATGAATTTGGCAAAATTGCAGGATACAAAATTAATACACAGAAATCAACTGCATTTCTATATAATAACAATGAAAGAGAAATTAGGGAAGCGATCCCATTTACCATCGCATCAAAAAGAATCAAATACTTAGGAATAAACCTGCCTAAAGAGACAAAAGACCTGTACTCTGAAAATTATAAGATGCTGATGAAAGAAATCAAGGATGACATGAACAGGTGGAAAGACATACCATGTTCTTGGATTGGAAGAGTCAATATTATCAAAATGACTATACTACCCAAGGCAATCTACACATTCAAAGCAATCCCTATCAAATTACCAAGGACATTTTTCACAGAACTAGAACAAAATAGTTTAAAGTTTGTTTGGAAACACAAAAAAACCAGAATAGCCAAAGACATCCTGAAAAAGAAAAATGGAGCTGGAGGAATCAGGCTCCCTGACTTCAGACTATACTACAAAGCTACTGTCATGAAAACCATATGGTACTGGCACAAAGACAGAAATATAGATCAGTGGAACAGGATCCAAAGCCCAGAATTAAATCCACATATCTATAGTCAACTAATCTATGACAAAGGAGGCAAGAATACACATTGGACAAGACAGCCTCTTCAATAAGTGGTGCTGGGAAAACTGGACAGCTACATGTGAAAAATGAAACTAGAACACTTCCTAACACCATGCACAAAAATAAACTCAAAATGGATTAAAGATCTAGATATAAGACCAGATACTACAAAACTCTTAGAGGAAAACATAGGCCAAACACTCTCTGACATAAAAGATATCAACGTCTTCTCAGATCCATGTGTCAGAGTAAGGACAATAAAAAGAGAAATAAACAAATGGGACTTAATTAAACTTCAAAGTTTCTGCACAGCAAAGGAAACTCTAAACAAAACGAAAAGACAGCCCACAGAATGGGAGAAAATATTTGCAAATGAATCAACTGACAAGGGATTAATCTCCAAAATTTACAAACACCTCCTACAGCTCAATACCAAAGAAACAAACAACCCCATCCAAAAATGGGCAGAGGATCTAGGCAGAAAATTCTCCAAAGAAGACATGCAGATGGCAAATAAATACATGAAAAGATGTTCAACATCGCTCCTCATTAGAGAAATGCAAATCAAAACCACTATAAGGTACCACCTTACACAGGCCAGAATGGCCATCATCAAAAAGTCTACAAACAATAAATACTGGAGAGGGTGTGGAGAAAAAGGATCCTTATTACACTGTTGGTGGGAATGCAAATTGGTGCAACCACTGTGGAAAACAGTATGGAGATTCCTCAGAAAACTCAAAATAGAATTACCATTTGATCCAGCAATCCCACTCCTGGGCATCTATCCAGAGGAAACCATGACTCGAAAAGACACATGTACTCCAGTGTTCATTGCAGCACTCTATGCCATAGCCAGGTCATGGAAACAACCTAAATGCCCATCGACAGAGGAGTGGATAGGGAAGATGTGGTACATACACACAATGGAATATTACTCAGCCATTAAAAGAAATGAATTACCAACATTTATGGCAACATGGATGGACCTAGAAATTATCATGCAAAGTGAAACCAGTCAGACAATTAGACAGCAACACCCAATGCTACCGCTTACATGTGGCAACTAAAGTGACACAATGAACTTCTTTGCAGAACAGACAATGACTCACAGACTTTGGAAAACCTTGGTTTTTCAAATAAGACAGTCTGGGGGTGGGGGGATGCACTGTGGGTTTGGGACACAAAATCTATCAAATTGACTCGTGATGATTTATGTACACCTATAATTGAAATAAAATCTGTTAAGTTAAAAAAAATAAAGTAAAAAAAAAATTTTCTGGATTCAGATGCCGGACTTTGCATGTCCAACAGATGTGCCGATGCTGCAGATCTGGGGGTCACCCTGAGTGGTGAAGTCACATGACCTCAGAGCCGCAGCTCAAGGGGAATCTTCCACGGAGGAAAGGACTCCATGCAGCACACAGGGGAGCGGCAGAGACACAGGCGTGGGGGCTGGGGCCGTGTTGGGCAGAGGTGCTCACATGCCTTTTCCTGCTGACATTTTCTGTTTCTGAACAATGTGGCCTGTTTTCCCCGCCTCCGGAGCTGGCTCAGGCCCAGTTCACACAAATCCCTGAGGGAACTGTCTGCCATCCCCAAGCAACCATGACCCATCCCATGAATCATGAGTTAGATTCCTGGGAAATTCATCACTTCCTGAGCCCAAGGTTTCAAGGGGTGGGGGGAGGGGGGCTTACATTCAGGACCACAAGACTCATCAAGAGAGAAATAAACTAGGAGGGGGTAAAAAGCACATGAAAAGATATTCAATATCACTCGTTATTAGAGAAATGCAAATCAAAACCACTATGAGGTACCACCTTACACCGGCCAGAATGGCCATCATCAAAAAGTCTGTATCAACAATAAGTGCTGGAGAGGGTATGGAGAAAAAAGGAACCCTATTACACTGTTGGTGGGAATGCAAATTGGTGCAACCACTGTGGAAAACAGTATGGAGATTCCTTAGAAAACTAAAAATGGAATTACCGTTTGATCCAGCAATCCCACTCCTGCGCTTCTATCCAGAGAAATCCATGACTCGAAAAGAAACATGTACTCCAGTGTTCACTGCAGCACTCTATACAATAGCCAAATAATGGAAACAACCTAAATGCCCATCGACAGAGGAGTGGATAGGGAAGATGTGGTACATACACACAATGGAATATTACTCAGCCATTAAAAGAAACGAAATGACAGCATTTATAGCAACATGGATGGACCTAGAAATTATCAT
This sequence comes from Catagonus wagneri, assembly GCA_004024745.2. NCBI lineage: Eukaryota > Metazoa > Chordata > Mammalia > Artiodactyla > Tayassuidae > Catagonus > Catagonus wagneri. The sequence continues at coordinate 12,482,806 of PVHT021183526.1, read as the reverse complement.
GCAAAGTGAAACAAATCAGACAATGAGACACCAACATCAAATGCTACCATTTACATATGGAATCTAAAAAAAGGGACACAATGAATTTCTTGGCAGAACAGATGCTGACTCACAGACTTTGGAAAACTTATGATTTCCAAATGAGACAAGTTGGGGGGGTGGGGGGACTCACTGAGGGTTTGGGATGGAAATGCTATATAATTTGGTTGTGATAATTTTTGTACACCTATAATTGTAATAAAATTCATTAAGTAATTAAAAAAAATAAAGTTCAACATAAAAACCAAAAAAAAAAAAAATAGGGGGTGGACAGGGAGAAGGAAGGAATAAGTCAGGGGAAGAGAACAGAGAGATGCCAGCTCCTCAGGACAAAGATGCTGGGCACCAGGCAGGGAAAGGCCACTGGGACTTGCTGTGCGGTCTCGGGGGGGGGTCAAAGACCATCTCTGGGCTTCGCCTTTTGTAAGGTGCAGACCTGGGGAGGTGAGACACCACAGACTTTCCAAGGCAGGGCTGAGAGGGAGCCCGAGGCAGGGTGGACGTGCCAGCTGGCGGGCCCTCAGGGTTGTGTGACCTGCAGGCTGCCCTGAATTGGTGTCATGAGGGAGGTGTGTCAAAAGCAGGGACTGGAGGCTCAGATTCCTGGAAAGAACTGGAGTGGGCGGAGGAGAGGGACATTCATCGATCTGGTCTCGTTCCCTGGCACTGTGGCAGGTACTTTCCTCGCCTCCTCAGAGGCCTCTCAACCAGAGTATTATTCTTAGGTTCATTTTATGGTGGAGGGGGCTTGGATCAGAGAGAGTTAAGAGGCTTGCCCAGGTCACACAGCTGGTGAGTTGAAAGCTGAGACGCAGCGTCTGGATCTGCCTGACCCTGTCCATATTATTAGGGTTATTATTAGCACCTGCTGAGAACCTAGGGGCTACATTAGCGTTATTAATTTCAGAGTGGAGAGCGCTGCTGGGCCCATGACAGCACTCAGTGAAAATTTCTTGAACTGGGAATCTGGCTCCTATAAGGTGGAGATTATCATATCAACTTCGCAACAGGAAAAGGGAGGTAACAGTGGGGTGTGTACCCATGTCACGTATAGGGGAGTGACAGGCCCAGGTGCACGTGTCTGCCCCCATTCTCTTTCCACCGTGTTTCCCCTCTAGTCCAAGTATTTCCCAGAAGGGCCTGATCAAAAAAATCACCTGGGAGAGTTCCCATTATGGCTCAGGGGTAAGGAACCCAACTAGTATCCATGAGGACATGGGTTCAATCCCTGGCCCTGCTCAGTGGGTTAAGGATCTGGCATTGCCGTGAGCTGCGATGTAGGTCACAGACACACTCAGATCCAGTGTTGCCGTGGCTGTGGCCTAGGCCGGCTGCTGTAGCTCCAGTTCAGTCCCTAGCCTGGGAACTTCCATATGCTGTGGGTGCGGCCCTAAAAGAATAAATAAAGCAATAATCACCTGGGGCTCCTGTTAAAAATCCAGAGGTCAAGGCCCTACTCCAGACAGACTGCATCAACGTAGCCAGGGGAGGGGCATTAGCAAACGTTCCAGGGCATTCTTCCTGTCCTCTGAGTCTGGAAATCCCTGCGCCAGCGCCTGCCCAGCCCTGCAGAGCCTGCTGCTTCCATCATGCATCCATCCTTCCATCCGCCCATTAGTTCACTTGTCCATTCATTCATTCCTGGCAGCCAGGGGACTGATTTTAAGAGACTCACCCCTGCTCCCCGCTTATGTCTGCTTCCCACAAGGCTGCTTACCCTGGGGTAAACCTGGATGACAGGGTCATCCTCCTCCATCTGGCTGAGCCCCAGAGAGACCTGCCAGGTGGCAGGGCCCCAGCAGGGCACAGACACCTGGGCAAGAGCTTCTACACCAGTAGAGCTGAAACCACTCCCTGTTCACAAGCTGCCGTGGCCTCCTTTCTGTCCGTTTCCCACCTAAACCACAATGCCCAACAAGATTCACTTTATTTGCAGATTCACAGCATCATTATCGTTCCCCAACCCGTCAATGGTGTGGATGGTATTCACCATACCAGGTCAGCATTTTAAAGAGCTTTACTTACAAAAGTGAGTGACGAGCTATTGACAACTATCTTTAGGTCAAAAATATTCATTAAAAGAGTATTAACCTGCCACGTGAGAGCCCTGCATCTGAGGCCTGGGTTGTAGCCCAGTTTGCTGTGTGTCCTTAGCAAGTCACTGCCCCTCTCTGGACCTCGGTCTCCTCACAGCTTCCCTCCTGTGCAGACGGTCTGATCTGTGGGGCTCTCAGTAGACCAGGGTTCTCAAGCTCGACACTATTAACATTTGGGGCTGGATACTTCTTTGGTGTGTGTGTCTGTCCTGTGCATTGTCAGCGCCACTCCTGGCCTTTATCCTCTGGGTGTTTATAGCAGCCCCCTTGCCTCACTTAGGACAACCAGAAATGTCTCCATACATGGCTCGATGTCCCCCTGGGGGCCAAATCACCGTGCCTTGAGAACCACTGCTCTCTCATGACAGTCAGACCCACAGGTGTCAGAAGATAAGGAGGCAATTACCTCGCATTATAAAAGCAATGGAATCACATTACAAAAAATAAAAAGAGGAGCCCACTCAAAACCTCAGTGCCTTATGGCAGCACTGCTCCTGGGTGGACTCTGGGGGTTCAGGGGCTCCCCAGAGCCCTCCTGGCCTCTATGATCTGGACTACAGCTCGCTGCTAACCAGGCCCACTCACCGCTGCCATGTGAGGAAGGGATGGGTGGGTGAGTGGCGAGCCTAGCCTCGCCTGAGAGGTGTCACCTGGCCTTATGGGGTCTGATAAATGCCTGGTAGGCTTCTGCCCCAGAACATCTTGGGGTTCATGAGCCTGGTCTTTGGGATTAAAACACTGTGTGAAGAGCGGGGTCAAGCTGCCTCGGTGTCCTCATTTGTGAGAGCTATACCCAACCTATGTGAGGCCAGGGAGGAGCCATTAGTTCCCGCTCTTTCTTCACTGATGAGAAAACTGAGGCTCAGAAAGGTTGGAGAACTTGCCCAAGGTCACACAAACCAGGAAGTGATAGAGCAAGCATCTGAACCTCAGATGTGGCTCCAAAGAGCTGCCTGGTCTTCAGATTCCTGCCTCTCTGCTGGAACAGCTGTTACCTGCAGCTCTGGAAGGGCCTGGCATAATCTCCATCTGAGAAACAAAAGCCTTTCGGCGCCAAGTCTGGATAAGGACCGGGGTGTCCTGACTCCCGGGGCGCCCAGGGAACTGTGTTTCTCTTCTGCCTTCTCTCCCCTGCTCTTTCTGCCGCCGGGACAGGGAGGGAGGCTGGGGCAGAGGAGAAGGGATGGGGCCGTGCCGCCCACCCGACCGCTCCGCGGGGATCTGCTCCCATTGACACCTGAACAGACGCACATCTTCTTGGTCCTTCTCTGTCCTAATGTCTCCTTCTTTCCGCTCTCTGGGTGCCGCTGATGACTAAGGCCCTTGTAATTGTTCCCAGGGGACTGAGACGCTTCCCTCCACGGCCGGCTCTTTCTTCACCCCCATCCATCTTCCCCAGCACCCCCGTTCAGGCTTTCTCGACAGTGGCTTAGATCCTGCCATGCTCTCACTCAAGAATCTTCCATGACTCTCTATGGCCAGTTGAGCTGCATGCACAGACTCCTCCCACCCCTTTGGCAAATAGCACCAGCCTCATGGAATTTTTCCAGAAACACCCTGACATACTGTGTCCCCTCCTCAGGGCTCTTTAGTGTCCTCTTAGTACCTCTAGATCAGTGCTGTCCAATAAAAAGAAACAGAACGTGAGCCGCACGTGTAATTTTAAATTAACAGCCATATTTAAAAAGGTAAAGAGATGAATTCCCTGGTGGCTCAGTGGGTTAAGGATCTGATGTTGCTGCTGTGGCTCTAGTTACTGCTGTGGTGTGGGTTCCATCCCTGGCCCGGGAACTTCCACATGCCACAGGCACAGCCAAAAAAAAAAAAGGTAAAAAGAAATAGGTAAGGAGTTCCCGTCGTGGCGCAGCGGAAACGAATCCGACTAGGAACCATGAGGTTGTGGGTTCAATCCCTGGCATCACTCAGTGGGTTAAGGATCCAGAATTGCCGTGAGCTGTGGTGTAGGTTGCAGACGCGGCTCAGATCCTGCTCGTTGCTGTGGCTGTGGCGTAGGCTGGCAGCAACAGCTCCAATTAAACCCCTAGCCTGGGAACCTCCATATGCTGCAGGTGTGGCCCTAAAAAAAAAAAATAGGTGAAATTTGTTTTAATATGTTTTATTTAATCCAATATATCAAAAATACTATTATTTCAACATTTAATCTGTATTTAGAAATTATCGAGGTACTTCATGTTTCTTTTTTTATATAAATCTTTGAAATTCAGTGCGTATTTTTACACTTACAGCACAACTCAGTCCAGACCAGTCACTTTTCAGGCACTTACCAGTCACATGGGACAGGTGGCTCCCTAGTGGACACACAGCTCTAGAGAGTTTTGAGCCTGAGTTCTGAATCCTGACCAGCTCTTCCACATTCTGGTTATCTGAACCTATGTGAATTACTTAGTTATAAATTAAATTTTATTCTCTTTCAAATTCATTTGTTGAAATCCTAACCTGAGCAACCACCTCAAAATGTGGCTTATGAAAAAAAGGGTCATTGCAGACATTCCTGGTTTGTGTGACCTGGGGTATGCTGGGCCTCTAACCTATACGACTGGGTCCTTATATAAAGGGGAGGGATGTCTCGGGTGGTGCAGTGTGTTAAGGATCCCTTGTTGTCACTGCAGTGGCTTGGGTCACTGCTGTGGTGTGGGTTTGATCTTTGGCCTGGGAACTTCCACATACCATGGGCACAGCCGAAAAAACCCCACGTTGGGGGTGGGGGGGCGGATTTGGGTATGGAGACATGCACTGAGGAAGAATGCTGTGTGAGCAGGAAAGCAGAGGTTGGGATTCAAAGCCAAGGAATACCAAAGCTGGCTAGCAAATCATCAAAAGCTATGCGAAAGACACAGAAGAGGTTGTCCCTTGCAGCCCTCAGGATGGGGACCAGCCCCGCTTGGTCTGAGACTTCCAACCTCCAGGACATGAGAGCAGACACTTCTGCTGTTTAAGCCGCTCACTTTGTGGTACCTTGCAAGCCAATATTTAGTTCAAGACAGCCTCAGTTTCTTCATCTGTAATATGGGGACAACAAGGAAAGAATCCTAAGAGCTAATAGTTTTTGAGAGCTAATAGTTTTTAGGTACTCTCTCCAGGCCCTTTCTCAGTCCTCACAACTTTCCTATGAGACTGCTACTGTGATGACCCCCATTTTCCTTTCCAGGTGGGGAAATGGGGTACCAAGCGGATGAGGAACTTGCCTAAGGTAACTTAGGGGAGGAGGAACAAAGCCAGGATTCGAACCTGGCCCCCTTAGCTCCGCACTAACAGCTCCTGGAGCTCAGAAGAGCATCCAGTAAGTAGCCAGTGCTCAGAAAACAGTGGCTATTGTTGTGGCCTTATCTCCAGGACCCGGAGCCTGGCACGTGTGCAGTGTGGGGGACTGAGGTGAACCTCAGCTCTCTCTGTTCTTCAAGAACTTCCCCACGATGAGTTCACTTCCCAGAAACGACTAAGGTGCCACTTTCAGAGTGCTTGAGTTTCCTTTTCATCTAGTGATTCAGAGAAACAGAAAGTAGACTGAAGAACATGTCACAACAAGCTGGAGGGCAAGAGGGTAGGGGACCTTGGGGTGACGTGCCAACCTCTACGAGCAGGTGGCCTGCCATGGGTCTGGGAGCAAGCCCTCCCTGGGCTCAGGTGACTCTGGCCTGTCCCCCGGGACCAGGATGCCCCCCCCCCCGCCCACCGCCAAAGGCCCAGTCAGTGAGGGCCTCCACCCAGACTCATCCCCCATTTCTCTGCGGGGTCCCCGGAGGCAGCCAGTGTGGAGGAAAGGAGGAATCTAGCTCCAAAATCAGTGTGTGAGGAATATCAGGCAGGATACAGTGTCCCCATCACAAGATCGGCAAGGTGGACCAGATGCCCTGAAGCCGGCTCCCACATGTGTGTCTAAAGGTGTCTGATGGCAGGAAGCCTTCTCAGGGCCGAGATGGACATGCTAGTGGGTTTCTCATGCCTGGAGCTCCCCACACAGGGGTGGCAGGGAATCTGATATGGCTGGGCTCACATATCAGGCAACCGGGGGAGGTACACAGGAAGTGTGTGTGTGTGTGTGTGTGTGTGTGTGTGTGTGTAGGGGCAGCAGGTGTCTGCGGCCTCCACTGGCCTGGCTGGCACATGGCCCTTCACTTACCTCTGGCCTGGCCATGGCAAACGGGGTGGCCCCCTCCATGTTCTGAGCTGTGATTCCGCTGACCGGGGTCCTGTAATCAGTGATCTCTCCCTCAGGCCGGATGAACTTGTCATAGAGCACGGTGCCGTGGAAGTCCACGAGGCTGCAGCGAGCCAAGCCGCTCTCCCGGAAGGGCCCCAGCCCTACCATCTCACAGTCCATGGCCACCACATCCATGCCTCTGGCCATGTTCCACCGGAACCCTCAGTTGCGCTGCAGAGGAGAATGCAGGAGCATCACTCAAGGGCCAGCTGAGGCCCCAGCTGTCCTCAGCCACCTCCCAGCCAGTCTACACCCTCTGCCCTGCCCTTTGTCACAAACACCACCTGGCACAGAAGGAAGTTGGCCTCTTGCCACCCCAACCGGCTTCTGCAGCCAGGCGGCCCTGGGGCCTCTCTCTGGTCCTGTCTGGCAGCCTCAGGTCCAGGAGGCCCCCTCCCACCGCCTCCCCTGGGCCACTACCCCAGAGAAATACCTTGAGCCCACCATCCTGTCTCCCATTCTCACCTGCCTGCCTGCCTGCCTCTCGGGTCCCTCTTCACGGCTATTGCAGCTGCTCTGAGCAGTGACTCATCTCTGACTTCAAGCCGGGAATCCTGACCCTGTTTCAGTTTCTGGTTTGTTATCAAGTGAGGTCAGGGGCGGGCGGCCGGGCATGTGGGCCGGGCTGCTCCATCTCCCAGGGCTCGCGCAGGTGCGGTGCCCGGTGGCCTGAGTTAGGACTGACGAGGCTGGCAGCCTCTGTCTGGGTGTCCCACCTTTGCCCCTGCCCGCCACCTGATCACTCGAGCCCACCCCCTTCTCAGATGACACAGCCAATGTGGATGGAGCGGATTGCAACATCTGCTTTTCCTTGCTCACCCTCCACCCGGAAAATACACATCCCCAGGACTGGAGCCCAGGGAACGTCCAACTTCCGGGGCCACCACCAACCTAACACCCTGTGAGGTCTTTTATGGGGGTGGAGAGACCTGGCTCTTGGAACGCGGAGGCTATGAGTCGGGAAGGGCTGGAGAAGGTTGGGGTGTGAGTGGGGCTAGCCCCTCCACTCACCCAGCAAAGGCAAGGAGGCAGTAAGTGAGCCCTACGGCCTCCATTGGTTTAGGGGTGGCCTCAGAAATGGCCACCTGTCTGCCCTTGGTGGGCTCTGCCTCCCTCTGGGCCATCACTGAGGACAAGGAGAAGCGGGCCTAGAGGGAGCCCCTGCCAGCCCAGCCATCTTTCCTAGGGCTACACTCTCCCAGGCTGGAACTCTGACCCCTTAGAACGATGATTGACCCCTTAGGGAGCACTCAACATATATTGAATAAATGAGCGAGTTACAACTGGGCAAAACTAGAATGAGGTTTTGTTTTTGTTTTGGCTGCACCCACGGTATATGGAAGTTCCCAGGCCGGGGATCGAACCCTCATCCTCACCACTGCAGTGACAGTGCCAGATCCTTAACTGCTAGCCCACCAGGGAAGTCCCGAATCAGCTTTAACAAGGAAATCATCCATCAGCTACTGTGGTTAGTTGAAAGCCCCTCATATTTTATTTTATTATTTTATTTTGTTTTTGCCTTTTAGGGCTGCATCCACAGTATATGGGAGTTCCCAGGCAAGGGGTCAGATTGGAGCTACAGCTGCCAGCCTGCGCCACAGCCACAGCAACACAGGATCCTAGCCGTGTCTGTGATCTACACCACAACTCAAGGCAATGCTGGATCCTTAACCCACTGGGCGAGGCCAGGGATTGAACCCGTATCCTCTTGGATCCTAGTTGAGTCCCTTAATCACTGAGCCACGCATGAAGGGAACTTCTGAAAGCCCCCCCCCCCGCGCCTCCCCCCCACATCTTGCCTTCAATCCCAGATCCATACAGAACAAGCTTTGAGCTGTCCAACCTGATTGTCCTCAGTTGTCCCAAAGATCTGTGGCGTAGAAAGGAATTTCCCCAGATTCTTGGTGTTTTCACCAAGTGACCTCCATCTTCATTAACAGACCTCAAAAATAAAGCCAGATACTGAAATATGTTTAAAGGATAAGGCATTGTTCCTGTGTGCTGTTCAACTGGTTCAAATTTGAGTAAGAGGGGTTTTTGGTTACTATCCTAAATGAGCAAATTTCCTTGAATTCAGACTATATGGGGAATTTTTTTTTTCTCAAAGGCCTAAAGGATTCTTACCTCTACCCTGATTTAGGGGGAAGTGAAGCAAAATTCCCATTACTTTAATGAACATACATTGAAAAAGTAACCCCCCAAAGATGCAATGGGCGGTTTCTTTTTCTACAATCCCTGCAGGACCTCACCCACCCTCTGGTGACCCGCCCACATCAACATCCCTGCAGCTGGCTTCACCCCCTCCCCTCTTCTGGCCTCCCCAGGATTCAGAACACATCCCTGCCCCCGTGATTCTTTTCCCACGGGCCCCGAGCCTGTTCCGTGATCAACTCCAAAGCTGCATCTTCAAGTCTTCTCGGCATTTCTCCTTTTCTAAGCACGCCTTACTCCCGTCCTCATCTGCCCCAGTCAGCTCTGAGGTCTCCCCACCTCATGTCCTGCTCTAAGTTGTCCTTCAAATTTACCAGATTAAGTTTCCCAAAAGCTAGCATCTTGCACTGCTTGTCACAGCACTGCTCAAGAACCTACAGTGATTTCCTGTTGTCTAAAAACAGCACAAAAAAAAACCCTCCCCTCCCTCGCAGTCCCCAAGACCCTCTTACGTTTGTCCCACTTGCCTTCCCAACCTCATCTTACACCACTATCAGTCTAAGCCTCTTTTTTAGGTTGTGACCTATATTCTCAGCCTTCCGGTATTCACATAGTGACTCCGCTCAGCCCTTGAGAGGGTCCCCCTGCCTCCTTCAGGCAAGAGCAGTCATCCTTAATTCACGGTGTCCTGGGACCCAGAGCCACAGGGGTGAGAAGAGGTCTGAAGCTTCAGGGGGAGATGGACAGTGGTGCTTATAAAAGTCAGCCTCTGTCCCACGCCTTCACCAACACCCTCTTCTCACCTCATTCCTGTGTGCTATCTTTTTCTCTGTCCCCAGGGCCTGGGAGTTCGCTGTCCCCAGTCTAGAAAGCACTTCCTCCAGGTAGTCTATCCAGTTTGCTCCCTTTCCTTGCTTCTTTTTAAAACTGCACCTCCTATCCCCTTTCTGAGTGTCTTCTGTAGGAATTAGCACCTACAGAAAATACCACCTGCTTTCCTGTTCACTTACTGGCCCCCTCCCACTTGTTTGGTTCACTGCTGGAGGGGGGGATCCCTCAGCTCTTGGAACCCTGCCTGGATCACCCTGAATGTTTCAGATGTCATGTGCTCCGAGGCTGGACATAGATACTGGTGAGTAACAGCCTAGGAGAAGAACCTGAGGCCAGCCAGGGGGATGGGCTGGGGTGTCCTAGTGATGATGCTTCCCAGGCTTAATTGGACTCACTCTTCAGCCTAATCTCATTGGGTCAGAAGACAGCAGGAAAGTGAGTCAGTCAGGGCAAAACTCTCAGCCTTACAAGACATGCATCCTGCCAGCTGGCCTACCTCTCAGGCCGGGAGCAGGTAAAAAGTCTGCCACTGTGTGCCCTCTCTGAATCCCAGCACAAGGTACAGGCCGAGTGGATGACTCAACATGGGGCAGGTACCTCTCCCTACGGGCAACCTGCCCTTGGAAACCCAGCTCGACTGCCGCCAACTCAGCTGGTCACATACCCCTAAATGTGTATGTGAATTTCAAAATGATATACCACAGATGAAACCATCTCAAACAGTCAAATATCAGCAATTTCATGGCTCAACTTAAAACTTGTTACACTGTGCTAGTGGAATACACTTTTTAAAACACATAAAAAGAACATAAAACATAAAAAGAATGAGTTTAAAGTAAATACAGGAGTTCCCTGCTTGTCTAGTGGTTAGCACGCCACATTTTCACCACTGTCGCCCAGGTTTAATCCCTGGTCTGGGAACTGAGGTCCCACATCAAGCCGGCGCTCTCCACAGCCCACAAAAACAAAACGAGACATAACCCAACTCTATACCAATAGACAAGTGAAAAAGATGCTCAACATTAAGCATCGGGGAAAGGCAGGCAAATCAGAATCACGACAAGCTTTCACTTCACACCTGTCAGAATGGCTATTATCAAAAAGACCACAGGAGTTCCCTTTGTGGCTCAGTGGTTGACGAATCCGACTAAGATCGTGAGGTTGCAGGTTCGATCCCTGGCCTTGCTCAGTGGGTTAAGGATCCGGCGTTGCCGGGAGCTGTGGTGTAGGTTGCAGACGCAGCTCGGATCCCGCGTTGCTGTGGCTGTGGCAAAAGCCGGCAGCTACAGCTCCTGTTAGACCCCTAGCCTGGGAACCTCCATATGCCGCAGGTGCTGCTCTACATAAAGGCAAAAAGACAAAAAAAAAAAAAGAAAAACCCACAAATAGTTCCTGTCCAGGTGCCCCCTCCAGGGGGTATAGCTCAGTGGTAGAGCATTTCACTGCAAAAAGACCACAAATAACAAGCATTGGTAAGGATACGGAGAAACTGGAACCATTGCACACCATTGGTAGGAATGTAAAATGGCACTGCCACTGTATAAATGAGTATAGAGATTTCCTCAAAATATTAAACAGAATTACCATAATCCAGTGAACTCACTTCTGGGTCTATACCCAAAAGAACTAAAGGCAGGGGTCCTAGAGATACAGTAATACTCACAATAACCAGGAGGGGAAGTAATCCAAGTGTTGGTTGATGGAGGGATAAACAAAATGCAGCATGTACAACCAAGTGAATATTATTTAGCCTTAAAATGGAAGGAAATCCTGACACACACAACAGAGATGAACCCTGAAGACACTATGAAATAAGCCAGACACGAAATGGTAAATACGAAAGGATCCTGTTTACATGAGGTGCCTAGTCAAATTCGTAAAAACAGAAAGTAGAATAGTAGTTGCCAGGAGCTGAAAGAAGGAGGGAATGAGGGGTTATTGTTTAAAGAGTATAGAATTTCAGGTTTTCAAGATAAAAGAGTGCCGGAGATGGGTTGCCCAACGTGAATGTATTTTTTTTATTTTTTACTTATTTTTTTGTCTTCTGTCCTTTTAGGGCCACACCACGGCATACGGAGGTTCCCAGGCTAGGGATCTAATCGGAGCTGTAGCTGCCAGCCACAGTCACAGCCACAGCAATGCCAGATCCGAGCCGCGTCTGTGACCTACACCACAGCTCACAGCAACGCTGGATCCTCAACCCACTGAGCAAGGCCAGAGATCAAACCCGCAACCTCATGGTTCCTAGTCAGATTCATTTCTGCTGTGCCACAACAGGAACTCCATGATGTGAATATATTTAACTTTGCACTTAAAAATGGTTAAGATGGTCAATTTTACATAGTGTATTTTAAACTAAAAAAAAAAAATTAAGATTAAAAAGAGATGGTACATACCATCAAAGAGAAATAAGCTTAATAAACCTGTGCCCAATAATAGGCGCAGCAGTTAAAGAATCCGACTAGGAACCATGAAGTTGTGGGTTCGATCCCTGGCCTTGCTCAGTGGGTTAAGGATCCAGCGTTGCCGTGAGCTGTAGTGTAGCTCGCAGACACGGCTCAGATCCCACGTTGCTGTGGCTGTGGCGAAGGCCAGCGGCTACAGCTCCGATTGGACCCCTAGCCTGGGAACCTCCATATGCCACGGGTGCGGCCCTAGAAAAGGTAAAAAAGACAGAAAAAAAAATAGGGCAGTTATAAATTTTTTTAAAAATAGGGAGTTCCCTTGAGGCGCAACAGGCTAAGGATCCGTTGTCATTGCAGTGTCCCTGGTCATCCCTGGCTAGGGAACTTCCACATGCCACAGGCACGGCCAAAAAAAATATGTATGTATACACACACACACACACACACACACACTTCCACATGCCACAGGCACGGCCAAAAAAAATATGTATGTATACACACACACACAGTCTGTAGCTCTAGTATTTTCTTGTGACGTCCCAAAGCATTCTGAAAGCTGCCCACGTCAAAACTGACAGCACCCAGCAAGACTCAGTCCCCTTGTGCCCCCCAATTCCTTCATCAAGCCACCCTCTCACCCTAGCTGGAGACTTCAAAGAAAAGCTACTTCACCCACTTTCCCAATTGAGTTTTATTCCAAAAGGATTTTACAACAAAGCAGACCTTAACCCCACTACACTTCCCCGGTGCTAACAGCTCCATCCTCCCTCAACCCACAGACCAAAGAACTGAAGCTACCACTTAGCTATAAGCACGGCGTCAGCCAGACTTTTAAGAATCAGAACCAGGTGCTGGTGCCAGGCCGGCAATGGTTGGTAAGTGACTCGGCCAGCTCCCAGAACAAATCTGCAGCCCTGAGTTGGCAGCTGTGTGGTCTCAGTAGTGTCTCTCCTTTCCTGGCCCTGCTGCTTGGCTCACAGAACAGGGAACCCAGGTCCTGTCCTCTCTGGCCCATGCCAAACCTGCTGGGACAGCCACGAGGACAGTTCTTTCTGTCTGGGCCAGAGCCACTCAACCCGCGGGCATGCTCAGGTGTTACCTAGAAGAGGCTGACACCGATCCTTAAACAAAACCAGCCGCTCGCGCTGACCTCGGCTCACTATGTGCCAGGCAACGTGCCAAGCACTCAGGGCTTCACCCCTCCCCAACCCTGTGAGGCAGGCTGTACTGTTACCCCCATCTTACAGACGAGGGAAGACCCCAGGATGGAGTCACATACTTGCCCAAGTCTCAAAGCTATTGTGGCAAGATGGGGCTCGAAGGTCCTGTGTGACCTGAGCTCTTGGTTACCCCAACACCCTAAAACTGTCCCATAGGAAACGTGGAAGGAGGGGTGAGGGATGAAACACCAACAGAATTGTTTTAGAAATTTGGAGAAAATCCAACCACCAGTGACCGGGGGGTCACCCACTCTGCAGGCAGGCGCAGCTGTACAGCCCTCACTGCCCGGCCCAGCACCAGTGGGAGCGTACTCTGCTCTCTTACAGACCTGTGGCCTTGCTCTCAATAAATAATGGTCCTTGCGGGCAATTCTGCACAGGGGTCCCAGAACTCACACTGCTGTCTTGTTTCTCAGATTTTTGTTAAGAGAGCCAGTGCTGGGTGGGCGGGAGGAATGCCTGATTTGGGTCACAATAAATATGCTAGTCTCCACCCAGAGCTTATCTGCTTTCTCTCCTCCCATAAGAGTGTCTGGCGACTTCTGGTGGCAGCATGGGATGGCCCAGCTCCGCACGAGCCTGTGGGCTCTGCTATTCTTCTGTAGCCTAGCGGTTCCTACAACAGCTGCAGCCAGAGCTCCAGCTGAGAGAAAGGAAATGTCCCTTGAGTGGCCTCAGCTCTACAGCTTCAGGGCATATTTACTCTGAACCTGAAAGTGACTCTGGAGGCAGAGGTAGATGGGAGGACAGGAAGAGAACTCTCCTCGAGGTCACTGAGTTGAGACAAGTGAACTTGTCTTGACACTTGTATTGACACCCCATCAACCCCCCCCCAGAGAGGGAGAGCACAGCATGGGGGGTGCGGAAGGCCAGTGACAGCCTGGGGCTGTGCTGGCATATTCCCTATACCTGCTGGGCTCTGGCGCCAGCCCACCTGAGATTTTCATTGGTGTCAATCAAGTGCCATTAGCAAAACCCCAGGGGGAAAGGGCTATGCCTCTGTGGGCACGAGGCACATCCTGACACCTGGACCAGAGCTCAAAGGACAGGTGGTCCCAGCTCCTCAGACCCTGGGGGCTGCTGGAGGAAGCCCCAGTGTTCTCCTGGCCCTCCTCCCCATAGGAGCCTCTTCTCCCTCATTCCCTTCCGCCCGGTGCCTCCCCTGATCCTCTGCTGGTGCCCGGGGCCAGGTCTTCAGGCCAGTACTGGTCCTCCATATACTGCTCCATGTCCGTGCTGCTATCAGGTTCTCTGTCCTCAGGGCGGCTCCGGGGGCTGCTGGCCTCCTGCTGTTCCCACTGCACCTCCACCAGCCGGTAGAGCTCCATGGCCGTCACAGCATCTTCCACGGACGAGTGCCCGTGCTGGCCCACCTGCGGACGAGAGCCCACGCATCACCGCCTGCAGCCCCGGTGGGAGGCCCAGGGCTCTGTGCCCAGGCCCAGGGAGGAGTACTCAGGATGGGGAGGTCAGCTCGGCACAGTGAGAAGGGTCTGGGCTCCAGTCAGACAGAAGGGCACTGGAATCCCAGCCATACCACAAGCCATCCAACTTCTGTGTCCTCAAACAGAAAGCCTGGTAAAAATCCCTGCTTCACAGGCTTGAGGAGCAGAGGAGGTAATGAACGTGAGGCACAGCAGGAGCAAGAATCACCAGCGGCCCCTGACCAAACGCCCCACTTCTGGTTGCAGATGGGGCTCTACGTGCGGACGCGGGGACAGAGCCAAGAACTGGATGGGAGACAGATCTGAGAGAGAGCAGCCTGGGAGGATGTGGCTGGCGTCACAACGCACTAGGGGAGGAGAATGTGGAGAGCAAACACCCAGAGCTGCATTTCCATGTGAAAGTCCCAGGACCAGGGGGGACTGGGAGGCTGGAGGCACTGCCCTTCCGTGGCCCAGCTGGCCCGCAGGCCAGGCCCTCTCACTCCCAGAACCCCGCCCGCACCACGCACCTGGATTTTCTTGTGCAGCAGCTGCAGGGCCAGGTCCTTAAGAGAGACCCGGGTCCGGGTGTGGAGGCCAGGCTGGCTGAGGAGGTTGGGGACGTAAGTGGTGTCCCGGGTCTGGCCCCGAGGGTGGACGTACTTGAGGGCCTGGAAATCATTGTGCAGGGCGTGCCCCACCACCACCTTGCCCTTCAGGAGCTTGAGGATCTGTGAGCAGAGAAGGAGTCAGGAAGGCCCCGCGGTCAGGCAGGCATGAGGCACATCCTGACCCTGGACCAGTGGGTGCAGGGACCCCTCTGGAGGGAGGCAGCACAGAGGGGAGACCAAGGGCTCCACAACCAAGCTGCCTGAACCCACACAACCAGTCTGAACCCTGACCCTCTACTCAGCACCTCCTGTAACCAGGGGCTTGCTGAAGCTTCCCCACACCTGCAAAACAGGGAAGCTGCCAAGAACACTTGAGGGTGGTTGAGAGCATCAAAGGAACTCTTGGATGGGTAAGGCGCTCCTGCCTGCTGGGACAGGCCCTTCTGTTTCCATCCAGAAGACCGCACCAGCCCTGCTGCGCCATAACCAACTCTCCTGCCAGCTCCTCTCTCAGCGGGGTCTCAGCTCCCCCACTGCTATCAGGACCCTACTGTTCTCTCCTTTAGGGGATTCAGCACATTTTCTGAGTACACAGTTAGCCCCAGCACAGTCCGCCTGGCTGCCCTCTACTGTACACGCACTGTAACACACAGGGACCATGCCTGCCTGGACTAGGCACTGCCTGTGACACTCAATGGCAGCTTAGCACACAGAGGTGATCAGTGGAGACCCAGCTGCTAAAGTCACGGAACTGCCCAACACTGGAGACTTATCAATGGCAGTTTTTCCAGTATTAAGAGAACAGTCCCCTTCTTCAGGGTTCTGTGCCTTTGCCACTCTGCTCTTCAGGATTCTTACTTCTCACCCTCCAAACTCGCTCTCTGGCTCAGCTCTGACCTTCCGCATCATGTGCACCTCTCCTGCCTTCTGCCCTCTTCAGGCCCTGGGGAGGCTGCGGTCCTGCAGACCCCCTGCAGCCCTCTTCCCAGGCTTGCATCTCCCTAACACCTGCCACCAGCCTCCCACAGCCTGCCTCAGCTGGCATCATGTGGTTTATCGCTGAACTCAGCTCTCCCCACATGTGGATAGGGTGCATTTAGACTTCAGTGGTAGGGATAGGCCGCCCTACACTGGTCACACCCTCACACACACACACAAACCACATGGTAGGAGGGGATCCGGTGCGCTCCACACTGGCTCAGAGTCTGGGCAGATCAAAAGCAGCCCTGCTCTCAGAAGCACTGAGGAGCTGGAAGGTTCACCACAGGCCCACCTTCCTGCTGCTTCTATTCCTGATCAGTCAGCTTGAAAAATTACCTTTTGAAAGTAATGCAGAGTTCCCGCTATGGCACAGTGGGTTAAGAACCTGATTGCAATGGCTCAGATTGCTGCAGAGGCACAAGTTTGACCCCCAGCCCAGTGCAGTGGGTTAAAGGATCCAGCATTGCCGCAGCTGCTGTGTAGGTCATAGCTGTGGCCTGGATTTAATCCCTGGCCTGGGAATTTCCATATGCTGCACATGCGGCTGTAAAATCTTTTAAGCAGAAGATAAAAAATTTATAAACAAACAAAAAAAAAAATCCTTAGGTTGTACCTTATGTGAAAAAGGCACAAGATGACATATCAGCATTCACTAAATTTACCTAATCCCAAGAATAAACTAGAAATGTTAAACAGTTCTGTTAAAATATTTGGTTTGAAATTGCAGGACTTCCTGTTGCGACTCAGTGGTAACAAATCCATGAGGATGTGGGTTTGATCCCTGGCCTTGCCCAGTGGGTGAAGAATCCGGTGTTGCCATGAGCTGTGGTATAGGTGGCAGACTTGGCTAGGATCCGGCATTACTGTGGCTATGACGTGGGCTGGCAGCTTAGCTCCGACTGGACCCCTAGCCTGGGAACTTCCACATGCCGCAGGTGTGGCCCTTAAAAAAAAAAAAGGAAAGAAAGAAATTACAAAGTGTTCCGAGGACGTTATAATTGATATATTAGGACATGATTTGAGAATAATGCTAACTCCGCCCTGGGGAAACACTAAGTGAATGCCAACACCGCACCCAGATGAGCTGAGCCACTGGGAAATCCACAAAGTGCCCACGGCCCCCACAGCTACCAGCCAGCTCAGCTCCCCTGCCTACCATCTGCACCTGTGAGTTCCCACTTCCTTACTTCCGGTTAACTCCTTCACCCCCTCCCACAGCACAAGCCCACCCTCCTGACATCCACCTCCCCCAGCACCTCAGGCCTTTTCAAGGCAAAGTTCCATACTTATTGGTTTATTTATGCATTTCTTAGCCAGTGATCCTGACTAAGTGCTAAGTGCTGCCACTGTTATTAGATTTGAGCACTGTAATTTTTACTTTGAGCACTGTGTCCCTAACCCCATTTTCTCCATCAGCTCTGAGGTTTTTATCATGCAAGTTTCACAGTGTGTTGGTTTTTAGGGATGGACACATCAGAGCTCTTCCAAGGCCTACCTAGAGACCTGTGGGATCGGAATCTCTGCAGAGGGATCTGGGGACAAGGATCCAAGAATGTGGATAAAGATCTAAATGTTTCCTTGGTAGTTCCTACTGTGGCTCAACAGTAACAAATTTGACTTGTAAACATAAGGATACAAGTTCGATCCCTGGCCTCGCTCACTGGGTTAAGGATCTGGCATTGCTGTGAGCTATGGTGTAGGTAGCAGACATGGCTCAGATCTGGCGTTGCTGTGTCTGTGGCGAAGGCCGGCAGCTACAGCTTGGATTCGATCCCTAGCTTGGGAACCTCCACATGCCGTGGGTACGGTCACAAAACGACAAAAGACAAAAAAAAAAAAATTAAAAAAAAAAAAAGATCTAAGTGTTTCCTATGCTCCAAGGACATTTGGGAATTCCTGGTGCAGACATACTTTAGTGCGGTCTCAACCACTAATTACTTTTTTCAAAACGATGAAAAAACTAACAAAAAACAAAAACAAAACAAATTAACACCTACCTGAAGGTGATAGCACTATGGGCCTTACACATTTTATACAGACAACGTGTAATACTTTTACAAAAGAAAAAATGTGGCGTGTAAGCTGCTTCGCATCTTACAGTTGGCACAACCTGTCCATAACACTGTCACGGGGAACACCCTAGCACTCCTTCTATGCTCTAGGGCAGGCTTTCTATTCACCCCGCTCAGTGGAGAAGGAAGCCATTGTTTGGAGAAGTTAAGTAACTCTCCCAAGGTCTCTCTCACTTCTAGCGGAGAAGAGCTGCCGCAGCCCATCACACTGACCCAAAGCCCCAGCCGTGCCCTCACCTCTTTCTGGGCCACCTGGAAGGGGATGGCTTTGCGCATGTGCTGCCGAGTGACGCCACTCCAGCGAGTGCGGTAGTCCACGATGGGCATCTCAGGCCGGATGTACTTGTCGTAGAGGACATCGCCATAGTAACTCACCACGGAGCAGCGGGCCAGCTCACTCACCCGCCCTCGGGGGCCCGTGCCCACCATCTCACAGTCGATAGCCACGCACTTGCTTGGCAAGGGCCCAGCAGATTCCCTGGCAGTGGGCATTCCGCTGCAGGGGGCACCTCCAGATTCAGGCTTTGGACGCTGCCTCGCACTGCTGGCGGCTTCTGCGCCTGGCGGAGCGTCCAAGAGGGTGGGCAGTGGGGAGGAGCCTGGCTCTGGGGGTGCGCTCAGCAGCCCCTGCTCCTGCAGCAAGGCCTTCCGCGCCATGAACCGCTGGTGCTGTCGGCTCTTCCTCTTGTGCTTCCTCCGAAGCACATCCTTGGCACTAGGGCTCCCCAGGGAAGGGCACAGGCACTGGGCGGACTCAGGAGCTTCCCGGGGTACCATCCCAATCAGCTCACCGCTCAGGGCGAGAGAGACCTAGGAGGTAATGTGCCAACAGGGCAGCAGCCTGGGGAGAGAAGAGAGAAGGCAGAGGCGCTGAGTGAGGAGTGTGCGAGCCCTGCCCGCCCCCCTGCAGTGCCCTATTGCTGGCTGGGCTGCCCCACAGCCCTTGGTCTCAGGATTCCAGAAGGAGTCAAAGACCTAATTTCATAATAATTGCACTCACACAGTTAATGCCACATGCAGAATAACTGTTCTAAGTTCTTTACATGCAATTACTCAATCTTTCCAACAACTTGAACAGAGTATTAGTACCTTCATATTATAGGTACAAAAACTGAGGCATAAAGGTTAGGTTACCTGCCCAATTAATAATAGACACAGGCTGATATGAATCCAGAATCCATGCTCTCAACTTCCCAGTCGTAACTTACCTCCAATATTGTAGGCATCAGAAACTTTTAGAGGTATGGTTACAAGAAAATAAAGGTTACAGAAATGGTATGTGTGTGTGTATATATACATGAAATTCCAGTTTAAGGAAACAACAAGGAGATTTTATGAAATGTAAAGGCACAGACTCACAGCAGAATCTAGAGAAAATATTTCATAGGAAGGCTACAGTAGTTGTACTTTTGCTTTGTCTTAACCAAAATGACATAATGTAATAGATGACTTTCTAATTCACTCATCACCACACTGTCTACGAACATTTAAAAGTAGTTGGAGGAATTCCCACTGTGGCACAACAGAACTAGCAGCATCTCTGGAGTGCTGGGAGGCAGGTTCCATCCCCAGCCTAGCACAGGCATTGTCGAAGCTAAGGCTTAGTTGCAACTGCGGTTCGGATATGATCCCTGGCCCAGGAACTCCATATGCCACAGAGAAGCCAAAAAAAAGGGGGGGGGGGGTAAAAAAATACTTATGTATATAGTTGGACATGTAGGTTAATCATTGAAGCCTATAGGCACTAGTGTGCTGGTAAACAGGCTCAACCTAAAAGACAGAGAAAAGGAAAGCCCTAACCTATAGTGCTGCAGATTTCCATGGTACCTCCCACAAGCTCTCATCCCTGAAAGCTGCGATGAGAAAAGATGCTGTGGCCCCACTACTGCAGCAAGAAATGTTTGATGTTCACGTGGGTTTGCAAATCCCATGCTAAAAGGCCAGCATCCCAGCACCTTCCTAATGATGAAGAATGAAGCTTGGAAAGCTTCATCTCGTTTGCTATGCTGAGTCAGTTCACTCAAACAGACAGAAAACCAGGGCTTTGAAGTAGGCAGAGCAGGGGCTAACTTCAGCTCTATATTAGTTAGCTAACAGCTGAGCTTCAGCTTCTTTGCATGTAAAATGGCCCTAATAGCTTTCCCGTGGGAAGAGGAAATGGCACAATCCATGTGCTGGGATCTGCATGCATTATATACAGTAGGGGCTCAATAAGTACCTGCTCCCTTTCCCCCCAGCGTGGTGGAGACTCCTGCTCTTGGTTGGTAGCCAGCTCTTCCCAAGCCAGACCTGCCTTGGCCTGGACTCCCGTCCCTTCCCAACCCGCAGGCCTTTCTCCTGTCCCCTCCCCATTGCTCCCTCCTATCCTTCCTACATCCTCCAGGAAGCCCTTGTGCAACGACCCTCTGCGTTGCACAGGCTAATGCCACCCTGAGGCCTCTGGGGTCTCAACTGTGGCAAGTGCTGGGCAGAGAGTTACAAAGATGGACCCTGGGTTCCAAGAGTCTAGTCTCCCTGCAGAGCCAGGAATGGAGCAGAATGTGTGTGAATGGCTGTAAGAGAAGTGCCGGAGAAGCAGAACAGGCCAACAGGCTGAAGAGGTTAAGAAGGTGGAACAGTGGCCCTCCAGGTGAAGGGAGAGGAATCAGTGGCCATGTTAGGGGCAAAGGCCTGAAAGGAGTACCCCAGGACTAAGGAAGAGGGGCCCTGCAACCCCCTGATGTCACTGGGTGTAAGGCACAAGGAGGGCCTGGCTGGGAAAACTGCCCTCTCCACTTTTCACTACTTAACCTACTGCCCCCGCTCTGGGAAGCACATCACACTCTGGTGGCTTTTCCTACCCCAAGCTGGTGCCCCAAACTGGTCTCTGCTGATCAAGTGAGGGACCCCAGAGGCCTCTGGGGAGGTCAACACAGTAGCCCTGATGCCAGACTTTTACAGCCGAGCTGGGGAGCAAAGTTCACCCCTCTGTGCTCTGACAGCACAATTAGAAATTCCCTACACTCTTCAAAATCAACAGTTAATTCAGTCCACCTTGGAGCGGTCTGAAGGTAGGGTCCTGGCATGGAGCAGATCCTCTCACCAAGTCTGTGAACAGAGCTGACACCAGGCCTGCTATTTGCAGGGACTACAGAGCTGCAGGTGACCTTATCTTCAGGGAACTCTGGTCTGGCTGGGAAAGAGGTAGTCAGCAACTTACAAGGGTGTGCTCAGGATGCAAGGACAGGCTAGGCCGTGTGCCTGACTCACCAGGACAGGTATTTAACAAGCAGAGAGGCTGGGTTAAAGGAGGCCCAGTGGTGGAGGGGACACTTTGAAGAGTTTCAAAAAGGTCTACCAGGCAGCCCAGGAAGGGACAGGCATGCAGATAGAGACAAGTGTAGACACAAAGCCTAGGGAGCAAAGTGCATCCACTGTGGAGAGGCAAGGGGTCTGGTGCAGCAACTGGAAACCAGGAGTTAAGGGGTGCCATGGGGACAGTGAGAATTTTCCTGGAGAGAGGTAAAAGTTTGGGTTTAAGAGGGGAGATGAACCGCCAGTTGGTGATACCTGGGCCAAGAGGAGGCTCCGTGACCCATCCTGGCTCACCCTCCATCTGCTTGCTTATCCCTTCCCCAAGAAGCCTTCTCCTTTTCAAAAGGGCTCTAAACTACTCAATTTGGTCATATCGACAAGTCACATATTAAGGTTGCCAAATACAGAAACTTAATTTGCTTCAGCTCAGCAATGCGGAGGAGACCCACCAGCAACCAACTCCTATAGGGGAGGAGGGTCCTTCCACTTCGCTGAGCAGGCTAAGGGCCCCGCAGGCTGGCAGCAGGTGGCTTCCCTGACCCTGCTGGCGAGGTTTCAAAGAAGCGAGAAATAAGGATCCCTGAGAAGAAAGGGCTCCATGGCCTCGTGTTTCAGGAAACGAAAGCAGCCCTCTTCTACATGCCCTGACCTGGCTGACATGTCAAAATCAACAATTAATCATCACGGCAGGCCTTTCTCACCCTGGGCCTCACACGGGGGCTCGGTGAGGCTGGGGAAAATTTTCCTTCAAATCACAAGTATTTTTCTCAGTGAGGGCAAAGCTCTCTCCCGCTGGGAACCAGAGCTTTGGATCAGCAGCCACAAGGCCTTCGGGCAAAGGCCCCAAAGAAATTGTTAAGTCTGAATGGACAGCGACCTAGCGGCCTTCCTGCTGGTTGATCAGGAAGGCGGGCAGTCCTAGACACTGTTCTGGCGCTAACGAGCTACATGAACTGGACTAAGTCAGTCTCTTAACATAAAACGAGGCTTTATTAAACCGGGTGTTGGACTCGGTTAAGAGACTTCCCCAAAGCACTTCATTACCAGAAACAAGACGTCTTGTTACCAGGCTGATTTCCAGGCCTACCCGCGCGCCCTCTTAACTGCCATTTTGGGAAGCGGGGCCTGGGAATCTCTATTTTACAGCGCGCTGCCCCACCCCCTCTCCACGATACTAAGAGTCGCCCGTATTTGAGAAAAGCGGACTCGGAAAGATTCCCCCGTGCTACCGAAAAGTACACGAGACAAGCCCGAGGACAGCCCCGCGCGACCTCCCCGCAGCGGCCCGCGCTCGCCGAGGAGTGACCCGTGGGAGGCCCGGCCTCACCCACGGAAGCACCGTGGCGCTGGTCACTCCTTGGTCGCGGTCGCCAGGCCGACGCCCACCAGACTGAGCCCATCGCCCAGCGCCGCCCCCTCAGTCCCCAGACCCTCGAGTAGGGCGGGAGGGAGACCAGGCGGCGCCCAGGCGCGGCCTGCTCCCCCGGAGCCCTGGTAGCCGGGTCGGCCCGGCCAGGCGTCCAGGCCGCGGACGGGGAGCGGACGCACATCGCGGGGCCGCGCCGCAGGGGAAAAGGCGCGCCAGCCTGCCCGACCCCTCGATCCCCAGCAGAATCCCCCAGGTCACCTGAAGCCCCGCGAATCTCCCCACGCTCGCACGTGGCGTCCACACAGCCGGCAGCTCCCACATGCCCAGGCAAGCCCTATTCCGGCCGCCCGCCTATTGGTTCGCTCAACTGCAGCGCCCGCCTACGGCCTCTTCTGATTGGCTGGTAGCTTGGCTCGCTGAGGGAGGGGACTTGGGAGTGTAGGGGCGGGGACTCCTAAAGTGAAGCGGTTTGTGCCCCAGACTGGCGCAGCCCGGGGAGGGGGCGGGGGAATTTTCACTGGAAAGGGCATCGTGGCCTCCTCTCGCCAGGGCCCACCCACATCTGTGACTCTAGGCTCCAATCCTTCCTGCTCCCTGGTCGGGATGTGGGCTGCTATGAGCTCCGTGGCACTAAAGGCAGAATGACTTTCAGGGTACACGCCCACATCTGCAGAATGGCAATATAAAAGCCCCTACGTCCTCAGGTATCCAGGAGATTCGGTGAAATATTATACACGATGGGCACTAAAGAAAGACGTTTAAAATGTTTTTGCTCCTTCAGCGCTTATTTTTTCATTTACCCTTTTGCAATACTTACAAGTAATAAGTTCCTACTATGGGCTCCGCATTGGGATACACAGAATAAGTGCAATCACTGAGATTCTAGTTTCTCATGGTCTGGAGCAGTAACAGAGGTCAACAGGTAGCATGGTGCAACGTGAGTAATAAGAACAACAATAAATAGTTCAGGAGTTCCCCTTGTGGCTCAGCGGAAAGGAATCCGGCTAGTAGCCATGAGGATGAGGGTTGGATCCCTGCCTTAGCTCAGTGGGTTGAGTATCGGGCATTGCTGTGACTGTTGGGTAGGCTGTCAACTACAGCTCCCATTCAACCCCTAGCCTGGGAATTTCCGTATGCTGTAGGTGTGGCCATAAAAAGGAAAAAAAGAAAGAAAGAAGGAAAGAAGAAAAAGACATTGCCAGAATAAACTTCCTTTCACTTTTATCTACTTTTTATGTGAGCAATGTTTATCAGTGCTTACATCCATAAAAACAAAACAGAAGGCCCAACTTTTTCTCCTTCTTGCCAAAAAAAAAAAAAATGATATTCTTCCCTGGATACATAAACTTCATGCAAAAATAACTTGCTCAATCTTTTATTTCTAATAAAAATAAATTTTTATTTCTAATAAAAATTTACTTTTATATGTAAAGATTATGTGTAAAGATTATTGCTGTATATTTATCATTTGCTCACTTGTAATACAGATAATTGCAACAATATCTCAATCCAGAAGGAAAAAAGTAACACTTAGAACCTTAGGGGGTGACAGAATGTTTTTCCAGAGGTAACAAGTTCAAATTTATATAGTTAATGTTGTGACAGTAAAGTATAGTCAGGTTCCCCAGAAAATATTGCCAAGCATGAAAATAGATTATGCTAGGATAAAACTCTGTGGCAGATGTTGAATGGAAATATAAGTTCCAGAAGAAAAAAGAATGTTTCATGTAATATAAATTTTTAAAAAAAGCAATCCAGATTTAGTAAAGGAAAGATTATTTGAAAGGATTGTGGAGGGGGAGAATTTACCGTAATAGTGAAAATGTTCTGCTAGCTCTCAAGGGTTAGGCAAAAAAGATTTTCTTTTGTAGGGAGGAGTAAATGAGGCTAGGAAGAACAGGATCCGGAAGCAGGAGTGACCAGATCCTATTAGTTTAGTAGACTGGATATTAGATATGGAGATTGTTTTACTCTGAGGCCAGACTGTTCCCTAGAGGGGTTAAGGAGGGACTGTAAACTGGCTCTGGCTGAGGGTGGCCACAGTTCAGGGACCTGGGGGAAGAAGAGAAGCTTAACAAATGTTTGGTTAACAAGCATTTTAGTCCAACTGACCTGTGGCCCCATCGGTTCAACTAATCACCAATGAGGCAAAGAATGAGAATTTTGAGTGTCTATGCCAAGCCTCTCAAAGGTGAACAGTGAGGGAGTCCAGGAGGCTTATTTCAGTCATATGGGATGGAGTGTTTCTTTGCAGTAAATTTTTTATGGAACCCAAAAGGATACGGGAAATTTCTACACTGTTGCTGTTTTCCAGGAGCACAGGGCTCAGGTAAAATTTAACATTGTCAGTAAGAGTTTTTCCATGTACTTTGTTTGCTTGTTTGTTTTTAAGGCTGTGCCTACGGTATACGGAGGTTCCCAGGCTAGGGGTTGAATCCAAGCTGCAGCTGCCAGTCTATACCACAACCACAGCAATGCTAGATCCAGGCCGCTGTCTGCGACCTACACCACAGCTCAAGGCAATGCCAGATCCTTAACCCACTGAGCGAGGCCAGGGATCAAATCCATGTCCTCATGGATACTAGTTGGGTTCGTTACTACTGAGCCACAATGGGAACTTCTTTCCATGTACTTTAAAAATGCACTTCTTGACAGAGCTTCCATGCCTGCCCGCTTGCATCTCTTACAAGCGTCCTATCCTAATAAATCTATTTCTTGCCTATCACTTTGTCTCTCACTGAATTCCTTTTGCACAGAGACATGAAGAACCCGAACTTCAGTGAGTCCAGACACTGGTACCGTTATTCTAGGCAATAACCCAGAAGACCACCATTCACCACCAGGCCAAGTTCTCCTGACTCCAGCTTTGATGACTAAGATTCCTCCAAAAAAAGAAGAATGCTTGTTTGTCCCAGTCATGATTTCTATCTGAAAACCTGTTTTTCTCCTTTTTACTATAAAACTACTTGCAACTCCTCCTGGGGTGGGGGTGGGGGGGCACAGTCTTTAAGGCATTATCCTGCTGTGACCCACCTTTGCCTGGCAAGGCAATTTTTTTTTCTCCTGTACCCGAAAAAAAAATGGCACTTCTTTCCAGGTACTTTAAAAAAAAAAGTAAAAATAAAGTAAAAAAAAGGTAAAGAAAAAAGTTCTTCTTTCCATGTACTTTAAAATGCTGATATCAAACTGCTATGGTATTTAGACTCCATCATACTCATTTACAGATACATTTTTTTTAAAGATAGTATTTACAACACACTCTATAACTACTGAGACTTATGATAAAAAAACATTATCAAGCAAAAAAAGTTGAAGTTCCACAAGTGTACAATATGGATGGCCCAATACTGGCATCTTGGCTGCGAATGGCAGTACCTCCAACTCCAACCTTTAGGGACCTCACTCTCCCACTCTGGAGTAAAATGATCTCCTTCTATAAAACTGAGGCTCCTCTATAGCAGACCCCTTTGAGCTGGTGCTTGATGAAGGAAACCCCATGATCAAAGCCTTGCCCCTAGGGACCCCACTCTTTCCCCCTCCACCTTGTCTATCCTTAAGACATAGGACTTGACATGTGTTTTGCACTTAAAATCATTATCCACATTCAAAACACCGTTTTTCCTTCCTTGCACGCCTGTTGTGAGGACTATTCAGGATGCTACGGGGATCCCCACACTGCTGGACCAGGCACAGACATGAAGGTGGGTATTGACCTGGTCATTTTTTTGTAGCAGCGGTTCTCTAAGTGTGGTCCTAAACCAGCAGCCTAGGTGTCACCTGGAAACTTGTTGGACCTACTGCCTCAGAAATTCAGGGCTGGGGAGTTCCCTTCGTGGCTCAGTGGTTAACGAATCCGACTAAGAACCTTGAGGTTGCGGTTTGATCCCTGGCCTTGCTCAGTGGGTTAAGGATCTGGTGTTGCCGTGAGCTGTGGTGTAGGTTGTAGACGCGGCTCAGATCCTGCGTTGCTGTGGCTGTGGCGAAGGCCAGCGGCTACAGCTCCTGTTAGACCCCTAGCCTGGGAACTTCCATATGCCGCGGGTGCGGCCCTAGATAAGGCAAAAAGACAAAAAAAAAAAAAGAAATTCAGGGCTGGATGGGGCCCAGTAATCTGTGTTTTAACAAATTGAATAAGCTGATTAACAGCTTCCTCATACACATGCACAAGTTTAAAATCTAGTGTGTTAGATGGTGTGAAGCTGACACAACTCTAAGAGCCAGTGCAAATAATTTACTCATTTTATTCAAGCAGATTCCTCCTCTATTATTATTATTATTCCCACTCTTAATCCCACAGTGACTTTGAACTACCTTGACACACAGATTGTCACCATGACAGTTATGGTACATTTATACCTTTTCCCAACTCCTGAGATTTTCCAGGGTTTTTAGACCCATACCAAGTCTCACATGACTGATTTTTTTTATGGAAGACTGGCAAGATTTTATGCAGGGAAATTTTATTCTCCACTCTTACTTTTTCCATTCTAGACTACAGTTTCTTTACACATAAAGTTAATCTGTAATTATTCCTCAGTCTTGACTGGATATTGGAATTGCCTGTGGAGCTTTAAAAATACTGACACTTGGGCCACACCTCAAAATTCTGATGTAACTAGTCTGCAATGTGACCTGAACACGGTAATTTTTATAGCTCTCCAGGTGATTTTTAGATTGCAGCCAAGACTGAGAATGGGCGCTAAAGCGCAGATACCCAAGGAATCCAGCAGAGGGCGCTGCCTCCCTGCTCATCCTTGGAAACGCTGCTGGCTGTGTTAACCTCATGCGGTTGAGCTAAGGGGCCCCAAATGCCAGACCCTTGGATCACCAGCTGTTTTGCGTTCTGAGACTTCTAGAAAGTTACCTTAAGAAGTCATAAACTGTCTGTTTTGGTGAGTGACTTGAGGTAAGTCATGCGACCTAAGTCTTAGTTTCTGCACTTTTAAAACTGGGAAAAGTGCGGCTTTGTCGAGGCTCAGCGGGTTAAGAACCCAGCTCACATCCATAAGGATGAAGGTTTGAGTCCTGGCCCCGCTCAGTGGGTTAAGAATCCAGGTGTTGCTGCAAGCTGCGGTGTAGGTGTGGCATTGCTGTGGCTGTGGTGTAGGCCAACCACTGAAGCTCCGATTTGACCCCTAGCCTGGGAACTTCCATATGTCACAGGTGAAGCCCAAATAAATAAATAAAGAAATCAGGGAAGTGTTGAGTTGGGGGATGGGGGAGGGGGTGAGCTGGTCTACAATCTTTCCTTAAATATACATTGAGCCTCCTGAAGTGAACAAGACACTGATCTGGGGAAGGGAAGGATAAACATTTAAGTGGAATAAAACTGCTACCTGATAGGGGAGACTAACAGAGAAATGGTGGTTCTCATATACTCCTGCTTCAGGGTAGGTGATCTGTGGGTGCTCCAGAACAGGAAAGACAAAAACTATGAGAGAGGAGGCACAAGAGATTACAAGTGAGTGTTTACATATGCCATTGCATATTATGACACTTTGGATTAATTATCATAATAACCTAGCAAGGTAGATGGGAGTAATTCCATTTTACAATTAAGGAACCTGGGGCTCAGAGATGGTAAGTGACTGCCTCAAGGTTACACACCAAGGAACCAGCCAGGTTTGAAACTGGGCTGTGTTGGACTTCAAAACCAAGACTTCCCCCCCACACAACGCAGGGCGTGCCTCGATCCTTTTGTTCTGCTACATATCACCATGGGCACTCTTGTCCATCTCTCAAGTCAGGAGTGCACCTCACTACCTCCCCAGGTGTTTGTTTCAACGAGGCAGGATCTCTGCCCTGT
This sequence comes from Catagonus wagneri, assembly GCA_004024745.2. Lineage (NCBI taxonomy): Eukaryota > Metazoa > Chordata > Mammalia > Artiodactyla > Tayassuidae > Catagonus > Catagonus wagneri. Next base: position 12,454,285 of record PVHT021183526.1, on the reverse strand, counting down.
CTGTCTCCACAGCAGTTCTGGGTACTGAGAACTGCCTGGAGGAGATCTGACTCCCCTCCCCTCCTCTCATGTTCCCCCAGCACTGCCCCCTCCTGCCCAACTCAGGACAATTTCCTCCAGTGAAGGGCAGGCACCTGCTGAGTGACACCAATTTGTAGCCTTCTCAAGTGTGAATGAGATTTCTAATAGAACTGGCTGCCCACTGGTTTCAGGCAGGGTTAGAGTAAAGGGAATTTAAGAGGCAGGAAATGGGGAAGAAGAGAGTCAGTATGGAGGAACTGAAGGAGCAGCTGAGACACTGACAATCTCTGAGGGAAAATGAAGGGCTGATTGGTTCAGAGAGGTTAAGTGCCTTGCCAAAGGTCACACAGCCACCAAGTGGCAGAGGCAGGATGAGCTCAGCAATTGGTTGCATATTTAGGGTCCCCTAAAGGAATACAGTTCCCAACCAAACTTAAATTGGTAAGATGTTTTAATGTTCTAAAAAAAAAAAAAAAGACTTTCCCAGTCTTTTTTGCCACCCGAGGCTGCTTATCAAAGCTTTCCTTCTCTGGCCCCAGGAGTTTCTCTTTCTCTGCATTGGAGGAGGGTGCAAATGAAACTGACAACACTGATGACTTGAACCCATGTTTTTTTTTTTTTAATTAGAATCATTCACCTGGTGTCAGGACTTACAGAAGCTCAGGTTCCTTGTGTCTCAGCACAGAAGGAATTCAGCAAGAGACAAAGTGATAGGCAAGAAATAAATTTATTAAGATAGGACGCTTGTGAGAGATACAAGCAGGCAGGCAAAGAAGCTCTGTCCCGAGGATTAGGTGGGCTACAGTTTCGTAATCCAAGGAAAGTGGGAAGGGGAAAAGACCATCTTCTTCCTTGTCCTTCAAGTAGATGAGTAGATGTCAGGCTTATATCATTAGCTCCTCCTTCATATCCGGTAAGAGTATTTGACCCTATGAGGTCAAACTAGGACTGCAATAGTATTTATTCAAATCAGCAGAAGGGCAGTAATGTATGTTAAATATGTTGAATCATCTCAGGTTTTCATAAAATGAGGTTCTCCTACTTGGGAATGTTATCTTTTCCTTAAATTCCTGTACTTGGTCTTAAGGATCATTATCTTGCTGAACTTGAATGCAGGCCCGTTTTTTTTTTTTTTTTTTTTTTTGGTCTTTTTGCCTTTATCTAGGGCCGCACCCGCGGCATATGGAGGTTCCCAGGCTAGGGGTCTAACAGGAGCTGTAGCTGCTGGCCTACACCACAGCCACAGCAACGTGGGATCCGAGCTGCATCTGCAACCTACACCACAGCTGACGGCAACGCTGGATCCTTAACCCACTGAGCAAGGCCAGGGATCGAACCCGCAACCTCATGGTTATTAGTCGGATTCGTTAACCACTGAGCCATGAAGGGAACTCCCCAGGCTTTATTTTATCTTTCATGTAATAACATGAGGCATATCTCATGCTTTTATTTATGGTTTTATAGTTAAGCAAACCTGCTTCGTTCTGATGGATGTCTTCAGTGATCATTAACTTACAGTGATCTCCCAAAGTCCCCTAGATTTCCCTCTCTATCTATGGTCCCCTACTGGGACTTCTGCAATTACCTGTATAACTATCCTACTCAATCCCTACCAGAAATATACTTAGAAAGGACTGGGGAGGGCATTCGAGTATGTTGCTTGAAAAATGTGTTCCCACTGAAGGTCTTATCATTGGGACTTGGTGACCACCCAAGGGCAAGGTGCCCCGCATTTGGAGGCATGGAAAAAGGGTGGGAAATGGCTTTTACGATCGATCACTGCTTCTGCTATAGGGGATTTGTAGGCTTGGTGGGAGGGCTGGGCCTCCTCACCCCAGTTTTCCCTTGGTGACAGCACTGGGCCCAGCGGCACAGAAGCAACTTCTGAGGCCAAGAAGTTCTATATACACAAGGCCCACTCTCTCCGCCCTGGGGTAAACAGTCCAGGCCGGCCAGGGCCAGGCAGGTTCTCCCAGTGGCTGCCAGGGCACCAAGCCTGATAGGCACGCTGGTCCTGGCATAAGCCCCTTTGTGCCTGCACACACTTGGCTCTTTCCTCTGGGGCCCTGGGTAGGAGATACTGCATGCTGTGGGAGCCCAGCCGAAAAACAGTTGTTGGAAGAGGCAGTGAGTAAGTGGGGGGCATTCTCAGTCACGTGCCCCCACCCTGTCCACCGCTCCCACCTCCAGCTCACCCCCTCACACTATAGTCTATCCTGGTTTCTGGAGGAGTCTGCCTGAGGAGTGCTGTCCAGGAGTGTTCAGGATGGTTTCCGGAGGTGCCTTCTAGGAGTCAGAAGGCACAGGAAGAACGCACGAAGGAGAGCTACACAGGACGGGGCCCAGCCTGAGGCCCGGCTGCTGCGGCCGGCACCATGCGGCAGACTGGGACTTGTTGTTGATCGCAGTGAGACAACAACAAAATCACTAGTCTTCCAGATGGGGCTGGCTGTCCGTGGCCCATTCTGCCAGGTGTTTGGTGTCCTCAGACCCTCCAAGGCCACTTGTGTCCCTACCCCCAGCGGCAAGCCCAGCTCCTCCCACCACCTCTCCCCCACCCCAGAATTCTGCGGAGCCTCTGATCCGTATGGTGGGGAGGGAGGTGCAGGGGGGCGAGGGAATGTTGCCTTATTTTCTTTTTCTTCCAAGTCTTCAATTTTCTATAATGAACATGCTTCCTGAATGATAAGGGGATTTTTTTTTTTTTTTTTTTTTGGCATATGGAGGTTCCCAGGCTATGGGTTAAATCGGAGCTGTAGCTGCCGGCCTATGCCACAGGCACAGCAACACGGGATCCGAGCCGCATCTGCAACCCACACCACAGCTCACGGCAACGCTGGATCCTTAACCCACTGAGTGAGGTCAGGGATTGAACCTGCAACCTCACAGTTCCTATCCAATTCGTTAACCACTGAGCCACCATGGGAACTCCAAGGGGATCTTATTTTTAAAGGGAGGCAGTGGGTGGCTCCTTTCTTTCTACCTCTCTGCAGTAATCATGAAGGGCTGTTTCATCACGGAGAAAGGAAAAAGCTAGAGCTCCAGGTTATGATGACTCTTCTCTGACTCCTCTCTACCAGGTCCCCATCCCTCCCACCCCTTGCCCCCCAAGTCCACAGTCAGGTCCCAGGATGACACTCCTCCCAGTGCTTACCAAGCCACAACTCCGAACCAAGCAGAGTGGTGAGGCAGAATGGTGAGGAGGTAAAAGCTGCCACCGCAGAGGGGCGGGGGACCCTAACCCGGCAACCCGCCTCCATCCCCACCGCAGCCAGGCCCAGCACTAGGCTCCTGGCTTAATTCCCCCAGGCCTGGGCCCTGATGGAGGAGAGGCAAGGGCCCCGCTGCCCGGTGGGCCTCTAATTGCGCTGGCAGGGCATATCCGCTTCTTAATTAGCCAAAGCCACAGTATCCTGGCGGCTCAGGGAGCGGGGCCCTAATTGTATTTCTGCAGCAGCTGAAGGATAATTACCCTTCCCTATTGGTGCTGCTTTTAATTCTTTCTCTTTTTAATTACAAACTCTTCCTCTGCAGCGCAGTCCTCCATCCTTGGGCTTGTTCCCACCACCCAGAGCGGGGAAGGGTTGGCCCAGAGGAACTGGAAGTTAGAGGGATGTGGAGCAGCCTGGCAGCACCCAGAGTGGAGACCCAGCCCCAACAGCTGTCACCTGTGGACAGACTGGCCATGGAGAACGCTGAGATGTTCTTCTGTGAGGTTGTGAGAGGGGTCTGCCTCCCAGGAGGCTGTTAGGACCTCCTCCCTCCATGCCCCAGCGAGGTGCTAACTCTGCCTTCTCCGCGCCGCCATGCAGGACTGTCCAGTCCAGCGCATGTGAGTGACCCTGACGCCAAAGCCACCAAGTGGCTGTCCTGCTATCAGCTCACCAGCAGGACAGGGACTCTTTCTGATGATTATATCCCTGCACCTAGCACAGGGCCTGCTTCATAGTAAATGAAACTGGCAAAGAGGGAGAGTTCAGAGAGAGAATATAATTATGAAGTGTGAATGCAATAAATCCATTGTCATTGGCTTTTCCCTTGCAGGACCAATGAAGATGGACTTGAGCCTGACAGGGACCCCAGTTTTCTGTTTTGTTTTGTTTTGTTTAATTTTTTTTTAACTCTGGGCTCTATCTGGGTTGGAGGAAGATACAAGAAGTGAAGGAGCCTGCTCTAGTGTGAGAAATGTACCCTGAAAAAAATGACCTGCCCTTGAGCCCACAAAAAAAATCCCTCTCCCCACACCTAGTTTCTTTCCTTGGAATTTAGAGCCATCCCCTTAGCAACACTTGTTTCCATGGTTTCCTCCTCCACAACGATCCTCAAACCCCTCCTCTCTTTTTCCTTCTGACAGTAAGGGGTGATAGGGATCCGCAGTGTGGCCACTCCACGTAACCATGGTAACAATTAACTGAGCCTTCATTTATCTTTTGTGAAGAGAGGTGGGGAATATGAAGCTTTCAGAAGAGAGGGGTGGGGGAGGGTGCAGGGTTAGAGCTGCCATTGTCATAATAAGCAAGTTAAGGAACTTGTCCTAACACTAGCCTGTGGGATTTAGTTCAAATATTTGCTGAACCCCTACTTTAAGCATGACTAAGCTGCAGAGAATCCAAGATGTACATGACAGAGCCCCTAATATTTAAGGGCTTATAGTCTAGTCATGGTCCTACTCAAAGCCTGGCCCAGATGGGGTCTCTCAAGGAGGGACTTGATAGCACTGTCATGGTCTAGTATCTGTTCATTCCCAGCATCCCCTCCAGCCAAGAACAGGAAAAAGTCTGACCAAGGGGGGTCTGTACTTACAGTTTCTCAGGCTGCTGTCAGATGGTTTCTGACTTAGAAGGGAAGGAACTGTGATAACCCTTCCTTTTAGAAAAGCAGAGACCAATACCAGCATCCCTAAAGGAATAGTCCTAAAGAGGACTATTTGGTGGAGGGAGAAATTTAAAATTGACCTGCCCGACTCTGGTGCCACGACAGACCTGGGTAATCTCCAGTTTCAGGGATCACCACCACGTACCTGCCACAGTCTTCCTGGAAAGTTATGGGTCTTCTCTTACATCAAATTAGATGGTCATTGTCTCCATCTATCCAGCTTTTCCATTTGTCACTGAAAAATGCAGGCCGGAGGGGCAGCTGTGAAGAATTAAAAGAGAAAAAAAAATAAAACTGCCAGCGACACCAAAGTTGGACAGAATGAATCTAAAAGTTGAGATATCTGTTTGTCATTAGCAATAAAGTTCTTTCCTCTTCTAGCTTCCCATCCTCGTCCCCCCAAATTCTCACCAAATCGCTAAGGGTGGGGACAAAGTCTCTGCTTCTAAGGGAAACCACAAAGATCCCTGGACCATTGGTGTGCTGATACCAATAATCTGCACTGACTTGGAGAGGTGATAATAATGTATTTTTAAATGAAAAGGAAATTCATAGAATAATGTGTAAACCAGATGTGTTCGAGTATGCTACAAATAACTAGGTAGCAAAATTCATCTTTGCACGTCAAATGCAATCTGGATTAGCTAAAGCACATAGCAGATCCTGGGTCTCAGAACCTTGAGTTCCATCCTTCGCTGCCGGGTGGAACTAAGGCAGATTCAATCTTTCTGGTTACCCTGCTCACTTAGCTAGTCAGAAAAGGATAGATGGCATCCTCCCATTGGTTGACAAAGCAATGCACACCAACCAATGAAAGAATGCTTCTTCCTTTCTGGCCAATAAGATCTCAGTTCTCTTCTTGAAAGGAAAGTAGACCCTTTGTCCATAAAGAAAATAATTAAAAACAAAATCTACTGTTGCTATGGAACATTATTGATGTGATCAATGATAGGTACCTCATAGAATTCATAAAGGAAGCCGATTCTTTAGGAAGAAAAGTATGAAAAGCAGACCAGCTGTCTAGTCTGGACTAAAAAGAAGTTTCTATAGTAACATATGAGGGGCAAGCATTTTAATGGAAATGTCCCAAAACTATATCTAGCCAGCCCACGGAGGGTAATTTTGGCCTTTAACTTAGTCTGAAATTATAGTGATTTTTTAAAAAAAAATTTACCTTAGCAATGAGTGAAGGAAAAGGTAAAGAGGAAAGGAAGAGTATGTGTGTTTGTGATGCAGGACAATAAAGATAAAGATATGATAGCTACTGCCTGGAACAGAGATTTCCTCCATGCTTGTGTTGTCAAGTGACAGCTCAGTTTGAAACAAGGTTCTGTTTTAAAGAAAAAGGTCATGGCTCTGAAGAAGTATTCTAGATGAAATAGTGCACAGAACACAAGTTGTTCTATTAACTTACCAGCGATTTCCTCTTAAATCATTTTGAGACTGGTACAGCTGACCTTGGAAAATTGTGGGTAAAATTATTTTCTACCAATACTACAGACGAACACAGGCTGACAAATCTGACAGGTAAAAAGTGGAATCAATGTTTGTCAATCAAGGGAAATGGAAAAGAAGAGAGGATTCAAAGCTTGAAGTTCATTATTTGCTAATTAGGAAGGCAAAGAAGAAGAGGAAGAAAAGAGAATTTTGAGGAATCGGAGGCTGCTGATGCCAATGGCTTTTGCTAAGGGATCCCAGTTCTGCCTATCTGTGTTTTCTGTGTGGTCTGTGGGAAAAGGCGATTTAGAATTCACCCCGTTCAGTGTGAGGAGGGTGTTTAGGAAGGGAGGATCCACTGCCAGATCAAGGAGAGAATCTCTCTCTCTACCAGAACACTGCTAGACAGTCTCCTTTCTCCTTCCAGTTCATCCGTGAATGGCAAATGTGTCTCTCTCATTTTAAATGGGGGAAAACCTGCAGGGGATTGGGGGAAATCAGCCCTTCCGGCTAGAGGACCACACGGAAAAATAAACAAAACAAAAAAAGCCCTAATTGTAAGTCCCAGAGAAAGGACAGGGTAGGATATGATTACCTCCGAAGGGGGTGGGGAAGAGGGTGGGAAGGACTGCAGGAGTTGGAAAGGTAGATGCTTTGCCACACACTAGACTTAAAAGAAAAAACTCGCCTCAAGATTTCCTTTTAATCCCCTGGGATTTTGCGGAAGCCGCCGTTGACTCACATCCAGACCGGGAAAGGCAGAGTCACCCCCACCCCCCAGCAGATATTTTTAAGAATAAAGGTGCTCTTGGATAATCAATGGCAAAAGCCCCTCCGGCTCCCTGTAACCAAGGCGACGGAAGGCTGGGGCTAGTTGCCTGGCAACCACACTCTAGTGCTGGGGGTCCTGTTCCCCTCTCCTCCTCCCCCACCTCTGTTAGCCCTTTTGTGATAATGTCTTACCCTCCTCGGCTTTTTTCCTTTCCGGCAAAACTGTCATTCAGCTCCTCATACAAAAATGCGGCTCCTTTGGCTAAAAATGCGGACCTCAGTGTTCAATTTGGACAGATTTCATCTGCACGCAAATATTGCGACCCTGATAAAAATGTGCTTTTTACTCGGCTTCAATATCTTCTCCCGCCATCCCACGCTTTTCCCTTCATTCACAGGCGTTAAGGCGTATGGAGATTGTTAGGAAGGAGGGAGAGAAAGAGGGAAGTGAGCGAGGGGACACGATAGAGACAATACTTCTTGAATGCCTGGGATTCCCGGTACGACCACTCTCCTGCCTGCCCCTAAACTCACCACCTAACAGGCGCGCCTCTTTTCTCTGCCGCACCTTGCCGGCATCTGGCACCAAGTCTTTCCAGCTGCTCTTAGTGGGAGATGGAATGCCTTCCTAGAATCCGATCCGCAAACTCCTGGAGAAACCGGGAAGAGGGGGCCCTCCCCTGCTTTCTCGGCGAACCCTCTCTCACCCCCTGGCCTCCTCTGCGTGAGATTCGATTGACTTTCAGCCGCGGAGCAGCGCGCGGGAACCCACCCTTAGGCGCAATCGGCCCAGGGCGCTGTCTAGCCTCTGGTGCTGAAGCTGGCGTCTCAGACTTTCAGGGGAGGGGATCTGCGGGCCTTCCGCAGCCAGATTCTAACTCCGAGGTAGGGACCTGGAGTGCAGGCACCCCCTCCGCCAGGGTAAAAGGCGAGACTGGGACGTGTTGTCGCCAGATGCGCTTTTTCAGCGGACCCAGCTCTCTCACGGGCGCAATCCCCGCACCTCTACTTCTCCCTCCCCGGGTTAATGGGATTCTTTGCCGCAATCGCAGCGGGTGCGAAGAGCCTTTTGCCCTGGATGGTCACCCAGTGCTTCCCGGCACTTCTCACATTTTCTCTTTCGGCACTGGGCCCTCTCTTGGCGTCCACAGGCAGAGCCCCGGAACTCTTGGCGCTCAGATCTTGTGGCCGGCGGTGGCGGCCAAGGCAGGGAGGAGAGGCCTGGAACATCCTATTCCGCCACTTTATGGCATGCAACAGGTCTGCGACATTCGGAATCTGAAGGGCGAGGGGCGCGGGAGACCAGGCGGCGGCAGTGGGCTTGGGGAATCGGGGTGGGGGTGGGGCGGAGAGCGCGCGTTCCAGAGGCTGCGGTTCTGACACCTCCAACCCCGCAATATTCCGAGCCAGGCAAACTGCAAGTCGGGTTTCGGCGTCGCCCACCGGGCGGGTACGAGGACTAGACGCCCCCACAACTCGAGCTGGTAGAGCAACCCCGCAGGAGCACTCAGGTGACGGGCTGAGCAACCGCTTCCCAGGCGCCTTTCCCTCCTTCCCTCCTCTTCGTGAATTTGGTAGTGGGCTCAGCACCTTTGGCAGATGCCAAGTCCCACTAACCCTCCTACAGCGCTCTGAAGCAGCCCCAGGCTCAGCCTCGAGAACCTCAGTTCCAATCCGCTCCTCCTCCAACCCCGAACCTGGGGCCGAGATGCGACGGGGGACCCTGACTGGGATTTTACCTGGCATGAGTCGCCATGGCCAGGAAAAGACCGCGGCTCTCCTCTTCTTTCTGGAAGAAAGCCCCTCACCACCCTACCGCCCACTCGTAGTTTCTCCCCCAAGAAGCTGCTGATCAGGGCCAGGGTGTGGGGAGGGTTTGGGGTCTGAGGAAGATAATTTATGAAGCACGCCTGGAATACTTGCCTCTCCTGGGTAACTAGTGCTGTCTAGACCCGTGGCTCCACTAGGGCGAGACTTGGGTCGAGGGTCCTGGCATGGCCTCCCCGGTGTTGTCACAGTCACCACGGCTGCTGGGGCCAGGGGAGAACAGCTGCTTTAAAGCTGAGACCAACCCACAGGTGGCCTGTCACTGCCGAGGACGTCCATGACGTCATCCAGAAGGCAAGCCGAGAAGGGAAGTGGAGGGAGGGTCACAGGCACTTCACATCAAAAGTCCCCTGTGGTCATGGCAACAGCTCAGCTGGTGGAGATCGGCGGGCCAGCAGCTCCCTGCCTTTTCTCTTTTCCTCCCCATCTGTGCTCCGGAATTGGGATTCCCGAGCCCCTCTGGGGTTGAATGCTGGACTAGGGTCTGGCATTAGTGCTCAAACCAGCCTTCCACCATGGGATGGGCACTAGCCATAGACCTGGGTCTACTCTATTTCACAGTCCTGGTTGCTCAGGGCAGGAGAGGGGCTGCCTGCCCCCAGGATGCGCCCCCAACAGCAATCAGGCAGAAAGCTTTATTTCCACAGGGACATTTTCTGTAGCTCCACTTCCCTGCCACCGCCAAGCCCTCTCTGATCAGACCTGGGTCACCTGACCACAAATAGACTTGTTCTCTCTGAATTCAAGGCTGCAAAACGCTCACCCTTCTCACCCTCTCTCCAGGGACAGGGGTGCCTGAGGGAGCACACCCAGCCAGCACCCACACAGAACCACCCGCGCTAAGCCTCGCCTGCATACAAGGGTAAACCAACATTCTAACCTTACCCTATCGCTTCAGAAAACAGCCAGGCCCACCGGAAAATAACTGTTGGCTGGGGGCCAGATGTGCCACAAAAGTGTTTGTTTCTTGAACACCATTGTGCATACCGTGGATAAGCACTGACCCCTAGGGAGGGGCTGGTGTCCAGTCCAACCTAGGCCCAGCACTCCTTTTTGTGAATGTCACCAAGGCCATTTATCACCAATCTTATCTTTTTTTTTTTAATAGTAAAGGGGAAAATGAAATATTTTCACTTCATTAATGTCACCTGGCAGGCCCTGCAATCATACGAGTTTTCTGTCCCCCTGTATCTGACGGGGACTGGTCATGGCTCCACTCAAGCTGAAATTTTGGCTTCACTAATGACTGGCTGGTGCCCTGTGGGTCCAGTATTTGACTGACACACAGGCATGTGCCGCCCATGTCCAGACAACACAGGGGCCAGGATATTTCCTGCTAGTAAGGCTGTTTTTTTTCCTTCTTCTTCTTCCATTTTCACATTTCAAAATATGCAGGTCTTAGAAGCATTTTAAAAATCATATTTTTCATTGATCACCCAGATATTTGCTCACATCGAACGTTCTTTACATTTCTAAACCTAAGAAATAACATCTCGTTAGTAAATATACAGAAAAATAAGGAGAAAAAAATTTTAATCACTCACTACCTAAGCATAACAATGTTTTACTTTTTCTGACAGATAGTTTAAAGTCAGATGTAGAAAACAATATTCTTATGAATGCAACCAACCAACAAACATGAAAACAAACCAACAAAAAACACTACCAATAACAACAGAGCCACAGAGTTTCATCTTATGCATTCTCTCTCACAGAGTTGCACTTACTGAAACAGTTATTAAATGTGCATTTTGAATACCGGTAACAGTTGGTGAGGGGGGATTATCTTTTCTCCCCCTTAGCTAGTAGAATTCCCCATAAGGAGAAAGAAGTTTTCTATTTATATCTACTTGTTCTCTTGTCCGAGTGTCTGGAAATTTTGGTTGAAAGCAAAGGTAACTTTGTACTAGATCAACTCCAAATCTTGCCCATTGTGGATTACTTTTAGCTTATTCTGGAAAATTAAGTCAGGGAAAATATTACGCATCTATCTCTTTCCTGGTGGGAAACTGTAGATTTCTAGGTACTACATGGAGTTCTCCACCATCTCTTCATCTGGCATGATTTTGCCCACTTAATGCAACATATTTTTCTTAGAGCTATTCTGGTTGTGAGCCTTAGAGCTCTAGGCTGCCAATGAAATATCAGTAACAATATTAATGTTCCCTTCACTGTCTTTATAAAATGTTTGAGAGTATACCAAACATTTCACATGGTGTATCTTGCTTGATTCTAGGAACTACCTGTTTTATGGATGAGGAATCAGAGGTCAAACTGTTTAATTCACCTTGAGTGATCAGTGCTCTTCTGCTGGTGTCCCTTAGGTGAATCATAAAAATTATTTCTTCAGTGGTTAAGAGGACCAAACACACAATTACAAAACTGGAAAAACAGCAGATATACCAACATTTGGATAAGTTTTCTGCTTTGTTGAAAATAGAAATGTAAATTTTGCCAATGTGCAATACCAATTTTCAGATATGATATTAACAAAAATTTAAAATGTCTACTTCCAAATGCTGGCAGCAGTGTGGTGAAATGAGCTCTAATAACTTGTGGAAATTGTTAAGTTGTTTAAATTCATGAAAAAGCAGTTTTGCAAGTTGTACCAAGATCATAAGCATAATCACTTCCTTTGGGCCAGGAATTCTTCTTCTGCTGATCTATTCTAATAAAATAATCTTAACTACAGGAAAACCTAGATGCATAAGGCTGTCTGTTATAACATTACTTAATTTTTTAAAAAACAGAAGCAACAGAGGTATCCATTGCCACATTATCTATTGACTGAGTGAAATGTTCTACCAAGTCTAAAAATATATGTTAATGCTGAAATCTGAGCAAATAAAATTCTCGTGACATAATTTTAAGGAGGGAAATGAGCAGAATGTAGAAATGCCTTTATAGTTATTATTAAACTCATGGCTTCATGCATTTAGAAAATACAGGACAGCAGTTTCCATCGTGGCTCAGTGGTAACGAACCTGACTAGTATCCATGAGGATGCAGGTTCAATCCCTGGCCTCACTAAATGGGTTAAGGATCCAGAGTTGCTCTGAGCCATGGTGTAGGTCACAGATGCAGCTCGGATCCAGAGTTGCTGTGGCTTTAGTTGTAGACCTGCATCTTCAGCTCCAATTCGACCCCTAGCCGGGTTTCATATACCACAGTGAGGCCCTAAAAATAAAATAAAATAAAATCTGTTTAAAAAAGAAAAGAAAAAAAAATACAAGACAGAGATACATTGAAGTGTGGTAATATTTCTGCTAAAGTGAAAGGATTGTAAGGTGGCTTTAAAATTTTTTTCTTCTTATCATGTTTTCCAAATTATCTGAAATTATATAGTTAATTGTCCAAGTTATATAGTTTCTATAATTAAAATGTAATATAAAAATATGCAAGTAGATGTTATTTATTAGGCATTATTTCGCTGTCTCAGATGGGCTAAAATGGAACAGGTGTGGAGCCTGGGCCTCAGATCATATTTAGGTTACTTCAGACCTTGCCTGGGAATTCAGTGACCTCGAGATGGTGTAACCTTATCAGCAAAGAGCTAATAATAGACATTTGGTTATTAGTAGACTCAGAGCATCAGCCCAGCTGGTGGGTCTCATCCTCTTCCCAATAAGCTTGGTTCTGTTCCTAGCGCATCCTTTCAAACCTGAAGTAACAATGAAGGTGATGAATGATAATTGTGTTTCTTTTACATTTGTAATAATATTTCACATTTATTAGTGCTTTCACATCCAATGTTTTACATAAATTTATAAAATAAACACACACATCACTTAATCATCCCAACTCTGTGAGATTAGGTATTCTTTTTGGTTTTGCTTAACCTCTGTTTAAGTAACTTGCCAGAAACCACACAGCTGAGAAGTGATGTCTCCATCTGTAATTCGGCTGCTAGACATTCTCTCTTCACAGGAAGCAGGCAGCTTCACTATGGATAACAATTCTTCCTTGGATTAGAATTTAACTGGAGGGCAGATTGACAGCTCAGGTGACTTGGCTTCCATCACCATTAGTCAGTTAAAGATAACCCTGAACACTGCTAGGGTTCTTAATATCTGCATCCGTTTTTCCTTTGGAATTTGCAAACCTCAGACCAGCTATCGAAAGGTTATGTGAGGGTCAGGCAATCTGAAGGTGTCACTGAGTTTCCAGGTGGATTAACATTTCAGAATGAAGCCTTTCCGGAATGGAAATTAGATTATAGCCACTGAGAGACTCGCTCACTTTGGGTGCCTAAGAAGGCACGTGTCCCCAGTGTGGAGTCAGAAATCAAGTGCAGCAAATGCAGTTATTGCACCCACTACACACACCTGGTGGGTATCACAGGGAACAAAGGATCTCTCAACTTTCATCCCAGCTGAGCGGTGAGCATTTTTCAACCTTTTCCAGATCACCAAAAGAGTTTTACGTCTAATTTCAAAGGTTGACCCAGCACCTGGTGGGATGTCATCATATCTAAAGATAAGAGAAGACTCTTCTTTAAAAAGAAAATATAATGTTGGCAATGACCATTAGTTCTTTGAAAGGCAGTTCTTCTTCTTTTTTTTTTTTTTTTGCTTTTTAGGGCCACATGTGGAGGTCAAATCAGAGCTACAACTGCCAGCCTACGCCACAGCCACAGCAACGCAGAGTCTGAGCCATGTCTGCAACGTACAGCACAGCTCACGGCAACGCCAGATCCTTAAACCACTGAGCAAGGCCAGGGATCAAACCCACAACCTCATGGTTACTAGTCAGATTAATTTCCACTGCACCACAGACAGGAACTCCAAAAGGCAGTTCTTCTAAAGTTTAGACTATACCTATCTCTGGGAAATTAAAATCTGAAAACGGAGAATTATAAATATATAAAAATGATAAATTATATAAATAAATACATAAGAAATCTGATGGTTCAGCTAATCTGGGCAATTCTAAAAGTGATACAGGATTATTCTTGGGTAATACAATACAAATACCCTGTATGGATAGAAAATTCAGCATTTGCTCCAACTGTGAAAAACCTGTGCAAGACCAGGAGAATGGTTTAAATTTGAAATGGAGGCAATTACATATTTACCCACCCATGTTCACAGAAGTATTATTCATAAAAGTCGAGATAGAAGCAACACAAATATCTATCAACAGATAAATGGATAGACTAAATGTAGCATATACATCAGTGAAATATTATTCATTCGTAAAGTGGAAGAAAATTCTGACATATTCCACAACATGGATAAACCTTGAGGACATTACGCTAATTGTAGTCAGTCAGAAAAAGATGAATATTGTATAATTCTATTCATATGAGGTACATAGAGTAGTCAAATATGGAAACATAGTATTCTCTTATAATGATTTTTTTTATTTCTGTAAGTTTAGTAGTAATGTTGCCTCTTTCACTCCTGTTTTTATTTTTTAATTAATTAACTTATTTATTTTGGCCATGTCCGTGGCAAGCAGAGTTCCTAGGTCAGGAATTGAACCCATGCCGCAGCAGTGACAATGTCAGGTATTTAATTGCTAGGCCACCAGGGAAATTCTCACTCCTGATTTTAGTAAATTTTTTTTTTTTTTGCTTTTCAGGGCCGCACTCGCTGCACATGGAGGTTCCCAGGCTAGGGGTCTAACAGGAGCTGTAGCTGCCGGCCTTTGCCACAGCCACAGCAACGTGGGATCAGAGCTGCATCTGCAACCTACACCATAGCTCACGGCAACGCCAGATCCTTAACCCACTGAGCAAGGCCAGGGATCGAACCTGCAACCTCACCGTTCCTAGTCAGATTCATTTACCACTGCGCCACGACAGGAACTCCTGACTTTTGTAATTTGAATCTTCTCCCTTTTTCTTTGTCAACCTACCTAGAGAAATGTTAATTTAGGTGATTTTTTCAAAGAACCAGGTTTCAGTTTCATTTATTTTTCTCAATTGTGCTATTGATTTTAATTAGTTTTCAACACTGATATTTTATCACACAACTTATTAGTTCAAAGCATTTGTCTAGAGATCAAACTGCATCCTCACGGACACTAGCCAGATTAGTTTCCTCTGCGCCACAACAGGCGCTCAACAACCCAAATGTCCATCAACTGAAAAATGAATAAATGTGGTATATCCAAGTAGTGGGATATTATTCAACCTATTAAAAGGATAAAAGTACTGATACCAGCTTCAACATGGATGGACCTTGAAAACATTATGCTAAGTGAAAGAAGCCAGGTGCAAAAAGCCACATAAAGTATGTTTTCATTCTGTGAAATTATTTCCAAAGTAGGCAAATCCATAGAGACAAAAAGCAGATTAATTGTTGCTAGGGGCTAAGGGGAGGGGGAAACAGAGAACGACTGCTAACAGGTACAGGGTTTCTTTTGGGATGATGAAAATATTCTGGAATTAGATAGTGGTAATGGTTGCAAAACCTTGTGAATCTACTAAAAACTACTGAATTATATACCCTAAAACAGTGAATTTTATGGTATCTGAACGATTTCTCAATTCAAAAAAAAAAAACAATAGCATTCTTGAGCAATATCTAGTTTAAAAAGACGGTTTAGGAGTTCCCATCGTGGCTCAGTGGTTAATGAACCTGACTAGCAACCATGAGGACGCGGGTTCGACCCCTGGCATCGCTCAGTGTATTAAGGATCCGGCATTGCCGTGAGCTGTGGTGTAGGTCGCAGACGTGGCTCAGATCCCACGTTGCTGTGGCTGCGGTGCAGGCCGGTGGCTACAGCTCCAATTCAACCCCTAGCCTCGGAATCTCCATATGCCGCAGGTGCGGCCCTATAAAGACAAAAGACAAAAAAAAGAAAAAGAAAAAGAGAGTTTAATAAATAAACTTATTTAGAATAACAAGGAAAATTCTTAGGTATCTAGCAATAAGTCTAAAAGGAGCTCCTGGAGTTCCCTTCGTGGCTCAGTGGTTAACGAATCCGACTAAGAACCTTGAGGTTGTGGTTCGATCCCTGGCCTTGCTCAGTGGGTTAAGGATCCGGTGTTGCCATGAGCTGTGGTGTAGGTTGCAGACGCGGCTTGGATCCCACGTTGCTGTGGCTGTGTCGAAGGCCAGCAGCTACAGCTACTGTTAGACCCCTAGCCTGGGAACCTCCATATGCTTCAGGTGTGCCTCTAGATAAAGGCAAAAAGACAAAAAATAAAAAGGAGCTCCTGTTTTTGTGCAGAGGAAACTAATCCAGCTAGTATCCATGAGGATGCGGGTTCAATCCATGGCCCTGCTCAGTGGGTAGGGGATCTGGCGTTGCCACGAGCTGTGGTGTAGGTCACAGATGTGGCTTGGATCCTGCATTGCTGTGGCTGTGGTGTAGGCTGGCAGCTGCAGCTCTAATTTGACCTCTGGCTTGGGAATTTCCATGTACTGCAGGTGTGGCCCTGAAAAGATTAAAAATATCTAATAATGATATGAGGAGATTCTAAAATATTATAGAAGTTCATAAAAGAAGACCTAGATAAAGAGAAGTGGTACATTTATTAGAATTGCCATAAATTAATAAATTAACTTAGGAAAGTTAAAAGCCAATGGACTTTCTTGTGTGAAAGAAGAATTTATATTAAGATAAAAAGGCAAGAATAGCCAAGAAAATTATGAGGATTTAGTGGGAGACTTCCTGATGAAATATCAAAATTTATCATAAAGCTATAATAATTAGCACTGGGTGGAATAGCCATGAAGATGTTAGAATACACTAACAGAATAGACTAGAAAGCCCAGAAACAGACCCATGAATATATGGGAAACTAATCTATGGGTGTTTGACAACTGGAACATTTACATGAAAATATGAGGAAAATAAAATATTAGTTATTAACCTCATACCATATCCAAAAATAATTTATACTTTATTGTGAGGGAGTTCCCATTGTGGCTCAGTGGTAATGAGCCCAAATAGTATCCATGAGGATGCAAGTTCAATTCCTGGACTTTCTCAGTGGGTTAAGGATCCAGTGTTGCCATGAACTGTGGTGTAGGTCACAGATATGGCTCGAATCTGGCATTGCTGTAGCTGTGGCGTAGTCTGGCAGCTGTAGCTCAAATTCAACCCCTAGCCTGGGAACTTCCATATGCTGAGGGTGCAGCCCTAAAAAGCAAAATAAATAAATAAATAAATACTTCAAAAACTAATAGAAAAAATACAAGAATATGTGCAGGAGAATATCTTTAGGACCTCAGGACAGTGAATGATTTCTTAAATAAGACACAAAAAGCACAAATACAAAGATAAATTCAATAACATTGAACTAAAACTTCAATGACATAACTGAGTTAAAATTGAGCTAAAAACTCTGAAAAGATATATGCAAAGCATATTATCAACATGGAATTAATATGTAGAATCTCTAAAGAATTTGTATAAATCAATTTAAAAAGATAAAAATATTAAAAGTCGAGTAAAGATTGTAACTGGACATTTCACAGAGAAGGGCACTCAAACGGCTTACAAAAGTTGCCCAAACTCGTCATGAGGGCAATGCAACTAAAACAATTATAATAACCAATCACACCCATCAATTTGGAAAAGAAACCAGACTAAAAATCCCAAGTATTGGTGCAGATAATTGGGAAATAAGTTTTAGACATGGTTGTTAGAAGTATAAATTGCTGTAGTCACTTTGGAAAATAATTTATTTTACTTTATTTTGCTTTTTAGGGCCGTGGGTGTGGCATATGGAAGTTCCCTGGCTAGGGGTTGAATCGGAGCTGTAGCGTCCAGCCTACACCGCAGCCGCAGCAACTCCAGATCTGAGCCACATTTTTGACCTACACACAGCTCACAGCAACGCTAGATCCTTAGCATGAGCAAAAATGTTCACTGCATCAGGGTTTGAAAATAGTAAGACATGGAAACAGCTTGGACACCCATCAGTAGGAGGAGGGATAAATAAATTGTGCTCTATTTGAGCAATGATGTATTGTTGCAGGTAGGCGGACCCCTCCAGGGCCTAAGTGTGGGCTCTTGTCTAACATTCGGAAATGAATTGTCCCAGGAGACACACGTGCTGACAAAGCAAAAGACTTCATTGGGAAGGGGTGTCAGGACACAGAGAGAGTGGCGGGGTGAGGGGAACTCAGGACAACTGCTCTGTCACATGACTCCAATTCTACGGTTTTATGGGAATGGGGTAATTTTCTGGGTTGTCTCTGACCAATCGCCTTGCTTGCCCCTTACTTGTTCTGGCCCAGGGCTTTTCTTGGTGGCACGTGCACACCTCTCAATCAAGATGGATTCCAGTGCCAAGGATTCTGGGAGGTTTGTTGTCTCTTCCTTCCCACTGGCACCTCCCAAATCCTCCAGGTTAGTCATCAGGGCAGCACCATGTTCCTTATCAGGACCTCCTGTTGTGAGAAAACTCACCCAAGTGCGGTTATCATGCTTGGCCAAGGTGGGCGGTTTCAGTCAATAATTCCCTAATAATACTGTAGTTTGGTGGAAGAATATATAGTTCGATTAACTTGCAGCTCTGCCTTAATCAGCTTGGACATCTTGAAAACACATTTGGCAAGATAAACAAGTTTACAGAAAGACTCACGAACTATCCCGTCAGTAATAAAAAGTACAGCACACATAATATAAATTGTTACGAGTAAATACAGAGTAGTAAATGTTTAGTAACAAGGACAGTAGGCGATTTATACACAACTTTAGGACAACAGTCATCTCTTAGCAAGAAGAAGTGGGGTGGTGATAACTATATGGATCATTTTATTTCTTTAAAATCACCTGAAGGAAATATGTTAACAGCTGTTAAAATTGGGAGATAGCTAATGTAGCTTTTATATATTCTATATAATACATGTATTTGAAATATTTTATATATATATACATACATACATATATATATATATATATATATTTTTTTTTTTTTTTTGCTTTTTAGGGCCACACCCGCAACATATGGAGGTTCCCAAGCTAGGGGCTGAATCCGAGCTGCAGCTGCTGGCCTAAACCACAGCCACAGCAGTGCCAGATGCCAGCCACATCTGTGACCTACACCACAGCTCACGGCATAGCCGTATCCTTAACCCATTGAGCGAGGCCAGGGATCGAACCTACATTCTACATTCAAGTTGGGTTCATTATCCACTAAGCCATGAAGGGAATTCCAATAATTTATTATTTTTTCCCAATATTTTATTTTTTCAAGTAGAAACAATCCTGTAAAATGTTGTTTGATGGTAGAAATTGATATCTGAGCTTTAGGGGCCCTTTAGACTGTGTCACGGGTTCTCTTTACTCACATAGGACTGGTGACAGTGGGGAAGAAGGAGGCAGAGGCTGGAGGAATGAGATTGACCAACAGAGCTCAGAAGCTCTGAGCAAGCAAGACTCAGTGTCCTGACCACTCCCCCCACCGCCCCGCAAGGTGGGGGGACTTGATTTTTTTATAGACAGGGGTTCTTTTCTTTTCTTCTTTTTTTTTTGTCCTTCGTCATTTTAGGACCGCACCCGTGGGATGTGGAGGTTCCCAGGCTAGCGGTCTAATAGGAGCTATAGCTGCCGGCTACGCCACAGCCACAGCAATGCGGGATCCGAGCCGCGTCTGCAACCTACACCACAGCTCGTGGCAATGCCAGATCCTTAACCCGCTGAGCGAGGTCAGGGATCGAACCTGCAACCTCCTGGTTCCTAGTCTGATTCCTTTCCACTGAGCCATGACAGGAACTCAAACAGGGGTCGTTTTGTTGAGCCATGTAGTCTGCAGCCTTGGGGCTGTCTTAGTTCTAGCGAACTCAATCGGTAACATGGCCCTGTTCAATAAGAAGGAGTCTGCAAGTCTGGATTCGGCTGGGTTATGCTGATTTTTTTGTCCTTTTAGGCTTTGTTTCATTTTCCACCTAAGGGTGACCTTTCTTTTTCTCTGTAATAGTGTTTTAGTGAGCATCAAATACACTTACACACAAGAGAGTACTTTGAAAACTATAAATTCTCCCTAATGCTGATACTGCTGTTATCACATAAAATGAAATGGCAAAAACATAATGAGCTAAGAACAGCTTGATCTGAGATTTACAACTAGAGTACACACTAATTTTGAATGAGGTTATAGATAAAGAGATGGGACTCAATCCCCCCTTCATGTTTCCCCAGGGTGTTCTAAGCAGTACAGATAAAGGTGTTTTGCCCACGGAGGTGGGTGAGAAGGCCCTGGGTGTAAGGGAGAGCCTAAATCACTCCTTTGGCAGTCTGCTAGACTATATCCATCAGAGGAGCCTTCTGGTGGAAAATGCCAGAGGTGGCAACCAAAAGCTGCATGTGGAAGTGATTGCTTAGTCTAGGGGGCAAATCACTAGAGAGAGGGTATCAGTGAGTTCTAGGCATTTCTGAGACAGGAAGGCCTGCAAGACTTGCTTCCCTGGGGCCCTTTTTTACCTGCCCTGGGAAAGGAAATTGATGAGTTAATTAACATGCACAGGAGATGCAGCACTGGCTGACTCATAGCTTCTGATCCTCACTGTTGTTGCTAAAAGGATCTCTGTCTTTCAGCTAGATTGGGAGAAACCAGTTTATTGGGAAATCTCAATAAAAAAAGATCATCGTTTTCCTATCACCAGATGAAAATCTTGTTAAGTGTTCCGAGGACCTTGGTTTTATGGGTTTGTGTTTCACAGCCCATGGCAGCCTTGGCTAAGATTTCATTCTAAAATAACATTTCCTCTTGGTGAAAAATGTCTTGTTGCTTCAGGCACTGTAGTTCAATGACCTTCGTGAATTTTTGACTCCAGGAGACCCAAGGGTGAGCTGGAGGTTTGCAATTTACGTCAGACACACTCACACACACACACACACACACACACACACACACACACACACACACCCATTCATTCTCTCTCTCTCTCTCTCTCTCTATCTCTCTCTCTCCCTCTCAGTTGGCCTACAAAGTGAAGTGGGGGCTCCTTCTGTGACTATCAAGACAGTGCCCACATCCAAGCATTCAGAATTAGTATTCAATGTAAATGTTTTTCTTTTTAAAGAGATTCTGTATTTTAGAGCAGTTTGAGATTCACAGCAAACTTGAGCAGAATTCTTTGTACATTTTGGATATGGTGCTTTACCAGATATTTGTTTTACAAATATTTTCTCCCAGTCTGTGGCCTGTCTTTTCACTCTTTTGATATTTTTTTGTTTTGTTTTGTTTCATTTTTGCGTAAGGGAAATTTTTAATTTTAATGAAGTCCAGCTTATTAATGATTTTTTATTTGCATCATGCCTTTGGTATTGTATCTAAAAAGTTGCCCCCCCGAGGTCATCTAGATTTTCTCCTGTGTTATCTTTTAGCAGCTTTATAGTTTTGCATTTTACATTTATATTTACATTTTCCCCTCATTTCATGATCTAGCCTCTGAAACTTGGATCAATAAGGAAATGTGAGAGTTCCCGTTGTGGCTCAATGGTTAACGAATCTGACTGGGAACCATGAGGTTGTGGGTTCAATCCTCGGCCTCGCTTAGTGGGTTAAGGACCTGGCGTTGCTGTGAGCTGTGGTGTGGGTTGCAGGTGCGGTTTGGATCTGGCGTTGCTGTGGCTGTGGCGTAGGCTGGTGGCTACAGCTCCAGTTGGACCCCTAGCCTGGGAACCTCCATATGCTGCAAGTGCAGCCCTAGAAAAGGCAAAAAGACAAATAATAATAATAATGAAATGTGCCCACAGTGCAAGGCTAGGTACTGGCAGAGGTACAGAAAACACCAGAATTTTCTTGGTTCTAAGACCATACCCAGGCCAAGGCAATGTGCTGAAGATTGTGCCTCCAAAAGCCCGAGGCAACTCCTGCTTTGGGAAGATTGGTTGAGAGCAACACCACATCCCAAAGCTTTGGGTCTTACCTGGGGGAGGGTAGGTGTCAAGATGGACAGATCAAAGCAGGTAAGTGGTGCAGTCCAAGGCTTAGATATACACTGGGGGAGAACAGCCAGCAATCTGGAAGCCACAGGGACCCACCCTATTACTCACCTTCCCTCCCAGTTCTTTCTTGGAAGAGGCGAATCATACACTCTCTACCTATAAAGCCTCCCAACGTCATGATCTCTGTGTGATCTGTCTCATATATAGTTCTGCACCTTAATTTATATTTTTACTTAAAATACACTTCAGAGATTGTTCCATGTTAGCACATAAAGTGTCTCCTCATTAGAGGTAATGACGGCAGAGCATTTTCATTGCTAAGGATTTCATTGTCAGGACTATTTAATTAGTCTCTTGTTTAGGGAGCTTTGGATCTTTTGATTGCTCAGTGATGTGGCAATGCATTATATCTTCATATAGGTGCAGATGTTATTTGTCAGGTAAATTTCTGGAGGTGGAAATGCAAGGTAGAAGGCCTGTGCATTGATAATTTCCATAGATATTAATAAATCATCTCCCTATTGAGGTTTTATTAACTTGCACTCCGATTAGCAATCTATGAGGGAGCCCCTCTTCCCAATGCATCATCATTATGTTAATGCAAATCAATAATTTGATCTTTGCCAGTCTCATAGTTGAAAAATTATATCTCAGTGTAGTATTTTAAAATAAATTTTATTGACATTGAACATACATGCAGAAATGTGTACAAATCGTAAGTGTACAATTTCAACCCATTTTCACAAAAGGAATTCATCTGCGTAATAGAACCCAGATCAAGAAATGGAACTTCACCAGTCCACTCAAATCTCTGGCTGCCTATCTCAGGATAACCACTAACCTAACTTTTAACATCTTCCATTAATTTGCCTGTTTTTTTAACTTTATGTAAATATAATCATATACTGTGTCTTCCTCTTTCACTCCGTATCAGCGTAGTTTGATTTTGCAATTAATTTTATTATCCATGCAGTGGAATATCAATTCATATGTTTCAAGAGTCATTTCTTAAATTCTCTTTTCTGTGAACTCTTGGTTCATCTCTTGGCCATTTTTCTTTTGGGCTGTTAATCTTTATTCTTACTGGTTTATAGGAGATTTTCACATATTAGGAATCTAGCTCTTTGTCTGAGATATAAGTTGCAAATATTTTTTCCTCAGTTCATCGTTTGCTTTTGCCTGTGGTGGTTTTGCCCTACAGAATTTTTTTTTTTTTTTAATTATAAGGTGGCTGAATGTATTGGTATTTTGGGTATTTTGTGGTTTGTGTTGTGTTTAGAAAGGCCTTTCCTGTACCAAGATTTTTTTAAATTTACACATAATTTGTGTAGTTCTTGTTTACATTTAAATCTTCAAATCAATAGTTTGTCTTTCTAAATAAATTATAATTTGAATTTTCCTTTTTTAAACCTAAGAATTATTTAGGACAATATTTTAATTATTTTTCTATGTGGGTAATATTTTGATTATCCTTTTAAAAATAATGATCTATGGAGTTCCTGTTGTGGCTCAGTGGTAATGAACCTAAATAGTATCCAGGAGGATGCGGGTTTGATCCCTGGCCTTGCTTAGTAGGTTAAGGATCTGGCATTGCCATAAGCTGTGGTGTAGGCTGCAGACATGTCTTGGATCCCAAGTTGCTGTGGCTGTGATGTAAGCTGGCAGCTATAGCTCGCATTTGACCCCTAGCCTGGGAACTTCCTTATGCCACGGGTGTGGCCCTAAAAAAAACATATAACAAATAAAATTAAATTAATGATCTTGGATATTATTTTACTGTGTTCAGAGATTGTAGACTTTACGATTTTTTAGAATTTGTTTGGTTTTCCTTTGTAGCCTAAGGCAGAGTCATTTTTTTGGTGGGGAGAGTTTCCTTGCCTGAGACATGCACAAGTTCCTGGGACAGGGATTGAACACATGCCACAGCAGTGACCTGAGCCACAGCAGTGACAACGCTGGATTCTTAACCCACTGAGCCACCAAGGAAATCCCAGAGTCGATTTTTTGAGACTGTTCCCTGCATGCCATGTAAGTCTGCATCGTTTCACTGGGGTTTGGTGTGTATATACACACGCACATACATCCATGTACAATATATATTTATATATGATCAAATTTTAATTATGTAATGAAATCTCTTATTTTTACCCAGTATCTGATAATACAGTCAAAACATTCTACCCCATGGATTTATTTATTTATTTATTTACTTACCTAACTTTTTAGGGCCGCATACGCAGCATATGGAGGTTCCCAGACTAGGGGTCAAATCGGAGCTGTGGGTGCTGACCTACACCACAGCCACAGCAATGCCAGATCTGAGCTTCCTCTGCTCTACACCACAGCTCTTGGCAACACCAGATCCTTAACCCACCGAGTAAGGCCAGGGTTGAACCTGTGTTCTCATCTGTACCAGTCAGATTCATTTCTGCTGAGCCAGGATGGGAACTCCCCTATACATATTTATTAATTTCACTTTTTTCTATCCATTTTTGCTCCATGTATTTCAAAGACATGTTGTTTTTTGTTAGTTTCTTTCTTTTTAGGGCCGTGCCTGCGGCATATGGAACTTCTCAGTCTAGGAGTCAAATCAGAGTCGCAACTGCCAGCCTACACCACAGCCAGAGCAATGCAGGATTCGAGCCACATCTGTGACCTACACCACAGCTTGCAGCAATGCCAGATACTTAACCCCCTGGGTGAGGCCAGGGATCAAACCCGAATCCCCATGGACGCTAATCAGGTTCCTAACTTGCTGAGCCACAATGGGCTCTCCGAGGAATCATGATTTTTATTTACTTTAATGTTATATACAAGTTCATACACAAATGCATCCTCATAGTTAAAATACTATCAATAAAGAAATAGAAGTGAAAGATCACAGCTAAGTGTTACATACATTAAAACAACAAGATGCCATTTTCCCAATAATAGACTGGCAAAGTTTTAAAACTGAGTAGCATTCTCTCATGGCAAGTGTGTGGGACGCATACATAGTCTCATGTATTGCTGGTCACAGTGTAACTAGGAGAGTCCTTAGAGCATTGGCTGGCACATGTTAAAGATACAATCAATGTGACCTCTTATTACAAGTGAAGTTACTGGGTGTGATACCACCAAGTTGCCCAACTAAAAAGCTCTACATCAAACCCGTTCTGCTGGGTCCCCATCTGGAGTTCCCATCGGTGAGGGAAATACAATCTAAGCCATTGTTTCCTCTCCCACCCACCATGGTTGTGCAAAGGTTCTGGGTTGTTTGAGATGCTAAGGCACGTCGGGGTGGCCCTCTGCAGCTTCCCAGCTTACATGGGATTTCCTGAAGCCATGCATTGCCAGCCACCGCTGTAGATACTTCTCATCAGAAGGTGCTGTGCACACATGGGTTAAGTTCCCCTTTGGTGAGGTTGGGAGCCCAGGTGCCTGGACCCACCAGAAGTTGAAACCCAGCAGGGCCCTGCAGCGCCTTCTCAAGGACAGACCCTCTACCCTCCATGTCCCCTGCTTCTTATTTGTAGGAAAGCCTGAGCCTCCTAGGCCTTTCCCAAGTTCCAAAGAGCAAATTTAATCAGAGAAATGAGAAAATGCAGAAACAAAGGAAAACAATCAAGCAAGACCAAATATTAATAGCTCAGCCATCAAACAAAGTCAAGGACTTTTAGTTCCTCCTCAAGGGCTAGAGATACTGTCCTGAGCCATGTCCTTGAGTAGCTTTGAAGACACTAAAACTTCTCCCTGGTAGAAGAAGATAACTGCATGCTGACCACCAGCATGCAGACCCCAGACCTGATGGAACCAGAAAGTTCATGTTTGAAATTCCTGAAACATCATCTCGTTACCTCAGTAACAACCAGTCAGAGAGCTGTGCACAACCTGATCATGCACCTTGTGACCCCTCACTCACACTGTCTTTAAATCCCTACCCTGAAAGCCACTGGGGAGCTAGGGTCTTTTGAGCTTGAGCTGCCCATTTTCCTTGCTTGGTGCCCTGCAATAAAGTCTGTACATACTTTCGCCACCACCTGGTGTCAGGTTGGCTTTGCTGCATGTTGGGTATGTGGGTCCCAGTTTGGTTTGGTAACAAAAATATTACCATCACCTTAGGCGGACTGCGGAGGAGTGTGTCCAAGTCCTTAAC
The DNA here is from genome assembly GCA_004024745.2 of Catagonus wagneri. NCBI lineage: Eukaryota > Metazoa > Chordata > Mammalia > Artiodactyla > Tayassuidae > Catagonus > Catagonus wagneri. The sequence goes on along the minus strand of PVHT021183526.1, from coordinate 12,428,364 downwards.
TAACAGAGTCACGTAGACATCTCTCTCTCTTCTGGACCCTGGAAAATCCCTCTTTCCCTGTGGCACGTATCTCCCCCTGCCCCTTCCAGGACTCCCCATGTTATCCTTTGTTCTGTGGCTTAATTTTAAACATTTTTAAACTTTAGGAGTTCCTGTCGTGGCACAGTGGAAACGGATCCGACTAGGAATCATGAGGTTGTGGGTTCAACCCCTGGCCTCGCTCAGTGGGTTAAGGATCCAGCATTGCTGTGAGCTATGGTGTAGGTCGCAGACATGGCTCGGATCTGACATTGCTGTGGCTGTGGCATAGGCTGGCAGCTGCAGCTCTGATTAGGCCCCTAGTCTGGGAACTCCATATGCCGTGGGTGCAGTCATAAAAGGACAAAAAGACAAAAAAACTTTTGAATCTTAAAAAAATGATTTATTTACTTTATGGCTGCCTCCATGGCATATGTAAGTTCCCAGGCCAGGCATTGAATCCAAGCCGCAGCGCGGTAATTCTAGATTCTTTAACCCACTGCTCCAGGTTGAGGATCAAACTTGCATTTCACAGTGACCCGAGCCACTGCGGTTGGATTCTTAATCTACTGCACCATGGGAGCTCCTAATGTTTTCTTTTTCCCGCTTTACCTGTGGCATATGCAAATTCTCAGGCTGAAGGTTGAATTGGAGCTACAGCAGCAGGCCTACACCACAGTAGCACTGGATCTGATCCACATCTGTGACCTGTGCTGCATCGTGCAGCAATACCTGATCATCAACCCGCTGAGCAAGTCCAGGGATTGAACCTGCAAGGGAGACTAGGTTGGATCCTTGAGCCGATGAGCTGCAACAGGAACTTCGTGTGGCTTAACATTTTACAGGAGCGGAAAAACCTTTGCCAATAGGCTGTTTCTGCTCTTTGTCCTGTTCTGAGGTAAGGCATTACAAGTCCTGCTCAGTTACTAGAACTGAAGAGGCAGGAAGAAAAATTAAGGGGTAAATGGAGAGTGTGTGATATTTTATAAATTATCCTGCCACAGGATCCTTTATCATGATTTCACCTTAAAGACTAACACTTCTTTATTCTTTCCCAGCTCCTTTTGCGTATGCGCACACCCCCCACAACACACACAAACTCCATTTGCAAAAACAGCTGAAGCAGTGGGAGCCAATGCCAGCCAGGCCTTTCTTGCACCTTTCAGCAGAGCAGAGGCTCATATTCAATAGCTGCTAACTAGGCGTTCTGGCTCTGTCCCTCTCCAGTTTGTCTTTCCTGTAAGATCATCAAGGTTGCCTGGCAACCACCAGCAGGTCGGCCTCTCACATGGTTTCCTTAAGGAAAACGGCAGAGCGCTCATTCCTGTCACAGTCCAAGCGAGGCCTAATTAGTGTGAACTGGGAATCAATCACAGAGGAGGCTGGGGGTGGTGGTGCGGATGGTAAAAATGGTGTGAAGAGCACGGAGGAGGGCCTGGCTGGGCACTTGGGAGCTGGTGTGAAAATAGCCATCATTTCATAATTTTACTCTTTAGTGCCTCCATGATGGAACCCGGGCAGGGCATAGCAAGAAGGATTTTTCTAGGTTCATGTCTAAGCTACTGTTGAAGGAATAGGGTATCTGTAATCTGGAGAAGACTCCTTTCAAGAATTGGAGATGGGAGTTCCCATGGTAGCTCAGCGGGTTAAGGACCCGATGTTGTCTCCGTAGGATGCGGGTTCCATCCCTGGCCTCACTTGGTGGGTTAAGGATCTGGCATGGCTGTGAGCTGTGGGGTAGGCCTCAGCTCTGATTCCACCACTAGCCTGAGAACTTCCGTACGTCACAGGTACAGCCAGAAAAAGAAAAAAAAAAAGAATTGGAGATAGAGCTTTAAATATTTGGAAGCTGAGAGTGAAGAAAAGGGATTAGTCTGGTCCTAAGTGTCATGAGAGGGAAGCAAATGTGGGCCCATTTGTGTCTGTGGTTCATAGAGATAGGGGTCAGTCCTGGGAGGCGGTGAATTCTCTGCAGCAAAGGCATGATCGCTGGGGGGAGGATGTGCACAGATGGACATTAATGACTTTGCTGTGTCCACGCATTTGCATGTAATTTCACCTTGGACAGGTCTGCCTTCCTGAATGGATACAAGTAGCTTGGTATGTGAGCACCGAGTCTGCCCCCTATAGCCTGGGTCCTCAGAACTGGCCACCCTCTGGTCTCCATTGGCCAGTGCTGGATATGCTGTTGGCCCCCTCCTCATATACCAGAGGAATCCCAGGCTAAGATCTACTGAATCTACAGGTAGGGTTGGGGGTCAATGGCTGGTGTGGCCAGGGCTGCTTCGGGGGGCACTGAACGCGCCAGTGGGGTTTGGGTGGTCTCGAGGACGGACAGCGGAAAAGACATTAGGAAGCAAGAAAAGACCTGGAGCAGGAAGCAGCATGAACAAGGGGCAGGTCAAGGTTATAAGCAGGCCTTCTGCCATTGGAATAGGGACCAGATAATCCTAGAGTGACTCAGAAGAGGTGGAGAGAGAAAAGTTGGTGCCAAGTGACATTAGAGTTCATTTTAGATGCTGGGGGGTGTCAACCTAAGGTAAGAACAGGTAAGGAGGAGTTCCCGTCGTGGCACAGCAGTAAATGAATCTGACTAGGAACCATGAGGTTGTCGGTTCGATCCCTGGCATCGCTCAGTGGGTTAACGATTCGGCGTTGCCGTGAGCTGTGGTGTAGGTCACAGATGCAGCTCGGATCTGGCATTGCTGTGGCTGTGGCGAAGGCCAGCGGCTACAGCTCCGATTAGACCCCCAGCCTGGGAACCTCCACATGCCGCAAGTGTGGCCCTAAAATGACAAAAGACACACACACACACATACACACAGAACAGGTAAGCAGAAGAAACAGGCTCCTGAGGGATCAGCTATCACACCATGCCCAGCGCTCACATTTAGTGGGCATCTGCTGGGTGCCAGGTGTGCCAGGTGCTTTCCTTTTAATTGACTCTTTTATGGAAGTATAGTTGGTTTATAATGTTGTGGTAGTTTCAGGTGTGTAGCAAAGTGATTCAGTTATATATCTATATATCTCTTTTTTTTTCAGATGGTTTGTCATGATAGGTTATTATAAGATATTGAATGTAGTTCCCTGTCCTGTACAGTAGGTCCTTGTTTATCTACTTTATGCATAGTAGTGTGTATCTGTTAATCCCAAGCTCCTATTTATCCCCACCCACCATTTAATCATCACAACAACTACTAAGGCAGGATATATTATCCCCTTTTACAGGTAAGGAGACTGAGGCACAGAGAGGCCAAGTGATTCAAATACAACTGTGCTCCCTCCAGATTTCACGTTATTTCACCTTGCTGCTGACTCCCACCCCCAGCAGGCAGAAATCGAAGCCCCAGGGCTCCCGTTGTGTACACAGAGCTGGGCTCCTTGACTGTAGGGTGGAGGTGTTTTACCTAAGAGTTTAGCATCATTGAGTTATGAATTCTTTTTTGTATTATTTATTTATTTACTTATTCATTATTTTTTATAACAATGAATTTTATTTCAATTATAGGTGTACACAATTCATCACAAGTCAATTTGATAGATTTTGTGTCCCAAACCCACAGTGCATCCCCCCAGCCCCCCGATTGTCTTATTTGAAAAACCAAGGTTTTCCAAATGCATTCCTTTTTTTAAAAGATTTGTTTTTTCACTTTTAAATGTGTAGGTAGAAGGATAATCTAGAGAGAGTACATGAATAAAGGGCACTTAAGCATATGGCTGGATGACATCTTACAAATGCATACACCTGTATAATCCTCACCCAGGCAGGATGCGGAATACGTCCAGCAGCCCCCATTGCATTTTTCTTAACACAACTCAGAAATCTGCTGGAAAGCTAAGTGTATATATTAATGGGTCCTGTGCGACTAGACAGAGCCAAAGATTTGCTAACATAGGCACTGTGTTTTCTCCCCAAATGCTATGATTTCCAGAGCCCAGAAGAGGTGGGGGTGAGGCGATTATACAGCAGATAAGATCCTGAAGCCCAGCATTTGAGATGATTAATGGCCCCTGGGCTGCAGCTCCTGTGCAGTCAGATATGGAGAGAGGGCAGCCTTGTTTAAATTCTCCCTGTTGGAGCTGCAAACCCCCACCTCCCTGCAATCATGCCGCTCTGTTATCTCAGCGAGGTCAGAATCAACCTGTTTACAACCGGTGTTTAAACTGCCTGCTGGGAGCCTCAGAGAGGGCACAGCATCACTCGAAACCCATCTCTTAACGAAGTTAAAGAAGTATTCCTGAAGTGTTACCTGAGAATCCAGAATGCTGCCTGACAGCCCTTGTGGCTTTGGGGGTGTCATTCTCCCTGGCAGGTGTTCAGGACCCCAGCAGCCCACTGGCCTCGAGAAGGTGAGCAAGGAGGCCTGGGTGGCCCTGTCTGGAGGATGAAAGTGCCAGATGGCAGGGCAGGTGTTCCAGCCGACTTAATGACCTTATCAGATGCCCGGCGGGGCCCAGCCACGGCAGGCAGTCATGTTTTGTGAAGGCGACAGGGGAAGGTGTCCCCACCCCTCCCTCCCCTCCTTCCGTCTCTTCAGCCTGCCCCATTTTGGTCAGAAGGCCGTCCAGTGGTCTTTCGCTACCGGCTGTCACTCTGTACCCATTGTACTAGATCCCTGGCAAAGGCTGCTGGCCAGGTCACTAGAAGGACTTTGGCTGTCTCCCAAACTCACCGTTCTTTGGACTGGCGGGGGGATGGGCTGTCAAAGTCCCTCCCTGGCCGGCTATGCGGGGAGATTCCTGTTGGAGTAGAGGGTGACTGATCTTACTGTGGGCACACCGGAGGGCCTGGGCATCCCCAGACGTCACACTCTAACTGCTCTGCCCTCCAGAGCTGGGCCCAGGCTTCCAGCCTTTGTCTTGTCTTTTCTTTTCTTTTTCTTTCTTTCTCCCTTCCTTCCTTCCTCTCTCCCTCCCTCCCTCTCTCCCTTTCTTTCTTCCTTCCTTCCTTCCTCCCTCCCTCCCTCTCTTTCTTTCTTTCTTTCTTTCTTTCTCATCCACACTGGCGACATATGAAATTTCCTGGGCCAGGGATCAAATCTGAACCACAGCTGCAACCTACGCCACAGCTGTGGCAACACCAGATCCATAACCCACTGTGCCACAGTAGTGACTCCTAGCCTTTAGTTTGTTTGCTTGTTCATTTTTGGGCAAAGTAGAAAGTAGTAGCTTTTTTTGCTTTGCCAGGTAAAGGAAGCCACTGTGGGCTAATGCCCTAAAGATTGCACCCTCTTGGGAGTTCCCATTGTGGCTCAGCGGTAACCAACCCAACTAGTATCCATGAAAATGCAGGTTCGATCCCTGGTCTCACTCAGTGGGTTAAGGATCTGGTCTGGGAACTTCCACATGGTGCAGGTGCAGCCCTAAAATACAAAATATAAAAAATAAGAAAGATTGTGCCCTCTGTATTTTTAAAATTATTATTATTATTATTATTATTATTGTTAGTTTTGCTTTTTTAGGGCCCTACCTGCGGCATATGGAAGTTTCCAGGCTTAGGGTCAAATTGGAGCTGCAGCTTCCTGCCTACGCCACAACCACAGCAATGTTGGATCCTTAACCCACTGAGCGGGGCCAGGGATTGAACCCACATCCTCATGAATAATGGTTGGGTTCATTCCTGCTGAGCCACAACGGGAACTCTAATTGTGTCTTGAGAAGGAATAGGAGGAGGTCTTATACTTTAGGAGTGGAAAATAGGGCTGCACATCAGGATCAGGGCAGATGAAAGCTTGCATTGTTCTTTAAAGCTGGTGTCAGCTTCAACCTTTAGTTTTTGTCAATGTGAAGGAGGAAGGAGAGAGTTACTCTGGGTGGCCAGCTTCACGTCCAACTACTGTGATTAATTGGTTACAGAACACAAATACGAATTTCTAACTCCAAATGTCTACCCTAGCGTCGTGGGTCAGAACCCAGCTTCTTTATGAATAGACCTAAAGTGGTGTCCTTTTCCTCTATTCAGCCAGTGGGGACTAGGGCTGCTGGATGTCCCCAGGGCCACAAACCTTCCCAGCACCTCTGCTCCTGTAAAAGACAGAAAGGAGCCTCCAGGTCAGGGTGGCTCCCTGCACAAGTGTGGTTTTCCTCCTGTCTTCTCTAAATTCCATGGTGAAGGTACCGGTGTGCAGAAGGAAATAGACCCATAATGATAAGGAAAACAGGAAGGGGAGTCAACAGTGGACTGAGTAAGTGATTAACAGATTTCTGGAAGGCAGAAAATAATGGTAACACTGAACAAAGTAGCTGATATTCTCAATGCTGCAGAGAACATAGTTGTTACTTTCCCAGGAAAGTTCCAAATTCAGAGTCTTATAAGAAGAGCGGTCAGGGAGTTCCCATCGTGGCTCAGTAGTTAATGAATCTGACTAGGAGCCATGAGGTTGCGGGTTCGATCCCTGGCCTCGCTCAGTGGGTTAAGGATCTGGCCTTGCCATGAGCTGTGGTGTAGGTCACAGACGTGGCTCAGATCCCGCGTTGCTGTGGCTGTGGCGTAGACTGGCGGCTACAGCTCCTGTTAGACCCCTAGCCTGGGAACCTCCATATGCTGTGGGTACGGCCCTAGAAAAGGCAAAAAGACAAACAAACAAACAAACAAAAAAAAGGACCAGCAGGCAGCCGCTTAGCATCCGAGGTGGAGAGTGGGAGAGCCAGTCTGAGGAGGGAGCCCAGGGCTCCTGCTGTGTCTGATGACAGAACAGTGCTCTCAAACCTACCACGCTGGAAAAATCCCGGACTGCTCTGAGATATCCTGATGCCCAGGCCGTACTCTGGATCAGTTTAATCAGAATCCTTGGGAGTGGGACCCAGGGCTCAGCATGGCTAAAGCCCCCCCATTTGACATCGTTGGGCAGCTGCAGCTGAAAACTGCTGGTCTAGAGGCTACGCTCCTTTCGGGCCGTGGGGAGGGCTGATTCAGCCTGTTCCCTGCCTGGCCCATAGGAGGGACGCCCTGGGTAAACCCCTGGCCCGGCCCCTCATCACCTGGAACGACGACTTGTCTCTCCACTCACTCCCCCACCCCTGTCCCCACCCTCCCTGTCTGTCCTCCCACAGCTCCTCAATGATCTTCCTAAAGATCAACGCTAATCTGTCACACCCTTGCCCTCCTCCCTGCAGACCAAGTCCAAGCGGTGGTGCTGCCCCCCTCCTCCGGCCCTCAGCGCACAGCCAGGCACCATGCATGAAGATGCTAACATAAAGAGCTCGCTCGTCAAGCTGAACTTTTATTAAAGAAATTTTTATTGAAGCATAGTCGATTCACAATATTGTGCTGGTTTCAGGTGCACAGCAAAGTGATTCAATCACACACACACACACACATATGTATATGTATGTGTATTGCATATAAATTCTATTCTATTCTCTTTATTTTTAAATTTTTATTTTGTTTTTTAGGGCCACACCTGTGGCATATGAAGTTTTCTGGGCTGGGGTCCAATTGGAGCTGTAGCTACCAGCCTACACCACAGCCACAGCAATCCCAGATCTGAGCTGCATCTGCCACCTACGCCACAGCTCACAACAATGCTGGATCCTTAACCCGCTGAGCGAGGCCAGGGATGGAACTCCCATTCTAGTCGAGTTTGTTACCGCTGAGCCATAGGGGACTCCTATATATTCTTTTTTAGATTATTTTCCATTATAGATTACTATAAGATATTGAATATAGTTCCCTGTGATATACAGTAGCTTCTTGTGGGTTATCTATTGTATACAGAGTAGTGCATATCTGTTACTCCCAACCTCTGATTTATCTACCCCCCCATGCTGAATTGAGCTTAGCAGGAGGGAGCATTTCTGGGCTGCAGAATGAAGGAAACGTAATTTGTCCTCTCTGGATGCTCTGGCTGCAGATGGCATCATGCTGAGGGAAAGGAGGATTGCAAGCAGCTTGAAAACTCAGCATTTTTCTCAACCTACAATTTTTGTTGTTATTTATCTTTTATTTAAAATACTTTATTTATTTATTTATTTATTTATTTATTTATTTATTTATTTATTTATTGTATTTTCAGGGCCGCACCTGTGACATATGGAGGTTCCCAGGCTAGGGATCAAATCAGAGCTGTAGCAGCCATAGCAATGCTGTGGTAGCATCTGCGACCTACACCACAGCTCACAGCGACGATGGATCCTTAACCCACTGAGCGAGGCCAGGGATCAAACCTGCATCCTCATGGACACTAGTCAGATTCGTTTCCGCTGAGCCACAATGGGAACTCCTTAAGATGCTTTATAGCTATCTGTACTGATTTTGCTGATGATTAAAATAAAACATGCTCATTATGAATTAAAAACAGAGATGTGTGTAAACTAGAAGGTGAATCTCCCTGCATTACTCCTCCAGGAATAACCATTGTCACCAGATCCGTGTATAAACTTGCTGACTTTTTATGATCCATGTAGACTTTCTTCCGTTTCAGTGGGTCCACATTCTGCATGCCGCTTTCCTCACCTAACAGCAGTCATGAATATTCTTTCCAGTCAAAGACTCATACCTTTTACCCACTGCCTGATAGTCCATCTTCCTTTGCTGAACCAGTGGCCCCTTGGTCGCTGCTTACATTGTTCCCAACCTTTCCTCAACATAGTCTGTGAAAAGCATAAATCGTAAAATAGAAGATGTGTCTTGCCTTGTGTTTCTCTCACCTGCTGCCTCTTTCTGCTGCCTGCCCCCTCCCCCACCCCCAAAACTTCCTGACAGCCTTGCACCAAACCTAGTTAGAGATCATGTCCCTTTCCTTAACTAAGGAACACTGTGGCTCCTTACATACACCTGGGACTGCTGTATGTAGCCATGTGGCCCAGTGCACCCCAAACCAGCATTTTCTGCACCTCATTTTCTGTTTCACTCGTGAGTTCCTCATCTGGATCCCAGGTGGGTGAAAGGAAGAATAGGGGGAATGGAAGGAGGGGACGCCCTGTCCCTCCCCCGCGGATTGTCCCCAGGCTCCTTCAGCCCCTCTGGTGGCCTGTGGCTGAGAAGTGGATGGGAGATCAGTCCTGGCAAAGCCCCCCGGGTAGCCCCTGCCCCGAGGAGGTCCTAGTTCCACAGTTCTTGATCTCCCAGAGCCCAGGCGTGGGGTGGTGGTTGGGGGAGGCTTGTGCCTTGCCGGTGGCCAGACCACTCTGTTCCTCCAGCTGTCCCAGACCCCCACCACAGGGCAGTGCCGGTGCAGGGCCCGGCAGGACTATTTGTTCAATCGTCACAACAGAGGGGCCATTACCAGGCGCTGGAGCGGAGGACCAGCTGTTCCGTGTCCACAGCCAGTCCTGCCCCTCACCTGATAGCCTCCCTAGGCTTTATCAAATCTCTGTGTCTCACAATTACCTCTAATTTCATTGCCTTCGTATGAGGGAAGAAGAGTGTTTTTCTCTGCAGCCAAGATCTTTTGTGTTCCCTGGGCTTTGCCTCCTCAGCCCCCTAGCCTCTTCCTTTCATTTCTAGCAAGAAGCATGAGGAATTGTTTTCTAGCAGCTCTAACTGAACCCCCGCCTCAGCCATTCTCTCGTTCTGCCCCTGAGAGTGGAAGGTGGAAAATGGCAGCCCTGGGGCACCCCGGAGATCCCCGGCTTAAGGAACACGCTCTGCAGGGCTCTGCGCTGTGGTTGAAGCATCTACTTCAGAAATGCGAGGGGCTGACATGTTTGCTGTTTCTCCTTCTCTTCAAAGACCTGCCAACCCCATATCCGAGCACATCTAGGAGGAGAGTGCTAGAGTTCAGGTTTGGCCCATTCATTCATTCATTCATTCACTCTTTCAGCAAATACTCATTAGGTCTCTGATATGCTGTGCACTAGATAATCAAAAACTTCTTATTTAACAGACTTTATTCTCAGCAGAGTGTCCAGGGAGGCGTAACACCAGCCATGATTTTAAGATGCGATAGCTGCCTTTGGGAAGTTTCAAATCTGCTTGGGTGTGGATGCAATCATTGACTGAATACCTAACTGGATGTGGTATCATTGGACATAATACTGCTACCCCTGTTTTAGACATGAGAAAAACATGTCTCAGAGCCTTTGGCCTCCCTCGTATAACTGCCTACCTTACACTTTTTGCTTCTGTAACACCCAACTGTGCTTTGTTGCCTGTAGACGCTATGCTGTTTTGCATCTCATGCCTTTGCCCATGTGGTCCCTATTGCCTGGAACACCATCCCTCCTCTCCTACAGCATCTTCTGTAGCATCTGTCCTTGGAGTCCTAGGCTAGCTGTCCATCGACCCGCCTTGCACAGGCTTCCAACTGGGTGCTTGCCACTACCGAAACTGACTGTTTGTTCCAACTAGATTGCTGGCTTCTCTGAGGCAGGAAGCAGGTGTTCACCTTGGTCCTGCCACACCCAGCACAGCGCCTGGGCAAGAGCAGGTGTTCTAGAAAGCTTAGCAGAACAGGAACAGGTAGATGAAGTCACTTGTCTAAAGTCACACTGCAAGCACAGGGTAAAAAAGAAATTTGAACCGTGGTTGCTGCTGCCACAAGCCACCATTGTGAGAATTAGGACAAGGCTCCATCTTTGAGTGAGTTGACTGAAAAAAAAAAGGCAAGTCCTCTGGGTGGACCAGCTGAAAAGGACATTCTTTCCCCAATTGATGCAGCCCTGTGCCAGGGCCCCGAGGTCCCAGGGTACTGAGGGCTTGGCTGAGCTGGCAAGAACTTGATCTTAGCCCCATTCTCACTTCCCAGGCATCCCAGCCCAGGCACGGCAAGGGATAGCCTGTTTATTTTTTACTGTATTTAATTTCATTTCATTTTACTTATTTTTTGGCCAGGGCTGCAATGTGTGGAATTTCCTGGGCCAGGGATCAAACCTATGCCATAGTGGCGACCCAAGTCATTGAAGTGACAACACTGGATCCTTAACTCACTGCACTATGGGAGAAGTTCTATTTTTCAGTTTCTAAAATTTTATTGTAATGTGTTGGTTTCAAATGTTGTGTTAATTTCTGAACGGCAAAGTGATATATATATATATACATATATATATATATATATAAAATGTGTGTGTATACATACACATATTCTTTTTCATATTATTTTACATTTTGGTTTATCACAGGATATTGAGTATAATTCCCTGTGCTCTACAGTAGGACCTTGTTGTTTATCCATCCTTGATATAATAGTTTGCATCTTCTGATCCTAAACTCCTAATCCGACCCTGTTCCACTCCTCTCCCCCTTGGCAACCGCAGATTTGTTCTCTATATCAGTGAGTCTGTTTCTGTTTTGTAGATATGTTTATCTGTGTTTTATTTTATTTTATTTGGCCACACCTGCGGCATGTAGAAGTTCCTGGGCCAGGGATCGAACCCACGCCACAGCAGTAATCAGAGCCACAACAGTGACAATGCTGGATTCTTAACCCACTGAGCCACCAGGGATTTCCTGTGTCATATTTTTGGTTCCACGTATAAGTGATATCATGTGATATTTGTCTCTGTCTGACTTCGCTTAGTATGATGATCTCTAGGTCCATCCATGTTGCTGCAAATGGCATTATTTCATTATTATTATTATTATGGCTGAATAACATTCCATTGTGTATATACATACCATGTCTTTATCTATTAATCTGTTGGTGGACTTTTCCGCACCCACGGAGTATGGAGGTTCCCAGGCTAGGGCTCTAATCAGAGCTGTAGCTGCCGGCTATGCCACAACCACTTCAACGCCAGATCCGAGGCGTGTCTGTGACCTACACCACAGCTCACGGCAACGCCGGATCCTTAACCCACTGAGCAAGGTCAGGGATCAAACCCCCAACGTCGTGGTTCCTAGTCGGATTCGTTTCCGCTGTGCCATGATGGGAACTCCCTGTGGATGGACATTTAGGTTGCTTCCATGTCTTGGCTATTATAAAGCATATGGGTGAATGTATCTTTTGAATTATAGTTTTGTCTGGATATATGCCCAGGGGTGGGATTTCTGGATCATATGCAATTCTATTTTTAGGGTTTTTTTTTGTCTTTTTGCCTTATCTAGGGCCGCACTTGCGGCATATGGAGGTTCCCAGGCTAGGGGTCTAACAGGAGCTGTAGCCGCCGGCCTTCGCCACAGCCACAGCAATGCAGGACCTGAGCCGCGTCTGCAACCTACACCACAGCTCACGGCAACGCCGGATCCTTAATCCACTGAGCAAGGCCAGGGATTGAACCCACAACCTCATGGTTCCTAGTTGCATTTGTTAACCACTGAGCCATGACGGGAACTCCTATTTTTAGTTTTTTTGAGGAACCTCCATATTGTTTTCCATAGTGGCTGCACCAATTTACATTTCCACCAACAATGTAGGAGGGTTAAGGGATAGCCTGTTTTGAACGCAAATCAGTCTCATCTAAAGCTCATACGTTTTTTCTCTGCCTTGTGAACAAGAGCAATTCACCTTAAACATGTTCAAGGCAAGAGAAAGCTGGTGCTGCAGGGTGTGTGTTTGTGTCTGTGTGTGTGTGAGAGAGAGAGATTGAGATTTTGGGTAAGAAATGAGTAAAATAATAAAAGCTCCAAAAAGCTGCTGCCATGTTTCTCTTGACCCAAATCTGGAAGTGGTTCTTTTGCCCCCAAACTAAGCAGAACAACACATCCTGTTTCCTGAGCACTAAGTTAGAGGTGCCAGAGACAGTTGTCTGAGAAAATTGCCTGAAGGCTGTAGGGTCACTGAAGATCAAAACAAAACAAAGCACCCCTGAGGCAGGAAGTATTTAGCCAGAAGCATGGATGGAAGGTACATCTTTAAACAGTTGATAAGAATTTGGATTGGGTAGTTCCCATCGTGGCTCAGTGGTTAACGAATCCGTCTAGGAACTATGAGGTTGCGGGTTCGATCCCTGGCCTTGCTCAGTGGGTTAAGGATCCGGCGTTGCCATGAGCTGTGGTGTAGGTTGCAGACACGGCTCGGATCCCGCGTTGCTGTGGCTGTGGCATTGGCCGGTGGCTACAGCTCCTGTTAGACCCCTAACCTGGGAACCTCCATATGCTGCGAGTGCAGCCCTCGATAGGCAAAAAGCCAAAAAAAGAATTTGGAGTGGAAGTCTGAAGGCTGATCGCAAGCAGAAATGGAGCATTTCTTGCATATATCAGTAAAGGACTTAAGAAGGAGTGAGCCTTGTAAAGCAAGAATAGGGTGAGGATTTCGCGAGAGGGTAAAGGGAAGGTTAGTCTCAGTTTCTGCACCTGCAAAGTGGGGATAATACCTAGCACGCAGGGTTATCCAGGGGGGTAAATGAGTTGGGTGAGATGATTGGCATATGGTCTGGCATATATGAAATATGTACTAAATGACAATTTCAATTACTTTGATTGAAATTTTGATGGCAACGACGATGATGATGGGTGTGTGTGTGTGTAATACTCTCAGTAAGAAATGTCCGCCACTGAGTACAGAGGTGAAAAGAGCTTGCCAGCCTCTTCTAGAAAGGGAGAAAGGACAAGAGCCTCTCATCCTGTTTTTGTCCCCATCTCCTTGTCTCGTGGCTAATGCAGAGAGCGAGCCAAAAGCCTTGGTAGAAGGGTCACGGGAGGACTGGAGTGAGAGGAGAGGCGCTCTCAACACCCCCGCCCCCATCATCTATTATTCCACTCCCTTGGGGATCTATGCTTCTGGAGACTCCTGAGAGGATGAAGGAGGCAGGAACATGGGGGGCAGAAGGGGCACAGGGGTGAGAGGACAATGGGAAGGAGGGTGGGGAGTCAGAAGTGGGAAGGTCTGGGAGAGGTAGGCTGAAGTGTCCTCTGTGTGCTGGAGGCACAGCTCTGCGAAACAGGAGTTGCACAACAGAAAGGATCCCTCTCCTCAGGAGCTGACTTCAAATGTGGCCCTATCCAAACATTCTGTCACTTCCTGAGCAAAAGCATTCAGTTGCTAGAGTTCCTTTGTGGTGCAGTGGGTTAAAGACCGGGTGTTGCCACTGCAGTGGCTCGGGTCGCTGCTGTGATGCTGGTTTGATCCCTGGCCCAGGAACTCCCACATGCCATGGGTATAACTGAGAAAATAAACAAGCAAACAAACAAAAAAGCTTTCAGTTGTTTAGGCCTTGGGATATTTTTGCCTCTTCTCTTTCTTTCTCTCATACTACTTACCCAGTGCATTAGCAGGTCCTGTTGACTCCATCTTCAATATATAATTCAAATCTAACTGCTTCTCACCACCTCCACCTCCATCATAGATGGCATCAACCCAGGCTGCCATCATTTCTTGCCCGGATTGTTGCAGTAGCTTCCTGGTTGGCCTCTCAATAGTCTCCTCTCCCATGGCAGCAAGAACACAGACTTCTAAAACATCAGTCAAAAAACAAAGTCAACCAGGAGGTTTTCAGATATTCCCTATGAGAGCCTCGTAACTACTCACTCACTCCATACCTTTGTTCAGGGTGGGGTTTTTTCTGTGTCTTATTTTTTAAAAATTTTATTGGAATATAGTTGACTTAAAAAGTTAATTTCAGGCATACAGCAGAATAAGTTACACATATACACATATCCATTCCTTTTCAGATTCTTTTCTCATGTAGGTTATTTCACAGTACTGAGTAAATTTCCCTGTGCTATACAGTAGGTCCTTGTTACCTGTTTTATATGTAGCAATGTGTATATATCAATCCCAACCCCCTACCTTCCCCCATGTTTCCCCTTTAGTAAACACAAATTTGGTTAAAAAAAATAAAATAAAATAAAACATCAGTCCGCTTATGCTTTTCCTCTGTTCAAAGCCTCCCACGGCTCTTGATTTTATTCTGAATTGAAGGCAAAATCCATGCAAAGACCTACAAGGCAGTCATATTCTTGATCCAGATGCCTCTTTAATTCGTTCACACTCTGCTAGCAATAAGCACTGAAAAAAATGAAACAAAAATCCACCTCATAGAAAAGGCAGGCCTCTGCCACTAGCAGATTTTCTGGGAAGGGCAGTATGATGGCCTCCCCAAGTTAGACTCTGCATTAAATTGACAAATAGCAAGAACAGTAATAGGAGCTCAGAGCATTTTCAAGACATCACTATAATATTTTTTTTTTTCCTTTTTACAGTCATGCCCACAGCATGTGGAAGTTCCTGGGCCAGGGGTTGAATCGAAGCTGCAGTTGTAGCCTAGGCCACAGCCATACCAATGCCAGATCCTTAACCCACTGAGCAAGGCCAGGGATTGAAACCACATCCTCAGAGAGACAATGTTAGGTCCTTAACTTGCAGAGCCATGACAGGAACTCTGACTCTAAAGTTTTTTTTTTTGGGGGGGGGGCCGTGTATGGGACATGTGGAAGTTCCTGGGGCTGGGAATCAAACCTGCAGCACACTAGTGACCAGAGCCACAGCTGTGACAACGCTGGATCCTTAACCTGCTGAGTCACCAGGGAACTCCCAAGACATCACCATAAATAAAGTTAAAAATTAACAATATACTCACACAGGGAGAAAACATTTGCAGTCCTAACAAAGGCTCAATGTCCAGAATATATAAATAGATGCTAGTTATCAATAAAAAAAAATCACAGTAGAAAAATGGGCAAAGGCAACTCATGGTAAAAGTGTAAATGGCCAATGAGCATCTAAAAAAAATTTGCCCTCAGTGGTAATCAAGGAAATTCAAGTTAGAACAATGAAATACCATCTTTCACTAAGGCAACTGGCAAAAATAGGAAGGATGACATATAGCTTGGGCAAGCATGTGGAGAAGAAAGTGCAAATTGGAAGTTTTCTGTAATTAGCATTCTCTTCTAAAATTTAATTACAACTTTTTTTATAATTAGCTTTCTCTTTTAAAACTTATAAAATGCAGATTTCCCATCGTGGCTCAGCAGAAACAGATCTGACTAGCATCCATGAGGATGCAGGTTCGATCCTTGGCCTCGCTCAGTGGGTTAAGGATCAGGCATTGCCGTGAACTATAGTGTAGGTCGCAGACACGGCTTGGATCCCGTGTTTCTGTGGCTGTGATGCAGGCCTGCAGCTACAGCTCTGATTCAGACCCAAACCTGGCAACCTCCATATGCTGTGGGTACAGCCCTAAAAAGAGAAAAATAAATAAATAAAATAAAACTTACAAAACGCCTAAATTTTGACCTAGTAACTTAACTGTAAAATATATGTCACATGTCTATACTTGTGCCCAAAGTTGTATATAGAAGATTATTAATGGAGGTAGCTCATAAAGGTAAAAATTGGAAGAAATTAAAGGCCCACAAATAGGAGTATAGTTAAATCATGAGAAATTCATATTGTGGAATAGTGTGCATGAATTAGATGTCTATGGGCTGACATAAAACCAAGTTCCAAAACATAAGATAAATGGAAAGATCAAGTTGTAAAATAACATATGGCAATGTCCATTCATGTCAGAAGAAGGAAATGAAGCAAAATCCTATGTATAGATCTCTATGCGTTCACCCATTTATAACAACAATGCATAGAAAGACCTGGAAGTATAGACATATATTTACTACGAAGGGAGAAGTGGGATTGAAGATGTGAAAGAGTTTCACTTTTTCTTTTTTGGCCATACTCAGGGCATGTGGAAATTCCAGGGCCAGGGATTGAACCCATGCCACAGTAGCGACCCAAGCCACTGTAGTGACAATACTGGATCCTTGTGCCACCCTTTTGCCACCAGGGAACTCTGGAATTTCACTTTTTATTTCTATATTATTTGCAGTTTTATAAGAGTAAAATGTTCCTCTATTATTTCTGTAATTTAAAGTTTGCATAAATGTATTCATACATTTTTTATTTGCTTTAAAAATTCAAGTAGGAGTTCTCTTGTGGCTCAGCAGGTTAAGGATCCAGTGTTGTCACAGCAGCAGCTTGGTTTGCTGCTGTGGTGCAGGTTTGATACCTGGCCCAGGAACTTCTGCATGCTGCAGGCATGGCCAAAAAAAAAATCATGTAAAAATTAGGTCTTTCACAAATGCAATGGCTTCCCCAACCCCTAAGATATCCATTTCACACATGGGAAAGCAGGTGGAGAAAAGTGACTTGCTGAGGACACATAAACCAGTGGCAGGATCCTAGGATGGAGCTGATATTCACAAAGACGTTATATCTGTCAGTCTGAAGCGGTAGTCCAGGAGTATGAAATGTAATTTTCATGCTCAAGGGGTTTACAGTTTCACTGATGAGGCACTCGTAAGAGTTCAGGACAAGGTGGTCAGCATGGCAAGACGTAAACTAACAGGAGTTAACATTTATTGAGGCTAAATATGTGTCAGGCAGTTTTAAGAGCTTTACGTGCTGTAACTAATTTTACTCCCCACCGATTCTATGATGCAGGTGCTATGATTTTTATCCCCCTTTTACAGATGGGGGAACTGGGGTACAGCTAATAACTTGTAAGTGGGAAGTATTGGAGGCTGAACTGACCCAGTCTCACAGCAAAACTCCTTCTTTCCCTCTTTTTTTTGACTTTTGAGGAAAACTTACAAGCCAAGGGTCAGCAGAGAAGGGAGGGCATGCCCCCCATGATCCTGTAATCCCCCGGGATGACATGCCAGGGATAGGGCTATATGGACCTATGTTTCAGGGATTAGAGCTCCTCTGCTGCTCTCACGTTTGTGGATCAAGCATCAGAGTAAGCTAGATATAACTTAAGCTTCTGGGGTAGCAGGCAGGCTGCAGGGCAGCATCGGCTTTTGCTGCCGTTGCTGTTATGGACAATGTCAAACCAACACAAAAGTAGAGAGACAAATATGATGAATTCAACGTCTCAGGATGCTTTTGGCCTAAACCACTCCACTTAAGAGGAAAGGCTCTCCCTGAAGAAATTTGAGGAGCTCCAGAAAGTCTTGCCTCCCCCTTGGTGGGCAAGAGGGGCTGTGGGAGGGTGAAAGGGTTCTGGGGTGATCCCCTGAAGAGAGGCATCATCTGACAGGCTGAATGGAGAAGGTGAAGGCTGGTATCCCACTTGGAGCTGGCTCCATGGGCCACCCCAGCCACAAAGGTGGGGACAATCTGAAATTTAGAGTTTCTCCTTCTCCTCCTTTTTTTTCCCTTTTTACTTGAGATATAGTCTGCACACTGTATCTTCATTTCCTAGAAAAGGAAATCAAGATTGAAGTCAGTACCTGAGAACATTCAGCTTGGGAATGTCACGACAGGCCAAGAACCCAGGCTGTTTCCTCTTAGCCATCCTACACCTTCAAGCCACTTATCTTCCTTGAACCTTGGTTTCCTCATCTGTAAATACCAAGGACCAGTTCTTCCTCATAGAGATGCTATGAATGCTGTGGGCAGAGCCATTCTGTTGGGTCTTTGTTGAGCACCTGAAAGATGTGGAATCCTACTCTATCTAGGGTAGGCTAGAACGGAAAACAGGACAAAACCCCTGCTCTCATGGAATTTACAGTGGGGGCAAGGGAAACAGAACAAAGAAAGAAATTAAAACAAGAGAAAAAACAGGGTAATATCAGATAGTGATGAATGCTATGAAGAAATAGCGTGATGGTGGTGGAATGAAAGGGGTCAGGGAAGCCTTCCTGAAGAGGTGACATTTTCCTTGAGAACTAAATTATCTGAAGGAGAAAGACATGGGGAAATTCGGGGGGCAGATTGTCCAGAAATAGGACAAATCAGAGGTTTCGAGGGAGAAACCAGCTTGTAAGAGACAATGCGATAACGTAAGTGAAAGTCAACTAAAGTTTATGGGATTAATGTAGTGCAAGAAGCTTTTACTATGCATCCACCATGTGCTAGTTAATGTATTAGGTACAGCGTTCAAGGATCAGTATTTATTTATTTTTATTTATTTATTTATCTCTTTACTGGCCATGTCCGGGGGCATGTGGAAGTTCCTGGGCCAGGGATTGAACCCTTGCCACAGCAGCGACCTGAGCCACAGTAGTTACAATGGCTGGATCATTATTGGCCAGGCCACCAAGGAACTCCCACTTCCTGTCTTTAAAGTGCTCACTGTCAGCCAGAATGGCCATCATCCAAAAGTCTACAAACAATAAGTGCTGGAGAGGGTGTGGAGAAAAAGGAACCCTATTACTCTGTTGGTGGGAATGCAAATTGGTGCAGCCACTGTGGAAAACAGTATGGAGATTCCTCAGAAAACTCAAAATAGAATTACCATTTGATCCAGCAATCCCACTCCTGGGCATCTATCCAGAGGAAACCATGACTCGAAAAGACACATGTACTCCAGTGTTCATTGCAGCACTCTATGCAACAGCCAGGTCATGGAAACAACCTAAATGCCCATCCACAGAGCAGTGGATAGGGAAGATGTGGTACATACACACAATGGAATATTACTCAGCCATTAAAAGGAACGAATTACCAACATTTATAGCAACATGGATGGACCTAGAAATTATCATGCGAAGTGAAACCAATCAGACAATTAGACAGCAACACCCAATGCTACCGCTTTCATATGGAAACTAAAAAGACACAATGAACCTCTTTGCAGAACAGACAATGACTCACAGACTTTGGAAAACCTTGGTTTTTCAAATAAGACAATCTGGGGGGTGGGGGGATACACTGTGGGTTTGGGACACAAAATCTGTCAAATTGACTTGTGATGATTTATATACACCTATAATTGAAATAAAATCCATTAAGTTTAAAAAAAAATAAAGTGCTCATTGTCTAGGAGGAGACAACAGCTGATGAAAAATTAATTTTTATTCATGTTTTTGCAAATGTGCCCAGCGGATGCAGAGACATGACCTTAGATCACTGAGATGCCCAGGTTATAGGGCGCCTGGTTTAATTTTCCCTTCGCAGCCACTGGGTCTCTATGGCTTCTATCCTCCTCCCGGCACTAGTGTGCGCTGTAACGTCGCTCATTTGACAGCTGGACCGCACCGCGCTCTTCCCACTTTCGTTCTCGCTGAGCTGAACTTCCGGTGGCTCGCGGAAGCCGGGGCCCATAGGAGCAGGGGCCGGGCTCCGAGGCATGGCGGGGGCGGGGCCGCGGGAGGCGGACGCCGAGCCGGTCCCGGGGTCCTTCGTCCCGACTCTTTGAGTCCAGATCGTACAGGTGAGGACTTCTTCTTCCTTGGTCTAGCTTCCAGGCCCACCAGGCCCTCGCCAAGGCCTCTTCGGGTTACCGCCATGGGACTGCCCCCTCCTCGCATGACTCCGTGGCCCCCGCCCTCCTTGAGAATTCTCTTCCCATCGAGGCCCCGCCCCGGGCTTTTCTTTCCGGGGGCGCCCCCTTGGGCCTGTGTACCCGCCCCTAGGAACCCCTTCAAGTTTAGGCAGCCCTCTGAAGGAATTGAAGTTTATGAGCTCCTGCCTGTTTGCGTAGAGACCCAACAAGGGAGAAGGACTTGCTTAGTACCGCGCAATGAGTTAGTGGCCCAATTCAGCCAGGCTTTCTTCTTTCATTCCGTAGATAATGTATTAAACAGAATGCTAACGCAGTGCTTGGTCTGAGAAAACTTAGGTAACTAAAGTAGGCATGGTTACTTTCTGCCTGGAGATTACAGGGGAGTCAAACATTAAACAACCATACAACTGAAAGTACAGATTCAAATTGTGACAATGACAATGGAGAAGAACAGTAAGAGTAATGGTAAAGCAAAAAAAAAAAAAAAAAATCTGTTTTAGAAAGGGTGGTCAGGGAAGACTTTCTGAAGGAGATGACCCTTGAGCTGCAACTTGAGAAGTCTGGAACAGGCTAGAGGAAGTATATTCTAGTCAGAGGGAACAGCCTGGTGAATACTTGAGTTGGCAGAGATCAGCGTTCAGGAAAGGAGGCTTACTATGATGGGCACACAGAATAAAATGTTTGTGTACTGGTCAGGTGTTTAACATCTAGGGCCATAGGCCTAAGTAAAATTCAGAGACGAAAGTTGCAAACATGGTAAGTGCTGTGAAGGAGAAGTATGGCTGGTATATTGGGATTTTATCTGGTAGGGAGGGTAAAGGAAGACCTCTAAGCAAGTGATGATTAGGCTGATACCAGAAATAGGTGTTAACTTGGCAGAGTGAAGAGAAGAACTTTTTTAGATTGAGGTTAAGAACATGTCAGGGTTCTGAGGCAGGAGGTGGGACACCTGCTGAGGAAATGATTAGAGTTAAGTGGGAGAAGATGAGGATGGAGAGTCAGAGCTGAGACCTTTGAGGCGTTTGCTTGGCATGGTGAAAATTTTGAGCCTTGTCATTAAGAGCAATGGGAAGATACATAGGAGGATACACAGGAGGAAGGATGTGCTCACAACAGCCTTTTGAAAGATCACTCTGGTTGTTAATGGATTGGGAGTGGACAGGAGTGGATTTAAGGAGAACAATTAGGAAGTAATTGGAATAATGCAGTCATGAAGTTAGAAAATTTGGGGTTAGAGTGCTGGCAGGTCATGATAGAAAGAAGGTGGAGCATTAGAGGACTATTTAGGAGGTAAAATCTCCAGATTTTGGTGACTGATCAGGTATAGAGGCAGAGGGAAAGACCTATCAAGGGAAACTCAGGTTTCTGGTTCCTTTTAGTAGGTGTGGCTGTGTCATTTACTGGAATAGAAAACGGGTGGAGGGTCAGCTTTTGGGAAAAATATTGTAAGTTACTATTTCTTCCTAACTTCTACATTTAAAGAGCTTTCACTATGTGCTTTTTCTATGTTGTTTAAAAAAAAATTTTTTTTTTTGTTTGGGCTATCACAAGGCATATGGAGTTCCTAGGTCAGGGATTAGATCTAAGCCACAGTTGTGACCTAAACTGCAGCTGTGGCAACGAAGGATTCTTAACCCACTGAGTGAGGCCAGGGATTGAACCTGCATCCTCATGGATACTAGTCAGGTTCTCTACTGCTGAGCTACAATGGGAGCTCAGTTTTTTTAGTTTTTTTTTTAATAATTTTTTTTAAAAGAATGAATTAAGCAGGGGAGTTGCCGTTGTGGCTCAGTGGTTAACGAATCCGACTAGGAACCATGAGGTTGCGGGTTCAATCCCTGGCCTTGCTCAGTGGGTTAAGGATCCGGCGTTGCCGTGAGCTGTGGTGAAGGTTGCAGACGCGGTTCGGATCCCGCGTTGCTGTGGCTGTGGCGAAGGCCGGCAGCTACAGCTCCTGTTAGACCCCTAGCCTGGGAACCTCCATATGCCGCGGGTGCGGCCCTAGATAACGCAAAAAAGACAAAAAAAAAAAAAAAAGAATGAATTAAGCATCTACTTTGCTTAAAACGATCAGTGGCTTTTTCTAATTCGAGCAGCTAGTATTCTTTCTGTGACTCAGTTATATGCAGTTAGTCTGCTAGGTGGTATCTGATGCCTATTCCTTCTCCCATGCCTGGGCCTTACCAGCCTGTCTCATTCCATTCTGGTCTCCCTCTCTGACTCCAACCCCCATCTAAGGTTGGCAGAGTGCCAGTGGCAGAGAGGTGGTTTTGTGCATTACTTGGTATCTTAAAATGCTTAAACCTTATATAGTGTGTTTTTGGGACTGTATCAAAATAGTCACATCAGCTATGTCACTTTTAGAAGAAGTAGCTGCGTAAAACTCAATATTGTGTTTATTGTTCAGAAGTGGAGGATTTTTGCTCACTGAATCATGCCAGGGTCCTTTGAGACAATTCATGAGAGAGATTTCCTTTAAAATCCGGTGCTGGGAATTGCTGTGCTTCTTCCAAGTGGCTGTTAAGTTTTTATTTTGTTGGCAGTGCAAATTCTGTAACTGATTGTATTTTCCTGTGCCTTACCGGCTGAGAAAGAGCCAAATGAGAGGCTTGGCAGTTCTGCAGGTCCTCGTGGTATGCATTTTTGCGTACTCCAAGCTTCCTTTTATTGTCCTACCTTTGTTTTTTCTTGACAATGATTGTTTTCTAATTAAAAAAAAAATTCTGAGTAAGCACACATAATACATAGGAAACATGCAATTTTAAAAGAATAACTGCAATGAATTCTGATTCAGAAAAAAAAAAAAGTGCAGTTGGAGTTGGCTTTGTGTCCCCAAATTCCATCTTATCTCTTACTTCCTTAGAGGTAACCACTATTTTGAATCTTAGATTTATAATACCTTTGCTTTTTGTAATCATATACCCTATATATTTGTATTCTTAAAAATTGTTTGAAACTTATTTAAAGGGAATCACCTTGTATGTACTCTGTCACTTGCTTTCTTCATCCACTGTCTGAGATTCATCTGTGTTGTTATATATAATAGTGCATTAACTCATTGCTTTATAAGATTACACTGTATGAATATGCCTGGAGGAATTTATCTAGTCTACTGCTGATGGGCATTTGGAATGCTGTCAGTTTTTGCTGCTGCTAATAGTCCTGCTATAGGCATCTTTGTATGTCTCCTGTTATATATGTGCAGGCATTTCTCTAGATTAAGATTTCTTAGCAGTGTTGACATTTTGGGCCAGATGTAGGTGGCTGTCTTGTTTACTGTAGGGTGTTTGGAAGCATCCTAGCATTCTCTTTGCTGGACACCCATAGCACGCCATCCTTCCCTCCCTCCCAAGTTATGACAACTAAAAATGTCTCCATATATTACAAAATTGCCCCAGTTGGGAACCAGTGCTCAGGATCAGAGGTTGACAGACTTTATATGCAAAAGACCAGGTGGTAAGTATTACAGGCTGTGGGCGTGGTCTTTGTCAGCTGTGCCTTTATAGGGCAAAAGCAGCCATGGGCAAGATGTAAATAAGTGGGTTAGATTTGACCTGAGGGTAGTAGTTTGCAGACTCCTGCTCTAGATCAGTAGGAAATATATTTTATATCCCCCCCACGCAGTGTAAGTAACTCATACATATATAATTGAAACAAAAGTTTCACGGAATGGTGCTTACCCTTACTCTGCGTGATATAGTTTGGTATGCTGTTTTATTATATTTTTTAAAATATCAATTAGTGTTTCCACTAAGTTGATTTCAGTGCCCATTAATGAGTTGCGATTAGTAGTTTGTGACACTTGATTTGCTCATAGAGAGCTTTAACTTGCTTAGATGGTATATATACTATATAGTATATATAAGGCATTTCATGTCCCTTTTGGGAGACGTTATAGATAAGTTCCTCATCGTCTGTATGTTTTTATTTCTAAAATATAGTTTGGATCAATCATTCTGCTGCTTAAAACCTGTATTAGCTTGTGTGGCCTGGCATACAAAGTATTTTCCAATCTTTTTTTGGTCTTTTTGTTATTTTAGGGCTGTACCCGCGGCATATGGAGGTTCCCAGGCTAGGGGTCTAACAGGAGCTGTAGCTGCCGATCTATGTCACAGCAACAGCAACGCAGGACCCGAGCCGCGTCTGCAACCTATACCACAGCTCATGGCAACTCCGGATCCATAACCCACTGAGCGAGGCCAGGGATCGAACCCGCAACCTCATGGTTCCTAGTCGGATTCATTTCCACTGAGCCACGATGGGAACCCCAGTATTTTCCAATCTTGTTCCTGTCTGCTTTCTTTCTTTTTTTTTTAATGACTGCACCTGTGGCATGTGGTACGTCCTAGGCCAGGGATTGAATCCGAGCCTCAGCTGCCAGATCTTTAAACCCACTGCACAGGGCCAGGGATTGAACCCTCATCTCTGCAGCGACCTCAGCCGCTGCAATCAGGTTCTTAACCCACTGTACCACATTGGAACTCCTTTAGGCTTCTCTCATCACTCCTTCTGTGCTTCCTGTATGCTTTTTCCATACAGGAGTTACTGTTACTGTTTTCCAACTGCACCATACCACGCTCTGCGCTAAGTATATTTTTTAAGCTACCTTCTTTCTGGAATATTCCTCTTATTTTTTTGCCAGATGAGTTCTTATCTTTCAAGACCCACGTCAGATAAGCACTGACAGTGCCTCGGGCACTGTCCTAGGTGCTGGGGATTCGGCAAGAAATTAAGACAATGTCTTTTCTGTCTGGTATGGGGAGACAGATACTTTGAAGCTTACACAAATAAGAAGGTAATAAGGGCTAAAGAAAATAAAAATAGGGAAAATGACAGATTGATGTAGATGAAAAAGGCACAACTTTTTAGATAAGAGGGAAAAATTCTGAAGAGTTGCAGTCTTGCTGAGATTTGAATGATGAAACAGACAGCTCTTTCAACACTTTAAAAATGCTGCTCTACTGCTTTTTGGACTCTGTAGTTTCTCTTGAGACATCCACAGATATATGAATTGTTGCTCCCCTGTAGCTAATTTATCATTTACGTAGCTGCTTTCAAGATTTTTACTTTGTGTTTTAGTTTTTCACAATTTGACTATGGTATGTGTGGGCATGGATTTCTTTGGATTTATCGTGTCTGGGGTTCTCTGAATTTCTTCTCATCTTGGTTTTATATACATGAGGGTTTATTTCTTGGTTCTTAATTCAGTTCCTTTGGTATATTTTTCTGTCTTTATGCCAGTACCACACTTTTGATTACTGGGGCTTTTTGAAATCAGGAAGCCTGAGTTCTCCAATTTTGTTATTCTTTTATAAAATTGTTTTGGCTGTTTGGGGTCCCTTGAGATTACATGTGCATCTTAAGATGAATTTTTCAGTTTTTGCAGAAATGACATTTAGATTTTGATAGGGATTGCATTGACTTTGTAGATTGCTTTGGGTAATAAGGACATCTTAATAGCCCAGTAAGTGTGTGTGTGTGTGTGTGTGTGTGTATGTTCTCTTTTTTTTTTTTTTTTGACTGTGCCCACAGCATGCTCAAGTTCCTGAGCCAGGGACTGAACCCAAGTCACAGCAGTGATAATGCCTAATCCTTAACCTCTAGGCTACCAGGGAATAAGTATCTTTTTAATGAATAAACATCGAATAGAATGCTAACACTGAACAAATTTGGTGTAGTTTTAGGTTTATTCTACTGAATATTCCCAACAGCTAAACATGCTTTGAAGGTATTCCTAGTGAATTAGGCCCTTCCCTCAAAATCTGTTTCTAGACTCAAAAATGTCTGGGCCGCTTCCTAGCTATAACTTGGGAGGGAGAAATGCTGATCACTGTCATCTTGGTAGCCCCTAGGTCCAGGATATATGGAGGGAAATCCACTTGACTTATGTATACAGTTGACCCTGAACACAGATTTGACCTGCGCAGGTCCCACTTACGGATTTTTTTTCCAATAGTAAATACTGTAGTACTACACATCCCCAGTTGGTTGAATCTGCAGTTACAGAGGAACTGTGGATAGGAAGGAACCGTGTTTACTGAGGGCTGACTATAAATTATACTCAGATTTTCAGCTGCAGAGGGTTGGCACCTCTAATCCCCTCGTTGTTCCAAGGTCAGCCCTGTTTATGTTTCGGTAAATGTTTTATTTCCTTGACTTCTACTTTACTTTTCCATACAGAGATGTGATAATGGATCATCATGTTTCCACCATCAAACCTCGACGGATCCAAAACCAAAACGTCATTCACCGCTTGGAACGCCGGCGGATCAGTTCGGGCAAGGCAGGCACCCACTGGCACCAGGTCCGAGTGTTCCACCAGAATGTCTTCCCCAACTTCACGGTTGTCAACGTGGAAAAACCACCTTGTTTCTTACGGAAATTTTCACCTGATGGACGCTACTTCATCGCTTTCTCTTCAGACCAGACATCTCTCGAAATCTATGAGTACCAGGGCTGCCAGGCAGCTGAGGACCTACTGCAGGGCTATGAGGGGGAGATCTTGTCCAATGGCAATGACCAGCGGTCGGTCAACATCCGCGGCCGGCTCTTTGAACGCTTTTTTGTCCTGCTGCACATCACCAATGTAGCGGCCAATGGCGAGCACCTGAACCGCGAGTGCAGCCTCTTCACCGATGACTGCCGGTGTGTCATCGTGGGCTCCGCTGCCTACCTCCCGGACGAGCCTCACCCTCCTTTTTATGAGGTGTATCGGAACAGTGAGTCTGTGACCCCCAACCCCAGGTCCCCTCTGGAGGACTACTCCCTCCATATCATTGACCTTCACACCGGGCGCTTATGTGATACACGTACCTTCAAGTGTGACAAAGTGGTCCTGTCACACAACCAAGGCCTGTACTTGTACAAGAACATCCTGGCCATCTTGTCAGTGCAGCAGCAAACCATCCATGTCTTCCAGGTGACTCCTGAAGGCACTTTCATTGATGTGAGGACCATTGGCCGCTTCTGCTATGAGGACGACCTGCTCACTGTGTCAGCTGTTTTTCCGGAGGTGCAGCGGGACAGTCAGACAGGCATGGCCAATCCTTTCAGGGATCCCTTCATCAACTCCCTGAAACACCGGCTGCTCGTGTACCTGTGGCGCCGGGCAGAACAGGATGGTAGTGCGATGGCCAAGAGGCGCTTCTTCCAGTATTTTGACCAACTACGACAGCTGCGCATGTGGAAAATGCAGCTTCTGGATGAAAACCATCTGTTTATCAAGTACACTAGTGAGGATGTCGTGACCCTGCGAGTCACAGACCCATCACAGGTATGCGGTGCTTTTCTGCCCCTTTACCCCTCCAGCCTCCTTGGCAAAATGGGAAAATTTCTCTCTTTGCCTATAGCCAGCCTTTCAGAAATTTCTTGTAATCTTGAATTTTTGCTGTCTTTGTGTTCAGTCAGACTTAAAACAGCTCCCTTTTTCTCTGGCCACATGTGTATTTGGATAAATGGAAGCTAAATCTCAAGCCATTGACATGTAGGTAACCAACTCTGTGATTATTACTCTAATTCTCAGTAATAATCACATCACTGAGATTAAATAGCATTTTCACTATCCTTGATCTGGAAGGCCAGATGCTTCAAGGTCAAAGTTTGACTGTCTATGGGTACTGCCTTGATTTGTGGAAGATTGTGCTTTTGGTCTGTTTTAGTTATGGCAGTGAGAATGAGCCCACCATACAAAAAAAGAAAATCTGAAATTCTCCTCTTTTCTTTCCTGCTTAAATAATGTCAATACACTTTTTCAAAAAGTGTTCTTTAGAATGTAACTAATGTAAGTTCATTTGACAGAGTTAAGCTTTGTGACTTTACTCTGATCTTGCCCATGTGCTGGAACATAGGTTGTAGAGCTGTGAAAAGATCAGGATGAAGCCAAAATGTCTGACCTGCCGAGTCAGTCATTAGGATTGCAGGTCCTGAGGGTTTTTCAGTTTGGGTGAAAGATGTTGGTAGGGAAAAGAGGAATTTCACAAGTAGGAATAAGGTGGTGTTAAGAATAATGACAACTCGGAGTTCCTGTCGTGGCTCAGTGGTTAATGAATCTGATTAGGAGCTATGAGGTTGCGGGTTCGATCCCTGGGCTTGCTCATTGGGTTAAGGATATGGTTTTGCCGTGAGCTGTGGTGTATGTTGCAGATACCGCTCAGATCCCGCGTTGCTGTGGTTGTGGCATAGGCCGGTGGCTACAGCTCCAATTGGACCCCTAGCCTGGGAACCTCCATAGGCCGTGAGTGCGGTCCTAGAAAAGGCAAAGGAAAAAAAAAAAAGAATAATGACAACTCTAAAACTGTTGGATTAAAACACCATGCTGAAATTAAGGGTAATTTGGGCATTTCCCTTTGAGAAGCTCTCTGCTTTAGTGTTGACGGAGTAACACTACCTTTCTGTACGTTTGCCCTCCATTCTTTCTCCTGTTTTCATAAAGTCTCCTTAGATACTGGTTTGGAAATTGAGAGCAGAGCAAACCAGTAAACCTCGAAGTCGGCTGAGTCTGGTGTTTGTCATTGACCTGTGCTGAGTCTGCCCTTAAGACACCACACAGGGAATTGTCTCCTAGGGCCTTGTGAGCCATCGTTGTAAAATGTTCTCTAACATTTTTCTTCGGAATCACAGTTTGTGTATTCTTAAAAAAAGGATGGGGGGAGTGAGTAATATGGTTAGAGATCATTTTTTTCTGGATTCCTTCTCTTCCCTGTTAATGATGAAGTCACCCGTTGAGCCATCATGAGTGAGCATCTAGTTCATCTTACCTCTTGTGGAGGTTGTGGGTGAAGCCCTTGCCCATGCACCCCGTGTGCTGTGTTTCCCAATCTGCGCTAGAGGGAAGGAGCATAATTCCATATTCCCATAATTATGATGGATCCTGGCAAATGATCAATGTGCTGCCCAGGTTTGTGGAAAGGACATGAGTTAGTCTTGTATTTAGTTTGAGCCTTTTTATTTTGGAGGGACTGAGTTGTCTGTGGCTGCTGCATTTGAGATTATCTTTTTTTTCGTTTGCTAAGACATGACCTACTTATTTCAGCTGCCTACAGTAAGTGGTAGCCAGAAGCATTACTCTGGCTCTGTGCTTTGCTCACAGAGTTTGTAACTTTAAACCCAGTCTCTCTGCCCTAGATATCCTCTCCCCACCTTCCCCAGTTTAATTTGATAGGTTCCAATAAGGTTAATGAATAAAAAGTGCATCTAAACACAAAGCCTTGCTAATATTATGAGTGTTATTCTCAGGTTACCCTCCAGCTTCTTTAATTTACAGCCAAATTTAATTTCCAGGTGACTGTAAAAGTCATGTAATACAAGCTTTGGGAAGGACTAATTACTAGTGAAATAGGTAGGCCAAATGTCTCCAGAAATTGAATTTAAATTGGAGATTTAAATTCAATCACAGGAGGTGGAATACTAATCCTAGCGTTCTGAGAACTTCTAGAGTCCTGTTGGAGGCTTGCAGATTGACACAGACTGCCACACTCACTGTGACAAAAGCTTGGGGTGCTTGCTGCTTCCTGGTTAGGTCGAGCAGAGCACTGGAGCTTTCAAGAAGAGGTCACTCACCTAGGAGCTGGCTTAGAGAAGCAGTAACTCTGCCACCTATGGCATCTGAATGCTTTTCAGGTTCCTCCTCTGATCTTAAATGCTACAAATCTCAAATGTATGTTACAAATGCTCTTGGCTGGAAGACTTTCTATGAGGAAAGAAGTGGAAAATGTTTTCTGATTTTTCATTTGTTCGGCAGCAGTACCCTGCTTGGTTACAACCTGCCTGGTAGACACAGGATACTTGACGGTGTCTCTCTGCGTGTTAGCAATATTAAGAGGGAAAAGGAAATGCCCCTAAATTGAACTTTCAACTGTATATATGCAAGAAAAAATAATTTGTCAACAGGCAACCCCTGGCTGCAGTGCACTTTCTCAGCAGGAAGGAAAATTAAATCTGGCGTTTTAAAAAAGTGTTCTTAACCTCAGAGTGGGTTGGGGAGTAAGTAGGGAATAAACACGTGGAAGGAAAAATACTAAATTTGCACAGTTTGAAGTGAAAGATTGAAAACCTTTTTATACATATGCAGAACAACTCTAATTCCAGCAGCACAGCCACAGTGGGAAATTAGATAACACTGAGGCCCGTGATTGACAAAGCCCACTGAGGCATCCTCGTTTTCCAGAACCACTTGGTGCCATGTTTCCACCCTAGTGCTGGAGCAGAGGTGTTTGCTCGTTTTTCTTGGGTAGGGTGAATTTTCAGCGGAGTGATAAATCTGCTGGTCGTGGCATTGTACTCAGCTGTCCTTCAGGTCTCTCTGTTCTTCTGCAGGCATCTTTCTTCGTTGTGTATAATATGGTGACAACGGAGGTGATCGCTGTGTTTGAGAATACGTCAGATGAGCTTTTGGAGCTCTTTGAAAACTTCTGTGACCTTTTCCGTAATGCTACCCTGCATAGTGAAGTCCAGTTTCCCTGCTCAGCGTCCAGCAACAACTTCGCAAGGCAGATCCAGCGCCGGTAAGCTGTTCCACTTGGCTCAGTAGGCTTAATTTGCTTTAGAAAATTTGTTGGTGTTAAGCCAGTCATTATTTACTTCAGGAAACCTTGCCATATTCTTTCTCTCAATCTGCCCTTTGTCATCCAAAACTTCTCTTTTCTCTCAGCACCTGGGGAATTATTTGTGTGTGGTCCATGATTGCTCCACAGTTTAGGAGACTGTGTCTTTGTTATTTCTTGATAAATCTTCAGTAGTGCACTGTCAAGCACTTAAATGTTTTTTTGAATGACTAAGGAAATAATTTAATAACTTTTGGTTAAATGCGTGTTGAATACATATATGTATTTATCTCTGCTCCATCCCAAAACCCCACTGAAATGACAATAATGGAAGAAGTATAAACCTATAAGAA
This sequence comes from Catagonus wagneri, assembly GCA_004024745.2. Classification (NCBI taxonomy): domain Eukaryota; kingdom Metazoa; phylum Chordata; class Mammalia; order Artiodactyla; family Tayassuidae; genus Catagonus; species Catagonus wagneri. Next base: position 12,397,406 of record PVHT021183526.1, on the reverse strand, counting down.
CAAAGAGAATGGGAGAGGAGTTAGCAACAGAGTTTTAGAAGCTGAAGGGCCTATGGATGAGTGATAACTAACTCGGCATACCTCAGAGAACACAAACTTAGGACTCCAAAGCTTAGCTATCAAAAAACAAGTTGTCTTGCACCAAAGAGCTCTGGAAAAGCTCGAGAAATTGGAGGCCCTACGTACCTCTGAAGATCCCAGTGAGGCTGAAATCAGTAGGATTGGATGAAATCCTAAAAAGGAGCGATCAGATGCTCTAGCTCCTTGCTTTAAGCCCACACTGCCACGTCAGCAGAAGGCTAGAGGCTTATTCTCTGGAGAAATTGAACCCTGCAGGCTCTCGTTTCATGTTCATGAGACATGGCTGAGAGTAGGGATGAGACATGTCACGCTTAAACAAGAATTAAGTGAAAACTGACATACTCATGGGGAAGACTCCCCTCCTTTTATCAGATATGGTCCAGGCTTCTACTCCCCTGGCAGGAGATTAGTGATAATTCTCTAGGGAAACTGACCATCCTGAAGAAGAGACAGTTGGAGGCCCTTCGTGAATCACCTAGGTCATCCTAAATTGATACTCACCTCATATAAACCAGATTCGCATAAATTTTCTGAGTACTTATTGTAAAATAACTGGTTATTTGGACCAAGGGCCCAAGCTCAGTCTTACTCTAGTCGGTTGGTGCCTCATCAGATTCCACATACGTAAATTGCTCCCCTAACTTTAGCCAGGTATGGAAAATATCTTCTTTAGCTTCCAGTATAGGTCAAACCAGAGTGAGTGGATGAATCAGAATAAGCATTACTGCTGCTGAGAAAAATGAGCAAAGCAGATACCTAATTCAGTGGCATTATACCTATGTAGAAGGACAGTACTTGATTAAAAATAGATGGATGTTGATTTTCAGACAACTAAATGTGACCTTTTCTTTTTCTCTGGTTCACACAAAATGTCTGCCTTACTACCATCTCTGTTTGGTATAGAAGGATTTTTGGAAACAGAACATGGATCAGATTTTCATTTTGAAATGTATCTTTATCTTTTAAAATTAAGCAGATCATTATTAACTACTAAAAAATCTGGGTACACTCAGTTAAAACATCAAAGAAGTCACTAGAAGGTAAACTTCACGAGGGCAGGGATTTTAGTATTCCCTGCCGTATCCATAGCACCTAGGCCAGTGTCTGATGTTGGAGGAGCACATTAGGTATTTGTGAATGAATGATGTCATTAGGAATTACTGCAGCTATGTTTTCTAAAAATGTATTTCAGAATGCACCTGTAGTTAAGTGAAATTGTAGGAAGCCCCCAGGAGGAGAAAATAAAAGATTGAAAAGAAAGGTGGCATTGTAGCTTTGTGATCTTCAAAATTTTACTTCATACAAGCAAAAGATTTTGAAAAATTATAGATATCCTCACACAATTTTTAAGCTGATATGTAAATTTTTTACTATCAAATTTAAGTAGTTGCAGAGGATGCAATTTGCAGTATATATTAAACATTGACATTTAAAAATAAAATCATTACAAAATATAATTGGCATATAACATTATATAAGTTTAAGCTGTAATACTTTTTTTTTGCCACATCCATGGCATTCGGAAGTTCCCAAGCCAGGGATCAGACCCTCACTACAGCAGCGACCCAAGGCACTGCAGTGACAAAGCTGGATCCTTAATCCAGTGTACCACAAAGGAACTCAAACTCCCGGGTATGTAGCACTTTTAAATATAGTCAAGGGAGGTGTTCCTGCCGTGTCACGGTGGGTTAAGAATCTGACTGTAGGAGTTCCGTCGTGGCTCAGCAGAAACGAATCTGACTAAGAACCATGAGGTTGTGGGTTCGATCCCTGGCCTTCTTCAGTGGGTTAAGGATATGGCGTTGCTGTGAGCTGTGGTGTAGGTTGCAGACGTGGCTCGGATCCCGTGTTGCTGTCGCTGTGGTGTAGGTCAGCAGCTGTAGCTCCCGTTAGACCCCTAGCCTGGGAACCTCCACATGCCGAAAACAATCTAACTGGTATCCATGAGGATGTGGGTTCAATCCCTGGCCTCACTCAGTGGGTCAGGGATCCCAGTGTTGCCCTGAGCTGTGGTGTAGGTTGAGATGTGGCTTGGATCCTGCATTGCTTTGGGTGTGGTGTGGGCTGGCAGCTGCAGCTCCAATTGGACCCCTAGCCTGGGAACTTCCATATGCCATGGGTGCAGCCCTAAAAATCAAAAAAGGAAAAAGAAAAAAGGAATCTTACTGCAGTGGCTTAGGTCTCAGGTCTCTTTGGAGGCATGGGTTTGATCCCCAGCCTGGCGCAGTGGGTTAAAGGATCCAGCATTGCCATGGCTGTGGCATAGGATTTAGTCCCTTGCCCAGAAACAGCCATATGCCACAGGAATAGTCAAAAAAGAAAATAGTCAAGGGAATCTAAATACCATAGTAATTTTGTACTTAGTATTTGATATAAAAAGTACAGAGCAACTCGTTCCCATACTGTTTGAAATTTTATAGTGTTCTTATTTTCATATTCATATATCTGTTCCATCTCCTCCACAGAGTTGTATCCTAGTAGCATTTTATTCATCATCTAATCATACTTTGCTGCATTGGAAAATACATGTAAATTAAAGTTATTTTGTATTTCTTGTGAACACATGGGTCTAAGTGCTCAGTTTTACAGTGTTCGATATACCTTTGCTAAAAAAATGAAAATAGATCCTATTATAGCTTAGAGTAAATGTTTAATAAAAAAATGGACACCAGGGATTATAAGTCACTTAAGGAAAAGTCTTTATTTTAAAAGATAGAGACCAAGGAGTTCCCATTGTGGCTCAGCAGTAACGAACCTAACTAGTATCCATGAGGACATGGGTTCGATCCCTGGCCTCAGTCAGTGGGTTAAGGATTGAGCATTGCCGTGAGCTATGGTATAGGTTGCAGATGTGGCTTGGATCCTCCATTACTGTTGCTGTGGTGTAGGTCGGCAGCTATAGCTCCGATTTGACCCCTAGCCAGGGAACTTCCATGTGCTGGGGTTTGGTCCTAAAAAGCAAAAAAAAAAAAAAAGAAAAAAAAGACCAAAAATAAAATAGCATGAAAAATAAACAACATGATATTCACTGAAATAATTGAAGTTTTAAAAACAGGAACATTCCTGGAATAGTGAGATGCTTTAGAAATTTAAACTTCACTAGGTGTAGTTTATTCCTGTATGCCAAGAAAGTAGAATAAAAAGAATAAAAAGAGTGGGAAAATGAAAAAGAAACAATAAAAATAATTTAAAAAATTCAGAGGATTTTCCCAGGAGATCCATTACCTGGATAATTCTAGAAGGGGAGCAGTAGAAAAAATGAAGGGGAGGAAATAATGTGAGACAGTGCTCTAGTACTAAAAATAATGCATTTCTTGGAGTTCCTGTTGTGACTCAGTGGTAACAAACCTGACTAGTATCCATGAGGATGCAGGTTCAATCCCTGGCCTTGCTCAGTGGGTTAAGGATCTGGCGTTGCTGTAAGTTGTGTTGTAGGTTGCAGACGTAGCTCTGATCTGGCATTGCTGTGGCTGTGGCATAGGCCGGCGGCTACAGCTCCAATTCAACCCCTAGCCTGGGAACTTCTGTATGCCTTGGGTGCATTCCTAAAAAGACCAAAAAAAAAAAAAATGCATTTCTAGATTGGTAAGTCCTATCCACTGTGCTGGAGCTGGCTCATTCTGGCTTGTGAGAGCCAGTTGTTAAACTTCTAGGAGTTTTTGCAAGTTGTTAAACATAGCCATTATTAAAAATTAATTATTTACTTATTTTTAGTAATTATTTTACTATTTCTTATGTTCTTGAGGTTATTTGTATCTATTCTGTGTTTGGTGAGACTACTATATAGTGATGTGTTCCTGCTCATCTCTTGACAACTTTACGTTCAGTGATGTCACATTGGTACCTTGAAATTGACCACAGCAGGAGGATTTACATCGCAGAAATTGGCAAATGCTGTAAATCTGTAAATCGTGGCTTTTTTTCTCTTCAGAGAAATAATCGTTAATCTTATTAGCACATCACTGGCTCCATCAGGTATCCATTATAGTCAGTAATGAAGGAACCATACTGAGACATATCATCATGAAATTTTAGATCACTGGTGATGAAAAGAAAATTGTAAAAGCTTTCAAAAAGAGCACATACATTTTCACATATAAAAAATTAAGTCATTAATGGTATCGGACTTAATACTGAAATCTTGAAGTTATTAAAATCATACCCTGAGAATTCTGTGAACAAAATGATTTCCAAACTAGAATTCTACATATTCTACAAGAAGTAGAATGTAATAAAGATATTTTTAGACATGTAAGGTCTCAAAAAATTACTTCCCATGTACTGTTGTCATATGCAACAATCAGAACTTAGCCTATGCCTGGAGATCAGCTTGAAGGAGACACAGGGAGACTGATGCTGTGACAAGCAAGAGCCCTGAGCAAACTCAGGGTCTTTCTTTTATTAGGATTTGGGAACAAAAAGCGTAGGGGGGCAGAGACTATAGATAAAATTTACAGGGACCACACAAGCCTGGGGGGATTATGATTAACAGAGTCTGTTCTAACAATCATCAGGTCTTATCTCAGGAAAGCATACATTTAACCTTTACAGCAGGCCTGTTTGTTCTCCTCACAGGGACCATAAGCCTTAACCATCTAAAGTTCTTCCCTAGCATAACCTTCTTGGCATTCCAAGAGGAGGTCACTGTTTTCCATGACCCCTATAATCTATCCTCTTTGCTCACTCTAGCTACATGCTTTCAAGCTTGAGGCTTATGGCCCTGTTTTCTTCCACCCGCAATGTACCCTTTCTAAGGAAGCCTCTGGAAGACTTATTTTCCCAATAATACACGAAAGAATGGTATAGGAAGTAGACTAACAGTGGAGAGATGCACAAGAATTCTAAGGATGATTATAAAAGGGAAGTTCAGGATGACAGAACTCCATTTGGACCATGCGGATGTGGGACCAGGGAGGTGTCCAAAAAGGGATATGTATATTCAAGGATATGTTAAAATTAGTAGAATATCTGGTGGGTTTGCATGTATTAAGAAGAGATTGTCAGTTCTGTTGTAGTAGGGCTGTGAGCATAAGCCTCACTAAGAAGGTGATATTTGAGTAAAGCTTTTGATGGAGGTCCGGGAGCAAGCCATGTGGATAATAGGGGGAAGAATCTACTAAGCAGAGGCAATATTAAATCTGAAGGTCCAGAGGTAGGTCTCATGCAATTTGAGGAACACCAGGGAGGTCAGGGTGGCTGGGCTGCAGTGAGCAAGAGGCAGAGTGGTTAGAGACAGGACCAGGCACATAAGGGCATTCTAAGGCTGACTTTGACTCTAACTATAGATGAGATTGTGGTATTTGAGCAGAAAAGTGACGTGGACTCGTGTGTTTTAACATAGTCACACTGGCTGCTGTTTTAAGAATAGACCATGGGGGGATGGGGTGGAAGTTAGTGAACTATTGCAGTGATCCAATAAATAAAATTTCTACATCCTGTTTACTCACATTAGGATTTAAGTTCTTTTTTGTCCACTTTTAATATCCTGAGCGGCTGGAAGAGCGCCTGGCCCACTCTAGGCTGTTGGTAGTCATTTGTTGGTTGAATAACGGTGGCTTGGATCAGGATAGTAACATTAGGGTTGGTAAGTAATTGTATTCTCAGTGCGTTTTGAAGATAGAGCCTAGGAGATTAGTGGAGGATGTGTTTGGGCTGTGAAAGAGCAAAGTCATCTTTAGATGAATCAACTTGCAAGAGAGAGTTACCTTTAAACTCTAAATGATGAAGGTTGTGGGTGGAGCAGGTTTGGGGAGAAGATCAGAAGTTCTGTAAGTGGAGTGGTCTAGTAGTTTCTCAGAGGAAGGAGTGTCAGGTCCTCTTGACAGGTCAAGTACAGTGAGGACTAATAATCAACTCTTAGCAACATGGACATCACTGATGACCATGGTGAGGGTAGTTTCAGTGAGATGGTGGGGGTGAAAGCCTGTTTTGGGTGGGTTTAAGAGAGAATGGGAGGAGAAGAATCGGAGATAGTAGGAAAAAGTATTTTGAGTTTTTGAGTAAAGGAGAGCTAAAAATGGTGCATCATTTGGAGGGGCAAATGGTGTTAAGTTTCTGTTTTTGTTATTTTTTTAATTTATATTTTTTTATTGATTGATTGATTTTGCTTTTTAGGGCTGCACCCCTGCGGCATATGGAGGTTCCCAGGCTAGGGGTCAAATCGGAGCTACAGCTGCTGGCCTATGCCATATCACAGCAAAGCAGGATCCAAGCCACATCTGCGATCTACACCACAGCTCATGACAACGCCAGATCCTTAACCCATTGAGCAACGCCACGGATCAAACACAACAACCTCATGGTTCCTAGTCAGATTCTTGTTTTCTACTGCGCCACATCGGGAACTCCTGTTTTTGTTATTTTTTAAATGGGGTCGGGGAGGGCATGTTTGTATGCAGATAGGACTGATCTGTAGATAGAGGGAAACTGGTGGTTTAGAAAAGGTGGGGTGTAGGCGATTGGTTAAGTATATGAGATTAGAGGATTGGACCCAGCGCCCAGGTGGATGGATTGGCTTTACAAGGCACAGACAATTAAGTAGATGTGCTGATGGGAGCTTTGAAAAGTTTTCTTCTTGTTGCTTCTATTTGTCAGTTACAAAGTAGACAGTGCCCTTAGGTGAGGGAGAGCATGGAGAAGGGGGGATGAAACAGTTGTTGAAGAGAGTGGGCCTCTCACTGGACTGTGGGAATGTGGCATGAGTTCATTGTTATAAATTTTGTGATTTTAATGATTGTGGAATTTAAGCTGGCTAATGAAAATGTGAGATGGCAAAAAGGTGATAAAATCAGTGGAATTTAGGTCCCACTGGGGTTGAAGTGAGGGAGTTAGCTGGAAAGATAGGAGAGAAGATAGTTGGAGTCTCTTGCTGCACCCTGAGATCACAGAGGGCTTGCAGTCATTTCTGATGGTGAGGTTGAGGGTGTGACCAGGGGAATGGGTGGCTGAGGCAGAGAGGAGATCCAGGGAACTAGAATGCTGTGGTGTTGGAAGAATCATTTCTAAGAATGTAGAAATCATGAATTAAGAGAGGCATGTTGGACAGAGTGACAGTGAGCCAGGAGTTAATCTGTTTAAGATACCAGAGGGGTTACCGCCTCATCCTTTAGTTGTTGGGGAGTCTGGAGTGTGGAGGTGCTGGTGCTGCTGGGGAATAGGAACCGCCCCAACCTGTCGATTGGCATGGAGGCTTTGATTTGTGGTCAACAAGGGCTGCAGGCCAGTTTCATCATTTGAAGCCACTTTTTGAAGCCAGTGAGCTGGGCAGCGTTGGCATCCTAGATCTTTGCTAAAAAAGGGCTGAAAACCAGAGAGCTTAGATCTTTGATATCAGCCCAAATGAAAGGGAAAGAAGTAAGTTGTGTGGCCCAGGGTTAATTTTATGATTTACACTGAGGCTGTGAAAATTACTGTCAAGAGAAGTTATGGGAAAGCAGTGCTGATGCTAGGCTTTCTTCTGAGGGAACTGAGAAGTGTTATGTCCATCTCACACTGCAGGTTAACACTGAAAACAAAAATCAAAACCCATCTAATCAATCTTGCTGGTCTCATCAAAGTTAGGGCATTCGAGTTTTTTATTCCATTTGTTTCAGGGGTGGGATGTTATATTTTCCCTCTTGGACTAAAAAAATTACCTGTTTTCCCTTGATTGTTAAACCATTTGATATACTTTGATATAGAGATTAAAAAAATCAAACTGATAAACAGCTGACTTTTTTTCCTAAGAAACTATAGGAAAGTGAAAAGGGGGGAAATCTAAAATGTCAGTTATACAAACATATTTTGATGTATTTCCACCAGTCTTTTTTTTTTAGGCATAAATTTGTGTGTGTGTTTAATCATTGTATGTACAGAATGTATCCTACCTAACCTTTTTGATAACCATTTCTTCTGTTACCATATAATCTTTGAAAATTATAGTTTTCCATTAGGTTTTCAATTTTTCTGTCAATTTTTCATGGTCGTAAACAGTGCTGTATTGAATGTGCACAGGGATTTTCTACATAAAGGATTGCTTCCTTAGGGCAAATTTCCAGAAGAATAGAAATACTTGGTCAATGGGTATTAAAGTTAGTATTCACTATAATTGTAAGAAATAATTGCTTCTTCATCATCATCATCATTATTAAAGGTAAGTCAGATAGGTGACTCTGTGTCCGTGTTACTGTTTTTCTAGATAGTGGTGTTTCTGCAGAAACTTTAAACAAAGAATGAGTAACTTGTCAAAAGGTTTGATGCAAGTTGGCTTATAACTGGTCCTAAGAAAAGTTGGAAGCTGCTTCTATTCAGGATTCTCTGCTTTCTGTAACTTTTTTAAGGCAGTCTAAGGCTATCATTTGTGAGAAATAAGTGGGTAGAAATAGTTGTCAAAGATTTAAACTTTTACATCTTTAACTTTTCTAACGTAACTTGATGTTCCTGATTTCTAATTCGGTTTTCTGTGTTTTGAGAATGTTTGCAGCTAGGCAGACGCGTGTGAGTTCAGTATCTAGATTCTATTTTCAGAATGTCAGTTTGAAATCCAGGGCTGTGTGTGTGCCTGCTAACACAGCCTTCCTCACTGGTGCTTTATTTCAGGTTTAAAGATACCATTGTAAACGCCAAGTATGGAGGGCACACAGAGGCAGTGCGTCGGCTGCTGGGCCAGCTCCCTATCAGCGCCCAATCTTACAGCGGTAGCCCTTACCTTGATTTGTCTCTCTTCAGCTACGATGACAAGTGGGTGTCAGTCATGGAGCGGCCCAAGACTTGTGGAGATCACCCTATCAGGTACACTGTCCCTGCTTCAGCTGCACATGCCTCAAGGCTGAAGCAGCCTGCTTGCTCTTTTCCTCTTGAACATCATTTCACTGTGACTTTGTCCATTTGTACTCGTGGTTTGAATTCAGAAAGTGTGGTGAGTGCTTTGATCATTTAGGCACTAGTCTCATAAATTAATTAGTTCCACTCTTTGCTTCTCACCAGAACATCCAGTTCAGATATGTGTTGCTACCTTTTCAAGATATCTAGGGAAGGAAACCATACTTTTCAATTTAATAATCTAATATGATTTCATAATATTGTTTATAATGGGGACTTAAATTTTATTCCTCTCAAATTATTTTATCCCTTCATGTTACTTAACAGAAAAGATAGCAGAGGAGTTCCCTCGTGGCTCAGCGGAAACAAATCCAACTAGTAACCATGAGGACACAGGTTCCATCCCTGGCCCTGTTCAGTGGGTTGAACATCTGGCGTTGCCATGAGCTGTAGTGTAGATTGCAGATACGGCTCGGATCTGGCGTTGCTGTGGCTGTGGTGTAGCCAGCAGCTATAGCACCGATTTGACCCTTAGCCTGGGAACTTCATTATGCCGTGGGTGAGGCCCTAAAAAGACAAAAAAAAAAGGAAGAAGAAAGAAAAGATAGCAGAGACAATTTGGGGAACAGGCAGGTTTTGGAGAAACTCATTCTTCCTCACCTCGAAGAATTTTGGAGTGCAGATTGCTATATCAGTGCCAGAAGCCTGACACTAACCCCTTGTAAGCAGTCCCTTCCTCACAGATGCCAGTTCACAGAGCCGCTTGTCTCCACGTTGGGAGCTGGGGTTGTTCTGTGTACTGGGATAGGAACTAGGGAGAGGAGCTGCATCACTTTCGCTAGTGAGGTGGTTTCAAAGGAGGTGTGTTCCTGGTTCCCTCTGCTGGATTGTGGAAGGTCTTTTTCACATAGAAGCAGTGGGAGTTACTATTTCATAGTCTAGCTTCATCGTGTATTAAATAGGCTTGTATAACATTCTGTATAGTTAATCACAATTTGTAATATTTCCTTTGGGAAACTGCAGTCAAGTTCCAAAAACCAGTTCAATTTTTTTTTATTATGGAAAATTTTTAAATGTGTAAAAGTAGAAGAGTATAATGAACCTCTTGTACCAGCTTCAGCAGTTATCACCTCATGGTCAGTGCTGCTTCCTCTCTTTCCACCACCTCTGCTTCTCCCCTCCCACTGCCACCCTAGATTCTTCTGAAGCAAATTCCAGGTATCACAGCATTTTACTTGCAGGTATTTCAGTATGAAGTTCAAAAAGATAAGGACTTTAAAAATTACAACTTTAATACCATATTAATAATAATACCATTATTCCATCTTGTGAAAGTTAACAAAAATATATTAAGATCACCAAATATCTAGTGGTTTTCACATTTCCCTATGGTATCACACATATTCTTTTTACAGTTTGTTCCAGATCAAACAAGGTTTGTACATTGTATTTGGTCACTGTCTTTTTAAGTCTTTTATATTCTGTAGGTTCAGCTTCCCTCTTACTTTCCTTGCAGTGAAATTGTTGAAGAAACCAGGTTTGTCTAGAAGTGTTGCCCACATTCTAGATTTTTCTCATTGCATCCCTGGTGTGTTTACCATCTTTCTCATTCCCATATATTTCCTATAAACTGGTAGTTAGCTTTAGGACCACAGAGAACTCACTTTATTTTTTTTTTTTATTTTTGCATTATAGCTGGTTTACAGATTTCTGTCAAATTTTCCAGCTGTACCATGTGGTGACCCGATTACATGTACATATATGGATTTGTCACATGTAATTAGATATAGTTCCCCGTGCAATACGGTTGGAGCTCCTTGCTATTCCATCATTAAAGCACTAGTTATCCCCATTCCCTCCCACCCCTCCCCCACCCCTCCCCCACCCCTCCCCCGCCCCCTTGGCAACCACAAGTCTGTTCCCCAAGCTCGTGATTTTCTTTTCTGTTGAGATGTTCATTTGTGCAGTGTTTTAGACT
>PVHT021183526.1:12367378-12385548 GCA_004024745.2 Catagonus wagneri | reverse complement strand
CCCCTCCCCCGCCCCCTTGGCAACCACAAGTCTGTTCCCCAAGCTCGTGATTTTCTTTTCTGTTGAGATGTTCATTTGTGCAGTGTTTTAGACTCACTTTAAATCATCATAAGTTCTTGGCGTGCTGGGGACTGTGTGGTAAGGTGAATATGTGTTTCACACATAAAAGCAGATAACGGGCCTCATTTGATCCGGCTGTGGAGCGTGGAGCACGTGGAGCATGAGAGAGAGGGAGAGGGAGAGGGAGAGAGATTTCTCCCCTTTTGACTTCCCTGCCTTTCTGATTTGAAAAGATTAACCTAAGTAACAAATCAGGAAATGCCACTGGCTGTGACTAAAAGGGTTTTTCTTGAAAATCTTATTTATTTTTAAGTGAAAATGAGAAATGTAACGATGTTAAAGTCTTTTGAAGAGGTAATGCCATTACTCTAACCACTGCCATTACTCTAAGAGGTAATGCCGTTATGTATTTCATTCTAGTCTTTGCCAGAATGCATGTGTATGTTTATACACTTGTAATCATGGTTAGTATACTACTTTGTAGTCGGTTTTTATCTCATAAACATTTTTCCATGTTGTTACATAGTCCTCACTGTTATAGCCCTAATGAAGGCACATTATTCCATCAAGTAGACGGCATTATAATTTATTTAACTATTCCCTTTACCCAAGCATTCATTCTCTCCTGTATTTTTACATCAGAGCTAATGCTGTAGTAGCCGTCTTTATTCATATGACTATTTCCTTTATTTAGTTTAAATGAAGTTAGAAGTTCTTGGAAATGGGATTGAGTCAAAGGTTATGAATATCTTTATGTCTGCTGTATATTTGCTTTCCAAAAGGGGAATTACAGAGCTCTTTAATTCAGAGGTCTTTATTTTCCAGGGCTTCCCCTAATTTGGCCCCGCCCTATTGATCATCTCCAGTTCCCAAGTTCCCAGGGCATTTCTTTTTTGGGTGGGGGCGGGGGGGGCATCTAACTACTGGGATAGGTGGAAGCATCTTTAGTCTTACTGTGTTAGATAAAAAAGTAAAAACTACTCAGTATTTTGCTTTTGTGTCGGAAGAGGAACCTTCCAAAAGAATTTATTCTTGAAAATGAAAAACTCAAATATGGGCCTAGACCTGCAGTGTCGTACAGTAGCCACTACTCTGTGGCTGCTGAGCACTAAAATGTGACCGGTCCAAGTTGAGGTGTGTTCAAGTTTCAGATATACATCACATTTCGAAGACTTAGTACAAAAAAAAAAAAAGAATGGAATCTCAGTATCTTTTATATCTTTATATCGATTATAGGTTGAAATGACAATATTTTGTATACCAAATATTGGGTGAATTAAACTATATTATAGATTTATTGTTTTTTAGGGCTGCACATGCAGCATATGGATGGTCCCAGGCTAGGGGTCGAATTCTAGCTGCAGCTGCCGACCTACGCCACAGCCATAGCAACGCAGGATCTGAGCCACATCTGTGACCTACATCACATCTCACGGCAATGCTGGATCCTTAACCCACTGAGCGAGAATAGGGATCAAACCTGCATCCTCATGGATATTAGATTCGCTACTGCTGAGCCACAATGGGAACCCCAAAATATATTATTTAAATTAATTTTACCTTTTTCTTCTTATCTTGTTTAATGTGGCTATCTGAAAATGAAAAATTACACACGTGGCTCACATTTCATTTCCAGCCCTGGCCTTGGGCAGGTAGCTACTGGAAAAAAGGAAGCTGTAATTAAGGCTGTAACTAAGGGTCATCTTGCAAAAGAGAGATGACCCAGTGACTCAGGACAGCACAGTGAAGTCGATAATCACCCTACCTGTAAAATGAGCTGGTCAGACAGAGGTGATCTTGCAGTCCCGGTGACCTGGGGCTGATGTGAGAGAAGATTTCATCAGTGAGGTTAAATAATGAGTTGCTGCCTTTCCCTGCTGTTCAGATTTTAAGATGGTGTTGAATATGGATCCCATTCTCTTCTTCTCTCCTTGTTCTGTTTAGGTTCTATGCCCGGGACTCTGGTCTGCTCAAGTTTGAGATTCAGGCAGGCTTACTGGGCCGCCCCATCAACCACACAGTGCGACGCCTTGTTGCCTTCACCTTCCATCCTATCGAGCCTTTTGCGATCTCTGTGCAGAGGACTAATGCTGAATATGTTGTCAACTTCCATATGCGACACTGCTGCACGTAGGTGCCTCACCAGAGCCAGGCCATCTGGTCTTCCGAGACCCTGCCCCCTTCTTATCTCAGTGGACTGTCCAGCAGAAGCTCAGACTGTGTACCTCAAGGGGTAGCTGGACAGGGAGGGAGGGGGGCTCAGTCTGATGGAGTTTTTTTATCATCCACAATACAACTGCTGATTGACTTAAAAGTCCTTGCCTTTTCCCTGTGGGAATGCCACTGTTAACTAAGTCCGTTTACTTCTTGTTTTATTTTGCATTTTATTTCTGTGAAGATGAGAGCATTACACCTCTGTCCCCTTCATGTGACTTCTTTGGCATTATTGTATACAGCCTGAAGCAGGTAAATCTTGTTTACTCACGAGAATTGTGTACATCTTTCTACATAGCCAGCAGCAGGGCTGTCTTTATAAGAAAAAAAATAAAGCCTTGGTATTTTCTTATTTAAATATATCCTGTTTGATGTCTGTCTTATGTTCTGATCTCACAAAATGCTTTTCAAATATGTGGGTTTCAGAAAGGGCTGTGAGAGGGACTAGAGGACAAGGCCCCAGCGGCTGCTCTTGGGAGAGCTACACAGCGTGTGCCAGCGTGGAGCCAGCTTGCTGCCAGGATTGTTTCGTTCCCTTGGGCGTTCTCCTGGTAATTCTCCCAGCTGGAGGAGCTGGGCATAATCACACCTCCTGGTGTGGAAGCATGCTCCCCGTCTGTGCCATCTGTGTTGTGCAGGTGGAAGAAGGAGCCGTTCTCTTTGGCTGTAGCAGAAACAAACGCTGTGGAGCACGTACTGTAATTTGGGTAGCGGGAGCTGGTGAGCTCCAGGTGTCCCTAAAGAAATCGGACTGGTTGTTCCTGGAGGGCTGAACCGTCACTGCTGTCCTTCAGACACCTGCCGGCCACCAGCCAGCATCCTTCTGTCATATTCTCATCTAGTCTCCTCCACAGGGCATGTTACGATGTTATGTTTCATCTTCATGATGTGTGTACCATGTATGTAATAAGCTTGTTTAGTATCCTGTGACTTTGAAGATAGCTTTGAAATGTTGCAGAGCAGGCTGTAGAAGGAGCCGTGGATGCAAACAGCTGGAACTTGTAAACCTCTGCCATCTAGACTGAATTCTTTTGGGAACAAAAGATATGCCAAACCCTACCCAAAACAGGTCAACCGGTTTTCATCATCTTCACTTTGAACAGCTAGATCTATTCTCGTTCAGCATAAGGTCTGAGCACCTACTATGTGTCAGGTGGATGCTGTGCCAAGATTTGACGATGAGAGAAATAACAAATAGAACTATATGCCAGTGGTGTATATTTGGGAACAGTGGGGGTTAAAGGAGAGGCAGAGAAGGAAAGCTGTACTGGAAAAGGACACAGACTGGGTAACTGGGAGTGGGTTGTGTAAACCAGGGCAGGGACAGTTTCAAGGAGATAGGCAGCATGTGCGGTGGCATAGAAGCGTCAGTAGAGCCATCATGGTTGTGGAATGGCAGATAATCTAACTGGCTACAGCACAGGCTGTGTGTGGGGCCAGCAGAAATGTGACAATCATGAAGAGAAGCCTTGTGCGTGGTGCCAGCATGTTAAGCGGTGGAAGGCATAGTAGGAATTTCACAAACATAATGATCAGCCATCTGGAGGATGGCTTGAGACAGGCCAGGCAAGTCAGCAGTAACCCAGAGGAAAGCTTGAACAGTATCACTGGCCACTGGGATGGATGGAATATTGAAGCGCTCTGGATTTTTGGTAGGTCCTAAGGAAGTCAGGGTCCCCAAACAGTCATGTGTTTGTAGGGCTAAATTAACCTTTTTTTTTCTCTTACCGGTGGCATATGGAACTTCCCGGGCTAGGGGTTGAATCGGAGCTACAGCTTCTGGCCTACACCACAGCCACAGCAACACGGGATCTGAGCCGTGTCTGCAACCTACACCACAGCTCATGGCAACGCCGGATCCTTAACCCACTGAGCAAGGCCAGGGATCGAACCCACAACCTCATGGTTCCTAGTCGGATTCGTTAACCACTGAGCCACGATGGGAACTCCCACAGAAAAACTTCTTAAAAGAGTTGTCTAAATTAAACGTTTTCACTTCCCCACATCTTACTTTTCCTCAACCCACTCCAGCTAGGTTTCTGTCCCCATCACTCCACTGAAGCAGCACTTGTTTGGGTCACCAGTGATTCCACATTGCAAATATAGTGCTCACCTCTTGTTCCTCCCAGGAAGCTAGCCCCCCCAGCATTGGGCATAATTGATTTCTCTGTATATCAAGGGACACTTGGTTTCTAGGACAGTACATGTTTCTGGTTTTCTTCCTGTCTTACTAATTGTTGCTTCTTGGCCCTGCTGGCTGGCTGCTTCTCTGCTCTACCTTTAGATGTTGGAGTGCCCCAGCCCTTGGGCTTGGAGCCCTACCTCTTTTTCTCTATATATTCTTTCCTTAGTCTATTCGATCCATTCCCCTAGTTTGAAATTCTAGGTATAAGCTGATGGTTCTCGAATTCATAACTCCAGCCCTGACCCCTTCATTGAGCTCAAAAGGCATATATTCTATGGCTTACGTGGACTTTTCATTTGGTATCTAGTAGGCATTTTCAGAACTGCATATCCAAAACAACGTTCTTGATTCTTGCTTCCACCTCCAGTCTCTTTTTCTTCCAAGATTTCCCAAGTGACTTCAGTGTCTACCCATTTACTTGAGGCAAAAACTTAAGAATTACTCTCAATTTCTCTTTTTTCCTCCCCTCACACATCTGATTTCATCTAGGGGTGTGCCTTGAGCAGTCTCAACCAGTCATGGTAGTCCCATACACCTTGCTAGTGACTAGAACTAGGCATGAGGGGTTAGTTTAGGAATGTCACATGACTTAATTCAAGTCAATGATACCATGAGATAAAAGTTTGTGGGGAATCTAGGGGAACATTTCTCTTTTGAAAATGCCCGTGAGGAAACATGTAGCCCACATTCCCTCCATCCAATACCCGATGATCATATTCCCTAAGAATGAGTCTTAGGATGAAGCTGGCCTTCTGGATGGCAAAATGAAGAGGAAAGAACCTGAATCATAGATGACAGAGTTGACTGACTGGCTCACACAACCCTGAGACCCACACTGCATCTGGATTTCCAGTTCGGTGAGACAGTAAATCTCCTTACTATTTAAGACACTTTGGATTGGATTTTCTGTTTCTTGCAGTTGAAAGCAAATTAATCGATGCAAAGTGAAAGGTGGATCACCTGTGGAAAGAGTCATGAAATTCCTGCTGCCTAGAGACCTTAGAGTAAGTTCTAGTTCCTGTGAGGCCAGTTATGATTCCTACCTGTGGGTTTCTGTAAGATTTCTCTCCTGTAGCCCTTTGCAACCATACCTGAGCTGGCTTGGCTGTTTCTCGTACCTAAAAGGATTTAACTAAAATGGAAGTTAAAGTACTCAGCCCATTGAGTACGTGACCCATAATTAGTTCTCAACCCCTGCATGTTGTTTACATTAACTTTGCTTCTAAAGGATTTTGCTGCTTTAAGTAAATTCTAGTTGTCTTCTCTCCACAGAGGTCCAGTGATCTCAAGAATCTTTGGAGAAACTTCTTTGAAACCAAAATGTTTAAGTCAAACAGAGAGTTCAGGGGATGTATCTTTCAGATCAGAATTCTTCCCTGACCCTCTCTCTTCTCATCCCTACTCGGCAGGGAGCTGGCATGTCAGCAGTCAGTTTGAAGCTCGTCTGGACCTTTGAGAGAAAGCGTCCATTTAAATTTAGCAAAACTGCTTTCATTTAGAGTCCTTACAGAGAAGCCCATAAGTCAGTGAAAAGCCTAAATTAGATAATTTTTAAAAGAACGGTAGCTTCATTATTTTCAAGTACACAGAGTAACTCCATCTCAGCCATAAAGTGTTCCTTTGTAGAAGCCCTTAGGGACTTTGCTTAATGAGTAGATTATAATTATTGGTAATCAGCATAACTTCTCCTCCAAAATGCATGCCTCGGAAGCAGTTGAGCATATTAAGTAGTTTTGATGTTCTGGGGGCAGATTTTGTTTGTGTATATCCTTTATAGCTATAACCGTTGGTTGTTTTAAAAAAATTCTGAAGCCTCTCTCCATTGTACAACATATGATTACCAGAGGCAGAAATAATATAGGAAGCAGAGAGATCCGTAGTAGGACTCAGATTCTTTATAGATGGTGATAGAATTATGGGAATAGCTCAGGCTTGCGAACGAAGTGTGTGCCTACTAGCTACGTAACCCTGGGGTTAATTCTAAGAAATTTACCAAGTCTCAGTTTCTCCTCTGTAAAAGCAGGTAATTTCTCATCTGCAGGGTTGATGTGAGCATGGAATGAATATTAACCAAATCTTCATTCCTTGGCAACCAAGCAACATAAGCTCATCCTTCTCCAGGCTGAGCTCCCAATCACCCGTAGGAGACTGGTGGCATCTGAGGTGGTGCTGTTCTGTTGTCATCACCTCTGTCCCCACTTTCCCAGGTCTGAGAAGATTGGACATCCCTGCCCTTCTTTGCAGCCAGATATGTTGGCTAGAGGAAGCCTGGTTTGCTGAGAGTTTCTTGTTGATTGTTAGCATTTAGTGAGGTCTTACTATGGGCCAGAAACTCTGCCATGTACCTTACTCAGGAAGGTGTTTACCTCGCATCAATTCTGGGACATGTTTTTCAAAATCGGAGTGTATCTGAAATTGGCATCTTAGTGTCAGGCAGGCAGCAGTTGTGACGACACTGCTGTCATCACCTGTGCGTGTGCATATTGAGCATGCTCTTCATATGGTCATCATTTCACATGGTCATCATTTCTGACAAGTAATATACATTATTGGTCCCACATATGTTAAATGTATGTGCTGTTTAAGAAGTCTTCAAAAAGATTGTGCTATGACTTGGTATTATCATGAAAGATTATTTTGTACTCAGAAAGTACAGAAGCAGAGCAGTGGTGTTAATTTTGGTATTAGGGAAGCAAAGGAAGGCTTGCCATTTTAGGAATGAACATGAGGCTGTATTTTTGGCAAAGTAGCAACTAAGTGCTTTTTGGAACTACGGAAAGAAAGAAAGATACACACGAGTAACTGAAGTTTTACTGACATGCTGAGGACACCAAACAAGGCAAATGAATGAAGGGGAAACTGTCACATCCTTTGGAATAAATGGAAGAAGGATTTTTTGTTTGTTTGTTTGTTTGTCTTTTTAGGGCCACACCTGCGGCATATGGAAGTTCTTAAGGCTAGGGGCTGAATTGGAGCTACAGCTGCCGGCCTACGCCACAGCCACAGCAACACCACATCCCAGTTGCATCTGCAACCTACGCTGCAGCTCATGGCAACACCGGATCCTTAACCCACTGAGTGAGGCCAGGGATCGAACCTGCATCCTCATGGATACTAGTCATATTCTTAACCCACTGAGCCACTAAGGGAACTCTGGAAGAAGTTCTTACTGCAATGAGTAGCCTACTGTTACCATTTCACGCAGAGCCCAGGCCTAATCATTACGGTGTGAACCAATTTGTTGGAAACTTAATGCTGACTTTGAGCAGAAGTTGATCAACTTCCAGGAAGAAATGTTTCAGTATGGGAGAAAAATGAAATTAGGTTTGAAGTCAAATGGGAAACACTGATGAAACTGGGTATTCCTCAAATGCCTCAGATGCCTCTAATCTAGAAAAGACCTAAAATGCTCTTTGAATAAGTACATGTTTTAAGAGTATTGGGATTTGTGTTCATCAGATATGGTATGGTTTGGTATGATACACAGACATGGAAATGACTGTCATGAGGGAAGACGGTCCCTAGAAATAAGAAACATGGTCTGCCGCACAAGGCCGCAGGTAGCAGCTGGGTCAGGCACGTGTCAGGGAGTGAGGGGAAGATGTGTGTAAGAGCCAATAGTGTGCTTTCTATACAAAGGAACAGGCAAGGCAGGGTGAGTAGGCTTGGAATTGGCTAATTTGAGTAATTGTGGTGGGCTCTGGGACAAAGGGCTGTTGCTCATGTCATACCTGGCCCTGGGTGATGCATGAAGCTGCACATTGGCCCAGAGTGTGAGAGCCCTCATAAAGGAGGCGGTTCTTGGACTGGTTGGTGTGTTTTGAAAGGCACACTCCCAGGTAAGTTGGTTGCTAACCCTAGGAGGGAGGGAGGCATACAGGATCAGCAAGGCCCTAAGAGGTTGAAGCATCAGAAAATAAAAAGGCATGGTGATTACTGTATAAGATAGTAATTGCAAGAAATAAAAGAGCATTGTCATTGTTGAAACATCCGGGTTCTTTTTTTTTTTTTTCCTCTTTTGTGTTTTGTCTTTTTAGGGCCACACCTGCAGCATATGGAGGTCCCCTGGCTAGGGGTCAAATCAGAACTACAGCTGCTGGCCTATGCCACAGCCACAGCAACACCAGATCCTAGCCGCATCTGCAAGCTACACCACAGCTCATGGCAATGCCGGATCCTTGCCCTTTGACAGGTGAGACAAAGGGCAAGACACTACTTTATTTCATTTTCTTTTTTTTTTGTCTTTTTGCCTCTTCCTAGGGCCGCACTCACAGCATATGGAGGTTCCCAGGCTAGGGGTCTAATTGGAGCTGTAGCCGCCAGCCTACACCAGAGCCACAGCAACGCGGTAATCCGAGCCGCGTCTGCAACCTACACCACAGCTCATGGCAACACCGGATCCTTAACCCACCACCTGGTGGTGGTACCAGGTACCAGACTCTGTCCAGTGTGTGGAGTTAGGAAGAAAAAGCTGAGTGGAGGACTGCTTTTTTGTGGGAGCCCACTGCTTCTCCTGATGTAGGTTGTCCCCTGCAGGGGCATTTACAAGTGCCCCAGGAGAGGTGTCTGCAACTGCCGCTGGGCAGTAGCTCATGTTAATTCTAATAGCAGAAGCGGCCTTCCTGGCCTGGTTTCCTTTGTCTTTCTGCGATTGGAGAGCTCCTGGTCGTCAACTACTGTGTCTCTTCCAAGCTTAGTAATTACTTTTCCAGGATTAGAAGAAGAGACTGTCTCTTTGATTAATTGTTGAAAAAGTACAGAGGAGTCTACATTTCTACTAAAAGAAAAGTTGGGGGAAGTGAAATGGAAATATTCTGAATAGAGGGACAATGGAGTAAAAGACAGGTAATTTTCCGGCTTCTCCCAAAAGCTTTTGTTGAGGGTGATGGGGTTTGAAATATGTCTTTATGGAGGGATATGTTGCTTAAAATAAATTGCCTCTAGATTGTTTTCCTAAGTCAGTCATTCTTTTTTTAAACTTTAAATGTCATTCTGGTTGTTGTTGTTGTTGTTGTTTTTAATAAAGTTTATCTGAAAAGTGGTTCTCAACTCCGCATAGGTTAGGGGTAAGACTGAAGTAGTGGGTATGTTAGAATATTGACAGAGAGGTGCCAAGTTTATATCTCTCTTATTGGGAAAATGAAAAAAATGCGTAAGATTTCACATTACAAACTGTGGAGACTTTGGAAAAAAAAAATCTCATCTGATGACATTACTCAGAAGACAGGGATTCATAATTGGGACACAGTCCCTCCAAATCCTGGAGGGACAAGAGATTTGTCTGGCTATCAAGTATGGGGATGAGTTTTGGAAGGCGGAAAGCATTGTGTTAGAAAGATGTTGAGTTTCCTTAAAACAAACAGAATGGGGAAAATTGGAGAAGGAATTTTTCTGTGAGTCTCATGAAGAGAAGATTCAGGGAGGGGCAGCAGTGAGTGTCGAGGTCGGAGAAAGATAAGGGATACAAAATGGACCTGGCAGTCTCGCAAGGCAATAGAAATAAAAGCAAAAATAAACCACTGGGGCCTAATCAAACTGACAAGCTTTTGCACAGCAAAGGAAACCATAAAAAAAACCAAAAAGACAGCTTATAGAATGGGAGAAAATAGTTTCAAATAATGCAACTCCCAATCTCTAAAACATACAAAGGCTTAATCTCTAAAATATACAAACAACTTATACAACTCAACAGCAAAACAGCCAACAGCCCAACTGAAAAATGGGCAAAAGACCTGAACAGACATTTCTCCAAAGAAGATGGCCAAGCAGCACATGAAAAAATGGCCAACAAGCACAAGAAAAAATGCTCAGCATCACTGATTATTAGAAAAATGCAAATCAAAACTACTATGAGGTACCACCTCACACCAGTTAGAATGGCCATATTAATAATTAATGGTGGAGAGGGTATGGAGAAAACGGAACCCTCTGAACTGTTGGTGGGAATGTAAATTGGTACGACCACTATGGAAAACAGTATGGAGGTACCTCAGAAAACTACATATAGAACTACCATACGACCCAGCAATCCCACTCCTGGACATTCATCCAGACAAAACTCTACTTCAGAAAGACACATGAACCCGCATGTTCACTGCAGCACTATTCACAATAGCCGAGACATGGAAACAACCTAAATGTCCATTGACAGATGAATAGATTAAGAAGATGTGGTATATATACACAATGGAATACTACTCAGCCAAAAAAAAGATCAAAATAATGCCATCTGCAGCAACATGGATGGAACTAGAGACTCTCATACTAAGTGAAATAAGACAGAAAGAGAAAGACAAATACCCTAGGATTTCGCTTATATCTGGAGTCTAATGTACGGCACAAATGAACCTTTCCACAGAAAAGAAAATCATGGACATGGAGAACAGACTTGTGGTTGCCAAGAGGGAGGGAGAGGGAGTGGGAGGCACTGGGAATTTGGTGTTAATAGATGCAAACTATTGCCTTTGGAATGGATAAGCAATGAGATCCTGCAGTATAGCACTGGGAACTGTATCTAGTCACTTCTGATAGAGCATGATAATGTGAGAAAAAGGAATGTATACGTGTATGTGTGACTGGGTCACCTTGCTGTACAGTAGAAGATTTGACAGAGCACTATAAACCAGCTATAATGGAAAAAAATAAAAATCATTAAAAAAAAATGGGCCTGGAATTGCTGTGGTGCCTTTGCCTTCTAGATTTTTGTTTACAGTTTTGCAGTGAGTGAGTCCCTTTTAAGGGGAAAAAAAACCTTCATAAAACTGAGTACATACAAATGAAAACTTATGCATGGCAAAAAATATCAAAATAAATTCAAATGGCAAATGACAATCCATTTAACAAAGGATTGATTCCCTTAGCTTAAAACATTTAAAAAATATGTAGTAAAAAGATATATAATCCCAAAGAAAAAGTGGGCACAGAATATTATTAGCAAGGTGTACACAGAGAAGATAAATACAAATGGTCAACAATTCTATGAAAAATGCTTATGTTTATTTTTCTTTGACCCATCATATTAATAAAAGTTAAAAATATTTGGTGACCCAGTGTTGTCAAGAAGGTAGGGCTCTCTCACCCACTGTTGGAGGAAGTGTAAGTAGATTCAGATTTCTTGAAAGACAAAGAACAGTGTCTTAATAAATATGCATATCTTTTAGCCCAGTTAAATTCTATGTATCAAGTGAAAACATTTGCATATGAGAGCAAGATAAATGTGTACGGCTTTTCACTGCAACTTTTTTGTTACGAAAAAGTGGAAACTATTAAACGTGCATCAATAGAGATCAGGCTAAATTATGAAATGTCCATAAACTGAGATCGGATATAGCTGTTAAAAATGATGAAACAGATCCATATGCATTGATTTGGAAAGCTCTCTGAGACACACTGAGTAACTGTGTTTAGTGTGATGCCATTTTTTGTAAAAAAGAAAAAAATGACAAATCTGAACTGAAATTGAAATCAATATAGACATAAATACATACATGCTCTTAGAGTGATAAAGCATTTTTGAAGGCACACAGAAGATGCTATTAATGGTGGTTACCATTGGAGAGTGTGCCTAGGGTTGTGGGAAGGTGGACATTTAATTTTTATTTTATCCCCTTTATCTTTCTTCTACTTTCGACATGTATTAAATTTTTTAATGAGTTTTTTCTCCCTAATTTGTAATTGTGGTAAAAAACACATGATACAAAATTTACCATCTTAACTATTTCTAAGTGTACAATTAACTGTTAAATACATTCACGTTATCGTGCAGCCAATCTCTATAACATTTTCATTTTGCAAAACTGAAACTCTACAACTTTTTCATCTCGCAAAACTGAAACGTCTATACCCATTAAATAATAATTCCCCGTTTCAATCTTCACCTCAGCCTCTGGTAACCACCATCCTGTGCTCTTTCCCAAGAGTTTGATTGCTTATAATTATCTCATATAAGCAGAATCACACAGTGATTGTCTTTTTGTGACTGGTTCGTTTCACTTAGCACAGTGTCCCCAAGGTTCATCCATGCTGTAGCATGGGTCAGAATTTCCCTCCTTTTTAAGATCGAATGATAGTCCATCTTATACATGTACCACATCTTTTTTTTTTTTTTTGTCTTTTGTCATTTTAGGGCCACACCCGCAGCATGTGGAGGTTCCCAGGCTAGGGGTCTAATCGGAGCTATAGCTGCCGGCCTACACCTACACCGTAGCCACAGCAACGCGGGATCCGAGCCAGGTCTGCGAACTACAACACAGTCCATGGCAATGCCGGATCCTTAACCCACTGAGCAAGGGCAGGGATCGAACACGCAACCTCATGGTTCCTAGTCGGATTCGTTAACCACTGAGCCACGACGGGAACTCCACATAACACATCTTATCTATTCATCTGTTGGTGGACACAGGTTGCTTCTACCTCTTGGCTATTTTGAATAGTGCTTCCATGAATGTAAGTGTGCAAATATCTCTTTGAGATCCTGCTTTCAATCCTTTGAATATACATCCAGAAGTGAGATTTTATGAGCTTTTGAAAATGTTTAACCAATGAATTCACGGTAGCAACAGAAGTGGTATTGGGTAGACACTCTGTGGGCTTAGTTGAGCTGAGTAGTCTGAGGCCAGGATTTTCTTTACTCTGCCAACCTCCTGTGGGCTTAGCAATTTCATTCCTGCCCCTTGAGCCTTTCTTTGCACAGACAGGAGGGGCTGTAACAGGCCTGTGAACCTGCTGCTCCCTGTCTGCTCCTGCCTGCATTAATTCAGCACATTTCTGTAGCTCCCTGAAGGAAGAGATGCTGCAGCAGGATTTAATTAGAGGCCAAGAACATGCTTTTCCAAGGACATGACTTATTTCTCAGCCAGCTGTTGCCAGTTGCTCCCTGGCGACATGCAGCACTCACATCTGATTGCTTCTCTCCAGACAAGGTGGGTGGCCGGCCCACCTGCTGTCACAGCCAGGAGTGGGGTGAGGGGGTGGTCTCTGGGTCTAGGGCTAATTTTCCAAAGGAAAATTAGGGCAGACAGAGCAACATGGTCTAGAAAGTGTGCTGGACTTTCTTAGAAGTGCAGCTGAGAGACTTTGGCGAAGGAGAGTGAACTTGCCCTCCACTAGGTGGATCCTGCCTTTCAGGATGGATGTGGGGGTGTTGGAGGCCGGAGGGGCACCCTGTCCTGGGGAAGGGAACAAGGAAGGCCTCATTCTTGGTGTCCTGACTGCTCTGGGTTTCCAGGGGCTACGGCAAGGGGCATGCGGCGGGAGATGTCAGCAGCTACCGCCCCAAATCTGGACTTGCCACTCCTCAAAAGGTGTGAGATGGCTGCTCAGGACCAGACTCTAAGGCCTCGATCCCTCCCACATGCTTCTGCAGAGACTGCAAAGTGGACCTTGAGAGGAGATCCTGCTCAGTGATAAGCTTTTTTGGTGTATGTGGTGTTTTTACAGATTTGAAGTTTTGTACAATATCCTGCTTTCTCACATTGCTGTCTGGGGGCCCCAGTCCCACAGTTGGGGCGTGTGTGCCTCCAGTTAGAGTAGCTCAGCTCACTTACCCATTCGCCTGTTTGCCCTGTGACCCCTGAACCTTTCTGTATCCACAGTGGTGAGTGAGGCTGTTTCTGCAGTGCTCCCCTGTATTTACTCATTTATTCCTTCTGCAAATATTTCTTGAGTTTCTTTAGAGTATCAGAGCCTGAACGAGGCACAGGGCTGAAAGGACAGTAAGGTGTGGTTCCAGCAGACCTGAGTTTATGGACCAGATGGGGAGGCAGAGAAGAAAGCAGCTGGAGGGCTTCACTGAGAGCAGTTCAGAGCTTGGTGCTCATGAGCCAGGGGAGCAGAGACCCTGGGCGCCTGAACCAGGCTGGCGGGACCAGGAAGGCTTCTGGCAGAGCTGTGACCTGAGCCGTGTTCTGAAGGATGAGGGGTTTAGTCTGGTGAGAAAAGGAGAGAGAAAGGCACCCCCACCAGAGGCACTAACCTCTCCCTGAGGGAGGGAGTCTTGTGAGTGGCAGAGACTTTAGTCTCTAGAATTCTCTTCCACACCTTCTCAGTGTCTGACCCTCGAGTGCTGCCCTTTGAGCCTGTTTCCTCACATATAAAAAGGCATAGCAGAAGTTCCCCCGTGGCATAGCAGGTTAAAGAGCCAGGGTTGTCACTGCTGTGGTGTGGGTTCGATCCACACCCTGCACCACCTGCGGGTGCGGCCAAAAAAGGGGGGGAGCATAGTTAATCCCGACTTTCAACGGTTGTTGTGAATATGAAACCAGAGACTACACGTCTGGCCTCCGTCTGACGTGGTTGGTGCCCAGCACAGAAAGCACCGGTCAGGTGCCAAGCAAGGCAGCGTTCTTCCTCCCCGGGGTGGGTGGGTGCAAGGGATTGAAGGGTTAGCCTGGCATTTTAAAGTCATTCTACCCATGGTGAGAAAGGACTAGCTTTTCCCATTTCTGGAGAGGCCATGGGAGATGGCGACCCTCAGTTCTGGCTTCCTTTGCAGCTGCTGGTTGTGGATGAAGTGAAAATAGGAAGCCGCTACTTCCTGGTTCCCCCACCTTGCAGACTGAGGCCAGCTTGTCTCACCTTCCAGGTGTGTGTTTTATGCTGCATGAGCCACACAGGGACACAGGGCTCGGGGTGTGGTGCTGCGGAGGGCGGGGAAGAGTGAGTCCTCTCCACACCTTCTCTAGACAATGGAGCGGAGAGGCCACTGCTGCTGCAGGCACCCAGAACAGAAGGCAGTCGTGCTTGGTGGCGTCACCACTGTGAGGGGGAGGCAGAGGCCACATGGTTCAGAAGCTCCTGACAGTTTCAAGTTCACCGCCTCCATTCACCCTTACATTGAGTTTAGTCGGCTCTCCCCACAGTGCTGCTTCTCAGATCACCGAGCGCCACTGATACTTGCTTGGTGCCCCCAGCGTCTGAACTGCCTTCTGGGTCTGGGGGACTCTACATTCTATGACTTCTCATTGGGAGCAAGACCAGCCCCCATGGGGCCTCCCAGCCCAGGCTCTGCCAGTCAGCCCACTTGTGCCCAGCCCCGGACAGGAGGGGTACCACGGGGAGTCCTCTTCCTAGGCAGTGCCCCCCCTCCCCGTACTAATATTTTAGTATGAAACTGTGTTGTCTAAATCTAGCTCAAGTCTGGAAACAGCATACGGTGATGGAAGTTCTGCCACCAGAGTAGTGAGGGCTAGGCAGCACAGTTCCCATGTTACGGACCAGGAGGCCGACTGAGAGAACAAGAATAAGGAGCCACTGACGTGCAGGTCTTTCATTTTACAGTCTTCCCACTAGGCCCTTAAGATTCACTTGTGGATTTCAGGACACTTTCTTTCTCTCTCTCTCTCCGTTTTTTTTGCTTTTTAGGGCCGCACCCACAGCACACGGAGGTTCCCAGGCCAGGGGTACAATCAGAGCTGTAGCTGCCAATCTACGCTACAGTCACAGCCACAGCAGATCTGAACCTTAACTGCGACCTATACCACAGCTCACGGCAACGCTGCCAGATCCTTAACACACTGAACAAGGCCAGGGATCGAACCCACAACCTCATGGTTCCTAGTTGTATTTGTTTCTGCTGTGCCACGACAGGAACTCCCACGACACTTTCTGAAGAGGGTTTTGAAGCTGCCGCTTTGGCTGTGCTTGTCAGAGTGCAGAGACAGTTGAAGGCTCCACTAGCATTAGAGGGGAGGTCTAGGGCCTCGAGTCCCTTCAGGAGGGTAGGAGGGAAAGAGGGAGGCTAAAAAGAACTAGCTTTTCTCAGGCACCTGAGCCAGGCACTGTGAAGTTCTTTATGTATGTTAATTGACTCAGCTCAGCTCTGAATTGCCGTGCTATCATTGTCTCTATCTTGTAGATAAGGAATCAGGCACAGAGAGACTAAGTAACTTGCCAAAAGTCACAAAGCTGGAACCAGAACTCAAATGGACTTCAGTATCTGCAGCTCTCTCCCCTTGCCCCTGCATGTGCTAAGGGGCCCTGGGGAAGGGAGTTGGACAGCAGAGGGCAGATGGCATGCCTGGGACTCACTGCCGGCAGACAGCCCTGTGAGAAGGGTGGAAAATCCCCATCACAGCCACAGATCTAAGCCTGGGGGAAAAGGGGGGGGGCTGCTGTGAGGGATAAGGGCCATCTTAAGGACACCTGAGCATCTCTGGCTAGGCTGGCAGGTGGCAGATGGGCAGCTGTGGCGCCCAGCCCTGACCAGCTTTGTTTGTAGAGGAGGACAAGCGTGAGGTGAGAGCTGGATTAGGTGTACCCAGCAACCTTAGTGACCACCGGGGGAGGTGCACAGAAGGCCCTTCCAGCACCTCTGAGCCCTGAGAGCTCAGTGCTTGCTAATCTCTGTCCCCATGGCAGCAGGAGGTGACAAGACCATTGCAAAGGCCATGGAATTGCCCACCTCTCGACAGCCATGTAGCTCTTCCAAATGATCAGAGAACCTCCTCCTTCTAGAAAGTAAGATGTAAAACTAAGATGGTGGGCCCAGAGTCTGTCTGAAACTGGGTGAATGCTATCTCTGGTCCCCTGTCCACCTCCTCTGTATCCCCTTCGATGTGGGGCTGCTCATTTCATTGGTCTTGTCTGCCCTTCAGTCTGTTTCCTGCCTCATTTTCACTAAAGATTTGAAGCAGATCTCAAAAATACATTGAAAATAACAGGACAATGAAATACATATTTGAATAATTTGAGGCTGGAGGAATATATGGGTAAACTACTGGAGGTGTGTATGGGATGCTGGGGTTCCTTAGTGACCCCCTTCCAGAATACTGCTTCTGGAACCATTCTAGTCTGTCTCATGCTTTAAAGCTTAGAATGACATTTGGACATACTTTCTTTTTCATATTACACAGGCAGTTGATTCATTCCACAAATAGTTATTAAGTACCTTTTTTTTTTTTTAAAGAAAAATATCCCCACCGTTTTCATTTCTAAATTTCTTTGTCACATTTTGGAGACATCAGTGTGGTGTCCTTTCAGAATCAGACATTGGCTAATGTTCTGAATTCTAGATAACACTCTAGAATCAGTTTCTATATATCATTTTGGTTGTTCATCTCGTTGGCAATCCAGAGTCTTCCCTTAATGTTTTGGAATGCCTCTCCAGAAATGTTCTAGAAAATCATTTTAAAAATCAGATTTTCTGACTAGTATCCATGTGGACACAAATTCAGTCCCTGGCCTCACTCAGTGGCTTAAGGATCCGGCATTGCCTTGAGCTGCGGTGTAGGTTACAGACGTGGCTCGGATCTGGCATTGCTGTGGCTGTGGGGTAGGCCAGCAGGTACAGCTCTGATTGAACCCCTAGCCTGGGAAACCTCCATATGCTGTGGGGGCGGCTCTAAAAAGACCAAAAAAAAAAAAATCTGATTTTTCTAATGCTTACCAATGTTCTCACGGCATTTTCTGGAACACGGCTGAGTTTGCCGCTGGGTTTTGGCTCCCCTGCAGTGTGAGCCAATTTGGGCAGTCCTAGGAAACTGAGGTTGGAAGTGAGGCCCCCAACCCCGTCACTGGCTTAGGCTCCTTCACTCAGTGAATCCTGAAAGCGTTTACTGAGCACTTATCACATGTCAGCACTTTGTTAGGCCCTGGGTCCTACAAGTCCACAAGTCCCTCCCTTCGAGGAGTTCCATTCTACCAGATGAGACAGAACATAAACAAGGAATCTAATGAACAAGTGACATACGTCATCTGGCTTATATTTTTATTT
>PVHT021183526.1:12298110-12366378 GCA_004024745.2 Catagonus wagneri | reverse complement strand
TTAACCACTGCGCCACGACGGGAACTCCTGGCTTATATTTTTAAAAGATCACTCTGGCTTCTGGGTGGAAACTGGGTTGTACTCAGTGGAAAGGATGGTAGGAAATACGGAGTCCAGTTAGGAGGCCATGACAACAGGCCAGGCAAGACTAGGGCATAGCAGTAGCACGGTGACAAGTGTTCAGACAGGGGACATATACTCGAGGGAGGGCCACGTGGAGGTAAGAAAACAGAATAGAGGATGCATCCAAAGGATTTTGACTTGCACTAGGCAGTGGTTCCATTAGCTACCTGATGTTAGATGGGAAAGGGTTTTCCGGGGAGGAGAGGAGAATCAGGAGCTTGATTTGGCCATGTTAGATCCAGATGCCTATTAAGACATTTTAGTAAAAAATCAACAAACTTCTGGTGATCAGTCACTGATTCACTGAATCTGGGCTCAGTGTGCAGGACCAGAGGGATGGTCTCCAAGGAACAGGGTGCCCAGTGCTGCACTGCCTGTCATCAGGGCAACTCTGGACTGCCCTGGATGCCCCCTGACCAAGGCAGCTTGCTCTAGACTTATGCATTCATTCATTGGAATTCAACACATATTTACTGAGTGCCATGCTGCTGTTTTCCATTTGTCTCTCAAAAGTACATGTTTAAGGTATGATCTAAATGGACAATGTGTTCTTTTCTGGTATTCCATTTAGTATTCTAACTTTTGAAGAACCATAAAGCCAGCTGAGTGAAGCGATCTGTCTGTAAAACACAGCTACTAAGGCCCGTGAAGCTGGGCTCCTGTAATCTGGGGCTGGTGGGAGGACTTGTGAACCCTTTTATCCCATGTCCCTGCTCCTCAAGCCACCACCTCCACCTCCTCCCAGATGTTGCCATGTCTCTGATCAAAGCCCTGCTCAGAATCCTTAGGGGCGCCTCAAACTCCTTTGTGTGGCCTTCCCAGCCTGGCCTCACCACCTTTTCAGTTCTCCCCTCAGCATTCTTAGCCGGATCCACACCTGGCTCCAGAGGGCTGCTTACAGAGCATGCTGGCCTTGCAGCAATGGTTCTGCGACTCCTCACCTGCCCAGGGTGCTCTCACCTTGTCTTTGGTGCACAGGCCTAGCTCGGTAGCTGCAGACCCAAGCCTTTCTTCCCTGGTTCACTGCCTGAGTGACTGCCTCACTCTACTATGCTCCTAAAGTGCTTGTCCACTGAGGAATGGAAACCCACATCCAGCTAGGATGCACCACTGGTCTGTGCCTGGGAAGCAGGCGTGAAGAAGGCAGGGGGGCTGGGTCTCCATGGCCCACCAAGCTCTGCGTGGTAGAAGCTGGTTCACTGTGATCCTGGAGGTTCTGAGTGTGTCTGACTCCCCTTTGTGTCACTGCCCCACTCCTCCAGCATCTGCGCAGGGTGGTAAAGGGACTCCTTTCTGCTGCCTTGGAACTTCCCTAAAGGCCCCCAGCTGAGGACTGCAGAGGCATTGCCTGGAATGTGTTAGGAATACAGACTTCAAGACCTCATTCACTGAATCAGAGCCTGCACTTTTTTTTTTTTCCTTTTAGGGTCACACTTGCGGCATATGGAAATTCCTGGGCTAAGGGTCAAATTGGAGCTGCAACTGCCTGCCTACACCACATCTTGTAGCTTGTGGCAATGCCAGATCCTTAACCCACTGAGTGAGGCCAGGGATCAAACCTGCATCCTTGTGGATACTAGTCAGTTTCTTAACCCGCTGGACCATAGCAGGAACACTAGAGCCTGCAGTTTAACAAAGGTCCTGGGGATTCATGCACACAGGATGAGAACGGCTGGTAAAGAGAAGGGCTGGTCACACCAGGCAGGACTTAAAAGATGGCAAAACAAATCCAACAACTGCCATCCCATCCACGGGAGGGGAGGGAAGAGACTTGAAATTTGAAAATGTGTCCCATGCCAATGAGGTTCACAGTTGCAGGAAATAGAAACCACTCTGGCTATTTTAGGTAGAAGAGGATTTGTTACTAGAAATTCAGTGTTTACAACACCGCTGGAAGGGCCCAGAACATCCTCACAGGCCCTCTAGACAGTTGCTGCTTCTGCCCCACCAGAAAGGCAGAGCTTCAGGAGCAATCATGGGCAACCCGAGACCACCACCTCTCCTTCACCCAAAGATGGGGATGCTGTCACGGCCACTGCCACAACTGCCTCTCAACACTGGCAGTGCTGCTGGGGAAAAAAAGTCCCCAGCTAAAGCAGTGGGAGGGCATGGTCTCTACCTCTCTTCTTCCCTTCCGAATCTTGTGCAAGCACAACAAGTGAGACCCTATATGCCATGGCTACTTTCCCCTGCTTTGAAGCCACTGATGGAGAGAAGAGCTTGCAGAGTTTGGGGCACCGCTCAGAGGGGAGAGAGGTGTCTCACGCCCTGGCTGGGAGTATACTGAGTGGCAAAAAACTCGAGAGTGTGTTCCATGCCACCTCTAACGCAGAGTTCTTGGGAGCAAAGAATGGATGGTATCTCAGAGTGGTGGGGTGGGGGTGGGGGGCATATATATGCAGATGGGGAAGGAGAGGCCTGTGGGGGAGGCTGGCAGAGCAGGGTTGCATGTGGGGGGGTAAGCAGCTCATAGGCCACGCTGCTGGCATTTGATGAAGCAAGGAAGAGTGGGGCGTCCCTGGGTTCCTGTGGCTCAGTGGGGTCTGTGGAGGGAGCTGGGCTTGTGCCAACATTGCCAGAACCCCACTCACCTAACATAGTAGGAGGCTGGGTGGTGGGCTACAGGGCCTAGAGATGAGATGGGTGGGGAGTGGTCAGCTAGAGTACACAGCTTTGAAGCTAACGGGGTTGTGTTTGGGTTCTCCAGGGAGCAGACTTGGTCAGTTCTGTGTGTGTGATGCTTATGAGGGGTGGCCCAGGAGCAGCCCTGTGGAGAGGAGGCCAGAAGGCAGGTTTGAAGAGGTGAGCTGTGCCCCATAGCCTAAACCAACCTCAAATGCCTGTCAGACCTGACAGCCCTTCTGCCCAGGTCTGTTGCTGGAAAGGTGCCAGCTTTCTGCGATTAACTCTGGGGCCATCTCCATGTCCATTCAGGAAGGCCCAGGACAGAGGTCTCTGTGTGGGTGGTGGGGCAGGGCCTGGTCCCAAAGACCTCTCATGGCCCACAGAAAGCCAGCCTGTCATATGGTTGTTGCGTTGGGGCGACTCTGGAGCCCACGCGGTGACCCAGTTTCTACCTCCATCTGAGCGCCGTGTGCTCCGATTATAGTGGTGTGAGGGCCCTAAATGACTGCAAAGCACTTTTCAATCAGACAGAAAATAGGTGAGAAATGCATTTCCGTTAATGCCCCAATTATCCCAGTCCCAACTGGACAAAAAATGTGCCTTGCCTGCTCCCAGAGGCATGTCATCAGGTTCCCAACCGTCCTCCCCAGAGCCAGCTTGTTCTCTGTTCTGACAGCTCAGGAGCTGGTGCGGGAGCCTTGCCACAGCTGAGGCCCGCCTGCCCCTTCTGAGCCCTGGATGCAAGGCCCAGGAGGAGGCCCGATCGGTCCCTCAGAGGCAGGGCATACCTGGAGCAGCCTCAGGGCTTCTCGGCTCCTTCCACTCAGAGAGCAGTTCTGACTCCTAAACCTCTCCTGAGTGGGCCCTGCCTGGCAGTCCTGACTGACCTCCGTCAGATATCTCATCTCTAGGGAGAGCCTGTTCCTGCCTCTACCAGCTCCTGGTGGCTCCGGGCAGCCCTTGGCCTGTGGCTGCATCCTCTCTCTCCCTGACGTGGTCACATACTTTCTCCGCCTCCCCATCTGTGCAGCTGGTTCTCCTGCTGCCTCTGTTTCTTAATGGTACATGTGATCTCATTCAGGGCCCACCCGGATAATCCACAATAATCTCCCCGTTTTTAGATTCTTAATCACATCTGCAAAGACCCTGTTTCCATATAGGGTGACACGTGCAGATTCCAAGGTTAGAATCTGATATCTCAGGGGCTGTTGTTCAGTCTGCTACAGCCTCCTTACCTCACTTTATGTGCTAAACTCTTGCAGTTTACTGCACAGACTATGTCATTTCTGCACTTGGCCCTTTGTCCACACCATCCCCTCTGCGGAAACTCTCCCATCGCTCCTCACCCCTCACATTTGCTCCTAACGCTCACTTTTCTTTTGTGCTCAGGTGTCATCTCCTCTAGGAAGTTTTCCTTCATATCTCTTCTCATCCCCACTACCATCACACATACACATACATGCATGCACGCGCCCCTATTCTAGGGTAGAACCAGTGAGATTACAGTGGACTTTTTCTGAATTTATTTCCCCTACCAGCCTTGGAGCTACTGAGGGCAGCTATGAGGTTCTAGATATCTTTTATCTGAGTACAGATTATCGAGGAAGGAGGGATGGAAGAAAGATTCTTGAAGGATAGACTCTTGAATCATTTTTTTTTTGTTTTGTTTTGTTTTTTGTCTTTTTGCCTTATCTAGGGCCGCACCTGCGGCATATGGAGGTTCCCAGGCTAGGGGTCTAACAGGAGCTGTAGCCGCCGGCTTTCACCACAGCCACAGCAACGCGGGATCCGAGCCGCGTCTGCAACCTACACCACAGCTCATGGCAACACTGGATCCTTAACCCACTGAGCAAGGCCAGGGAGTGAACCCGCAACCTCATGGTTCCTAGTTGGATTCGTTAATCACTGAGCCACGATGGGAACTCCCATTTGGCTTTTAAATTTAATTTTTGGCTGCAGATTTAGAACAATCTGGCTTATTCTACAGTTGAGTGGATTTAAGGGAGTAGGAGGATGGGTGGTTGGCTCCTACAGAACATTTTCTGATTAAAATCACTGGAAAGAAGGCTTTGAGGATAATAATAATGGTGGCAAGATGAGCTTGCATCTGCATCCACCACTGTCCTTGGCCTGGACCCCACAGACTGGAGTCCGAGGGAGCAGTGTGGGAAGAGCACCAGCTGCATATGAGCAAGCACACAGCTGCCTGGGCTAACGCGTTTTAGCATCAGACTGATGCCAAGCTGGGATTCCAGCCCAGGCGGGTGTCTCAAAGCACCAGCCCTCCCCACCACAAGCGGGCTGGGAGGAAAGGGCAGTGGGAGCCTTAGGGAGAGCACATGGGAAGAAAAGCCAATGGCATGCCCATTTCGCAGCCCCGAGGCTGTCCCCCCAGAGTGGGGTGAGTGCTCTCCTCCCAGCTGAGAATGAACTCTGGGCTCCCCAAGCTGCAGCCCATTTGACCGCCTCTTGGTCCATCTGGGGAAGGGGAGTGTGGCTGGACAGGCTGCTGATTCTGTGCTCGAGCTGGGTTGAGACCGCAGGTGTCCTGCCAGCCAGGGCCCCTGTGACACCACGCTGCCCCTCAGTTGACACTTCCTTTCAGTTCAAGGGGATTACACAAATCCTAGGTGGTTAAGCTGCCACAGGGCACTATGGAAACGGGACGCTGTGCTGTCTCTCCCTCCTTCCAGCCAAGCAATAAAGACACCGAGGCCGACTTTTCTGGCTGGATTTGTTAGGCTGAATCGTAGGGCATGTGCACAATTTAATTTGAACCTGGGCAGGCAGAGGGGAGAAACCGAATTGATTACCAGACAAATTTCAAAGCCGAGTCAGAAGTCCTTCCTCAGATACTGGCCAGCTGCAGGGTGGGAGGTGTTACAGGTTCGTGTGTGTCAAAATGTCTATTTAAAAAATGTTATCTGCATACTTCAGATCATTTATGTGGTGCCTGATTCTGCAGCTTCTACACATTTATTATAAACTACATCTTTATTTCTATTTTTATTTTATCTGAATTGGTTCATTACTTAATCTGAATAAGCAACAACACGGTTCATGAATTAACCCGAATAAACAAAATCAGTTTCTGGACTTAAACCTCAGTGACTCTATTTTCATTGCTTCAGACGCCTACATACCTAACTTCATCACTTGTAAATGAGCATGACTACAGCCTTCTATACGCCCACCTCCCTTTCTCTATCACAGCTCATTGGCCACAGGTTTTTTTTTGTCTCCTTCCTTTTTCCCCAGTCCTTTAGTAAGCTTTTACCCCCATCTGCCTTCCTATCCTGTCTGAGACCATGACCCACCACGCCAGCTAAGCCATTTCCAGTAACTAAGCCATTGCCAGTAACCTGATGACCTCCCGACCCCTTAACCTGGGGTCATACTGCTTTGCCAGTGTCCAACCCTAAAGACACTTGGTGATCCCTTGATGGGATGAACTGATGGGATTATCCTTTCACTCAAACACCAGTAACATTCATGCCTCATTTGGAACTTCCTTTTAATTCAGCCACATGCCTGTCCAGCTTTCTTGGACTGTGAGCTCCAGGATGGGAATGACAGTGCCCTATCTGCACCCCGCCCCCACAGCCAACCCTGGGGCAGCCCAGCCTGTGTCATGGTAACAAGCCATGTTTGTTCACTTTGGCTGAGTGGAGAATTTCTGCATTGGCTGTCCACTCCCTCACTTTTGGCTGATAATATTCAAATTGAAAAAGCAATGTGTCTCCAGAGTAGAAAAAAATGACTAGAGAGAAAGAATAAAGGAGCCCAGGGGGAAGGCATATACGCAGTTTTTTCTTAGGGCCGAACGTGGCAGCATACAGAAGTTCCCAGGCTGCTGGGGTCTGAATCGGAGCTGTAGCCGCCGGCCTACACTACAGCCACAGCAACGCCATATTTGAGCTTCATCTGCGACCTACACCACAGTTCACAGCAAAGCTGGATCCTTAACCCACTGAGTGAGGCCAGGGATTGAACCTGAAACCTAATGGATACTAGTCCGGCTTATTACTGCTCAGCCACAATGGGAACTCCTTGCATATTTTTTGTTTGTTTGTTTGTTTTAATGGACATGTCAGAGTCAGGGTGCAGGCAGAGACGACTGGAAAACGTTTTCTCCTATAGTGCCGAGTTATATTCTGCCAGCATCTAGTGTTAAACAGGCTTATTTTGGTGGTGACGGTACAGCTCAGTGTCAGGTGATGACCTTGGTTGAAAGAGGGGAAAACACTGCATCTATGCTGAAAGAAGAAATTATATTTGCCTTTTTGCCTGCAGAGAAGAGGAGAGGAGAGAGGCTTCCTTGATGTAGCCAGTCCTGGGCTCCCGGCTTTGGGCCGCAGATGCACTCATAGCAAGAACCCAAGGCCCTGCTGCCAGGAAACAAGGAAGTGTGTCACACAAGCTGATGCCAACACTCCGCTTGTGCAAATACTCAGGAAGCAGTGCCAGACTGCCTCCTCTCTGACTGGGGAAGTGCTGGCACAGAGCCCACCTGTGTCTCAGGACTGAGAGGCTGGATGCGGGAAAGGGCAGCCAGGCGTTCTGGGTCACTGATAACTGCCTGGAGTGGTCGTAAGATGCCCTAGTTCCCCCGGAGGAGGGGTCGGTGTCTGGGACCAAAACGTGCTGATTAGGAGGTGATCCAGTCTAAGAGAGCACAGTTCACTGGCCTCTGGAGCCTGGACCCAGCAGGGCACAGAGACTCCTAGCAGTAAAGCCACATGCGTTCCCCCTAGGTCCCACCCCACCTGGCTCCCGGCAGTGGTGCCAGGAATATTTCTGGCCCTGAGACCACTGACACTTTAGAGTCCCTGGTGTCTTGTCTACTTGGAGGTGCTCTCAAGCAGTACCTTCCTTTTCAAAGCCCTCTTGGGAATAAAATAACACTCTCTAAAACTACACTGTATGGAGGATTTCACTTCTGGAATGACAGACCAGCTGTGCTCCCTCCCCACCACCAGATCCATCCCACAGCCTGCAAGGCTGGCCCTTCCAAGACGGCCTTGACTGGCTCCCCTGCTTCTCGTCACATTTAGCAGCCTATGGTCCTATGACCACAGCTTCTGCCAGGTTCTGGGGCTGTCCTCCCTCCTACTCCTGCCAGCCCTGGAGAGCTCCAGCATCTGTTCCCCATCTCTAAAGGAACCCCCTTCTTTATTTTTTGCTCTTTGCTTTTCAGGGTCACACCCGCAACACGTGAAAGTTCCCAGGCTAGGGGTCAAATTGGAGCTGCAGCTGCTGGCCTACACCACAGCCACAGCAACGTGGGACTCGAGCTCTGTCTGCGACTTATATCACAGGTCACAGCAACGTTGGATCCTTAACCTGCTTAGCAAGGCAGGGATCGAACCCACATCCTCATGGATACCAGTCGGGTTCATTACCGCTGACCACAATGGGAACTTCCTAAGCTTCTCTTTTAAACCTTCTGAACCTCTGACAGATTGTCCACTTGCTCCATGCCCCCTGTCCAGCCAAACCATATTACATCACAGAGCAATTCTCAAGAGTTCCATGATTTTTTTTTACATACCGAGTTTACATGTAGTTTTTATGGTGAAATAGTGTAACTTCTTCTGGCAGTGCCTTCAACGTAAGCAGCCTCCAGTTGGGTTTTCTGAGTCTCTGATCACAAGCTAACCATCACAGGTCCTGCTAAGTAAGGATGGAAGAGAAGGCGGTAGGGAGACATTTTCCCTCCAAATTCCCATCCAGGTCACGGCCTCTCCCCCTTGTCTGGGCCGTGTAACAGCTACTTTCCTCCTTAAAAGTGCACTTGTAGACCGACCACGTGCAGTTCAGGCGAATCACAGTGCTTGGGCGGCTATGCCAACACGGATCCCCAGGGTCAGCAGGCCCTTCCTGCAGAATTGGCTCACCTCCTGGTGATGCTCTTCTCCTTGGTCCTCTCCATCCGAGAAGAGGTCTCTCTTGCCAGGTCCTTAGAGCCCCCACCTGTGGCTTCTGTGTGGCATCCAGTGACCCCAGAGCCCTTACTAATGAGCAGTCAGTGCTGCCTGGGGGCCTGACTGAGTCTGCTCATGTCAGCACCACCAGTACTCACTTTCCTGCACTTAATCTCTTGCCCATCCCTCCATCCACCCTAATTTCTAGAGACCTTTTTCTATACCCACCCCCCACATCTTTTAGGGTCTTACAGTCTTGGTGCTGGAATTGCTGAAGCCCACGGAGTGTGTACAAACGCCTCGGTGGTGGAGAGCGGCCACCTCAACACTGGAGAGACTCAACCAGGACAACCCTCTGGCACTGTCAGGGCTGATTTCAAACGTGCCTGCTAATGGGGGCAGCAGGCAGAGCTCTCAATTACAGCTAAGGAAGGAACGCTGCTAATGAGCTCTGGAAACTTTGATTAAGGGGCTAAGAAGGAAATATCTGAAACCAGAGAGGAAGGTACCTGGGAAGCAGCAGCTCACATCTACGTCTTAATCCTGCCATTTAGGGTCTCATCTCAAGTCAAAATCTCGTTTTTACGAGGAAGTGGGGCTTACTATTTGCAGCTCTGGAAGGAAAAAACCCACAAATTACTACAGATGGTAGAGATCTTTATTTTTTCCAAGCAGAGGCAGCAGTTACAGCCCATGTAGCTCCCTCATGTCCAAGAGGGGGTGTGGCCTCACTTCTGCGCATGTGGCTCTGTAGTCGAAGGAGCAAGCAAAGACCACCGCGAAGGAGGTAGAGCTCTCCCTTACTGCTTGAAGGGTCTCCAACAAGCCTTCCCTGGAGAGAACTCTGACAGAGTGCTTTCCACGAGGTCCGGCGAGAGGGGGACTGGAGGTCAGGTTCAGGTACAGGCTTCCTGCATCATAGCCTCCGAGCCTTCCTGGGGCGGCAGCCGTTGTGTGGGATGGGGGTGTTGTCTGTGATTGAGATCACTTCCAGGCCCCCCATGGTCAGGCCCTTGATGGCAGACTGGAAGGAGAAGAAGGAACAGCAGGATGGCACCGTCCCAGAACCGATGCCCCAGGGAGTCCAGACAGGGCTGGGACGGCGAGGGGGTGGGTGCGGAGGATAGCAGGAGGCGCACTGGCTCTGATGGCTACAATCATCTTACAGAGCTCTCCCAGCCAGCCCCTCACCATGCCCCCAATCTGCCCACCTGCCAGGTCTCAGTCACACCTGCCACATCCCCTTGTGGTTTATAGTCCAAGAACAAAGACTACCTGAAAACCTCAACACACCTAAGCATTACACCCTTGTAGTTCCTCTGCCTGGAAGGTACCCCCCAACCCTATACACATACCTGGCTGGTCCCTCGTCATTCTTGAAAATCAGTAACAATGTCACCTCCACTTTTTTTTTTTTTTGTCTTTTTGCCTTTATCTAGAGCCACACCTGCGGCATATGGAGGTTCCTAGGCTAGGGGTCTAACAGGAGCTGTAGCTGCCGGCCTTCGCCATAGCCACAGCAACGCGGGATCTGAGCCGCGTCTGCGACCTACACCACAGCTCACGGCAACGCCGGATCCTTAACCCACTGAGTAAGTCCAGGGATCGAACCCGCAACCTCATGGTTCTTAGTCGGATTCGTTAACCACTGAGCCACGATGGGAACTCCATCTTTGGGGACACTTTCTTGATCATACCCGATGGGCTCCCAGCACCCTCGGCACAAGCGTTAGCACTGCATTCACCAGTCTGTACTGAAGTACCCATTTGTGACAGTCCCCGGGCCAGCTTTCTATTTCCAGTGCCGGGAGCACCGCAGGTACTTAGCGAGTGTCTTACTAATGGAAACTAAGTGATCACGGCTTGCTTTGAGAAGCTTAGTAGATGAGAAGGAAATGGCAGGGAAATCCACACCAGGGTCCACTGCCCTTCCTCTGCCCTCACCCATTTCCCTTAACTAACTACGGAAGCAAGCACACATGCTGGGCTGTGAAGGAACGGAGTCACTTACCAAGCGCCCTGGCCCCAGGCCTTTCACCACAACTCGGACGTGGGTTACACCCTTCGCAGTAGCTTTCTGGAGAGGAGCAACAAGCGGTCAGTGCTCCTGAGAGAGAACCGCGACATCCAAACCCTGGCTACTACCGCCTGGAGCCACAGGGTTATGAACTCCAGGGGACAAGCACCCACACATGTCAACAGGCAGAAGACGGCAGGGAGGAAGCAAAGGATGGATGGCTGTGGTGCAGGACGGACCCCAGCAGAGAGCCCAGAACTAGTCAAGTCATACATTTACAGTCACTTGTGATTGCTTTCACCCAGGACAGCACTGCCACCTAGTGGAAACCTCTAAATATCACTCAGGTTTTTCTCAGATGGGTAAATGCAGAATTTCAGATCATTAAGGTGCTCTAGACTTGAGGCTGTTGCCTCAATGCCGTCTTAAAAAGTGTTATTTTATTTCAAATTGTTGGTTATCATTACACGTTTCTTTCTTATTAATAAAGTTAGTTTATTCTAGAAATTCTGGAAAACACACAGAAGTCGCTGTTAACAATGACATATTTCTTTTAAGTCTTAAAGCCTATCCATCAGTAGCTATGTAGCATGTTTTGATGATGATTAATAGACAGCAATCAGTATTTCTGGGGATTGCACTTTGTTAGAAGGTCAGCAGTGTGGACCTCTGGGAGGCACACAGGGCACAGGCTTTGGTTCCAGACCGGGGGTCGGGGTGGGGGCAGTTCAGGGAACTGGACTGGCTATATGGCTCTCAGCAAGTTGCACACTCTGAATCCCAACTGACTTTTAAAAATTAGTGCAGTATCAAGGTCTCAAGATAATGCATATAAAGTGTCTGGGTGTAGAGTAGATGCCCAAAATATACCAACTGCAGAACACTGCCAATTTGCTTCTAGAAAGGCCTGCCACAGTTCAAGCTCAATCTGGTATTGCATGAGGGTCCTCACCATACCACACCTTCTCCCCACACACAGACTACTACAACCAACCCCACCTCACCCCATCACACCCCACCTGTCTTTAAGTCCAGGAGACTTTGGTGAGCCTTCAGCACCTGGCTCCTGTCTCTTTTAGAATGAAACACATGCTTCACTTCTACTGAAGCTGAGAGAATGAGAAAAGAGAAGCCTTTTCGGACAGATCTCTTCAAACCACCCTCAACGCGAGGGTATCCTACAAGAGTTGCTTCTGAACGGCTACCACAAGGACAATTTCCTCCCCGGTAATCAGCCATGCAGAAGGCAGAGCCCAACTCAGAGGAGGTGGAAAGAACACGCACTTACCGCTGCAGCAGCTATGCCTGCTGTTTGTGCTGCAATGCCCGTGCCCTTCTTGGCATTCCGAAAACCCTCTGTGCCACAGGAACTGCGCGCAAGGGGCTGGTGAGCAGCAGAGACCACCTGGATCTGTGTGCTGGGGAAGGAGGGGAGGCATACAGAGGCTGTTCAGGGGGATCAAGAGAGGGTTAACCTATGCCCAAACAAGCCCGAGTGAGAAAGAAAAAGACTTAACTGCTTTTGTTTTGAGCTTCTCAGGTAAGCCTGATAGGAGGCACCAGGAAAGGTCAGAATCAACCCCTAAACCTCATCAAAAACCAAGTCATATAACCTAAAGAGAGCTGTTATGGATGGAGTGTGTGTGTGTGTGTGTGTGTGTGTGTGTGTGTGTGTGTGTGTGTTCGCATCCCTCCCCTCATTCATGTTGAAATTGTAACCCCTAATATTAATGTAATGGTATTATTTGGAGGTGGGGCCTCTGGGAGTTGACTGGGTTGTGAGGGAGGAGCCCTTATGAATGAGATTAGCGCCTTACAATACAAGGGACCCCAGAGAGCTCCCTTGCCTCTTCCACTGTGTGAGAACACGGGGGAACCGGCCATCTGCAACCTGGGAGAGTTTTCACTAAAACCTGACCATGCTGCCATGCTGATCTTTGACTTCCAGCTTCCAAGAGGTGTGAAAAATAAATGCCTGCTGTTTAAGCCACCCAGTCTCTGTATCTCTACTAGCAGCCCAAGCTCCACAATCTGAGGGTGCTATGTCACCCAGAGGAGGAGTGACATATTTTCTTTTTAGTGTCTTCTTCACAGCCAGTGTTTAAATTAGATTCAGTGTCCTTGCTGGCTTTCCCCCCCCTAAGAAATTAGATTTTCACATTAGGTAATTTTTAATGACTTTTCATTGGTGAAGTTTCAAATATACACAAAAGTGGATAAAACAGTATGTGAACTCCCATCAAGCATCACCCAGCTTCAACAAACATTAACTCATATTCAATTTCGTTTCATCTGTAAACCCTGTTTCTACTCCCCTTTACTAAGCAAATCTTAGACCCATCATTTCATCTGTAGATATTGCAGTATATATCTTTAAAAGATAAGGACTCCATTATCATGCCTAAAAAATTAGCAATATTACCATGAGTTATTTTTCATATTGAATAATTTTAATGCTTAAAACACTATTCCACGATCACAAACTTTTTTAAAATAAGTAAAACATTTTTTCCCTAAACATTCTTAACTTTAACAAGTTAAATCAAAATTAAGAGTAACTTCAAAAAATCCTTAGACATGCTTTCCACATCCCCCGTGATCACTGCCTTGTTTTCCAGTCTGAAGAGCTCCCTGAGAAGTCCCAGCAGAGGGAGATGGACATTACAGTACAACCTGCTGGAGCTGGCTCTGGCTAGGGGTCATCTGCTGTTGGCCTGGCCATGGCTGTCATTCCCCTACCAGGGCTCTTTGTCCCTGAGACAACCTCAACAGAGATCTACAGAGTAGGCCACAGACACTTCAAAGTGAATGAACAAAGAGAGCTCATCTATGTCCTCATCAGCCTGAGAAGGGAGGAAAATCCAGATGCTCTCACTGAGTTTATCAGATGAAAGCCAAAATGCACCCTGTGGCATCGCGT
Organism: Catagonus wagneri; assembly: GCA_004024745.2. Lineage (NCBI taxonomy): Eukaryota > Metazoa > Chordata > Mammalia > Artiodactyla > Tayassuidae > Catagonus > Catagonus wagneri. The sequence goes on along the minus strand of PVHT021183526.1, from coordinate 12,352,769 downwards.
CTGTGCTCTACCCTCTATCCCTGACTACCCACAATCTCTTATATTGTTCTTTAAGTTGCTTCACAGGCAACTGTTGACCAAATACTGATCCCATCTCCAAGTGGGGGCTGGCCTGTAAAGATGTCACTAATACCAGCAAGGCTTCCATTGCCAGCGCAGTTGGGAACCCCCCTGGCATCTGTCTGAGAGTCACATAGAACGCTAGCCTCCACACTTGTCCAGGTCTACACAGGAACAGATTGGTGTAGAGTGGTCTAAGGCAAGTACTTTTGAGCAGCCCTGGTTTGGAGTTAATAAATCATATTTTCTTAAATAATGTCTTACTTATTAGTCACCCATCCCCAGTACTATCACTTGATACTATAATACTTGACACTTGATACTTTGGGACCTTCTGGCCTAAAACACACTCTTACCAACTCTTGACTAGAGCCAGGAAACATAATTCCTAAGGATGGCCAAGAAATCATATGATATGGCCAACCCAGTTGACATTCTCATGAGATCTGAATAAACTCTATAAAAACAGTGGTGGTTTCCCAAACCAGGAGGGAGCCCAGGACCCCTGCATCAGCAGTAGTGAGCAGAACTCAGCACCCCACCTTCTGCTCCATGCTGGGTGCTCGAGGCCAATGCTGACTTGCTCACCTCGCTGAAGGGGAAAGAAGCCACCCTAAGCCTGCCTCAGCACTTACTTGTTGTAGGATGCTTTGATGTGTGCAATGGGGATCTCCTCAAACTTCTTTCCTGCCCATCTCAGAGAGCTCTCTTGTCCTGGAATTGGAGGGTAAATGCTGCAATTAGAAGAAACATTTTAGGTAAAACTGTCCTGATTAAAAAAAAGGAAAAAAAAATCACATGGTTTAAAAAAAAAATCAAACAGTACAGACAAACTCATACTAAGACCCAGCAGCCCTCTGCCCTGCCCTGCTCCTGAGCTGCCCCCAGGCCTTCCGGTCTGCAGCCACCTCTGGGAACACTACTTCAGTAGCTGTCCCCTGAACTGTTGATTCCAGACACAGCAGTGACTCTCTGCCAGGAGGAAAGAGAATTTAGTCTTCCACACTCCCCAGCTTCCCTTATCCCTTCTAGTAAAATTGGATCAGTCTTCTATAAGCTATTCCTTCTGCAATTTAAAAAATATATAGTTAAACCTCTATTTCTTGTTTTTAAAACCACAAATATCTTGGCTATTAAAAAAAAAAGACAAAATAATCCTAATAATACTTATATCATTAAAAAAAAAAAAATCCAGTATCCCCTGGAATAGAGGTTAGCAAACTTTCTGCACTATAATGACTCCCTTGCATACAGAGCCTCAATTCCCCACCCCTTCTTACTTCATTGTAAGCTAATGGAAAACCCCTGCCCTGCTTAAATCCATCTTCCAGCCACTCTGTGCCCATGCCTCCACCTGGACAGCTGGAGAGAAGAATACATAGGAGTGCTGTTTTCTTTTCATATCACAGTTTCTTAACCTCAGCACTACTGACATTTTGGGCAGAAGAATTCTTTGTTGTAGGGGGCTGTCCTGCACATTGTTGGGTATTTAGTAGCATCCCTGGCTTCTGCCCAATGAGACACTGTCCCCCCAGTTGTGATAATCAAAAATGTCTTCAGACACTGCTAAATGTCCTCTGCAAGGCACAGTTGTCCCAGGTTGCAAACCACTGTTTTGTTTTAATGACTTCTAACACTGAGTGGGCCCTCAGCACTGCCCGGCAATCACACAGCACATCCCCAGTCCAATTCTCCTTGCCCTGTCCTGGATGACTATTTTATTCCTTCTTTTGTCTCTTTAGTCCTCCAACTCCTTCCTGCTTCCTTGCCAGCTGAGGACCTTCGCAGAGAAATAGAAGCAATCAGAATTTCTTTCAGCTTCCACCGCCAAACATCTGTGCCCACAATCTCGGCTGTCTCTCTTGTGATGCTCCACTTGTGTGTTAGCCTCTCAAGGACAGCACTCTGGCATCCCCATTCTTTCCCCGCTCTGGGTCATCCCCATCAGCTAAACATCCTGTCATTTCCCCAACCTGAAAACAAACAAAAACCTCTTGAACCCAAAGCCTCCTTGAGCTCTTGCCCAGTTCTCTACTGCCCCATAAAGCACTGATCATACCTGCTCTTTCTTCCTGTCTTGTATTCTCCTTGAACCCACTCCGCTCAGACCTTAGCTCCCGATACTTCACCAGAAATGATCCTGTCAAATTCACCAACCAACTCACAATGTTAAATCCCAAGAGCAATTCTGTAATCAGTCCATGGATCAGTCATACCAGTGGCATTTGATAGGGCTGATCTCTGTGCCCTTGAATCACATTAAAAAAAAAAAAATTCTCCAGATTTTCTTACTACCTCTCTGTAGGTTCCTTCTGTTTTGCTGATTCTTCCTCATCTCCCAAATCTCTAAATACCAGAGGCTCCAGGGTTCAGTCCTAGCACCTCTTCTAATCTTTATCTGCACTTGCTCTCTTAATGACCTTGTATCTTATGGTTTTAAACATCATCTATATGATCAGTCCTCCAATGTATACTTCTAGCCCAGATCTGTCCTCTGAGCTTCATTTCTAATAACCAAATTCTGTATCTTCACTTGGATGTTAATTAAGCACCTCAAACTAAACCTCAAATCCAAGCTCCTGCGGTCTTCCCCAACCTAATGATAACTCTCTCTTTCCAGTTGTTTAGGCCAAACGTTTTATTATTATCATTATTAATTTTTTTTCTTTTTTTTTTTTTTTTGCATTTTAGGGCCAAACCCAGGCTAGGGGTTGAATCGGAGCTCTAGTTGCTGGCCTACGCCACAGCCACAGCCATGCAGTCTGAGTCGAGTCTGCGACCTATGCTACAGCTCACAGCAATGCTGGATCCTTAACCCACTGAGCGAGGCCAGGGATTGAACCTGCATCCTCATGGATACTAGTCAGGTTCGTTAACTGCTGAGCCATGACGGGAACTCCTAGGCCAAAAATTTTAGGGTGTTCTTTTGGTCCTCTCCTTTTCTCACATCTTACATTTACAAAGCCTGTTGGTTCCACTTTCTAACTGTATCAATCTGACTGCCTCCACAGCTGTCACTCTGGTCCAAGCCACCATCATTTCTCACCTAGATTATATCAATAGTCTTCAACTGCTTAGGAGGCTTCTCCCAGCTTCTGCCCTTGCGTCCCTGCAGTTCAATGTCAGCATGACAGCCAAAGGGACCCATTAAAATGTAAGCATGATCATGTCAACCCTCTAATCAGAATTCTCTATTGGGGAGTCCCATTATGGCTCAGTGGTTAATGAATCCAACTAGGAACCATGAGGTTGTGGGCTTGATCCCTGGCTTTGATCAGTGGGTTAAGGATCCGGTGTTGCCTTGAGCTGTGGTGTAGGTTGCAGAAGCGGTTCGGATCCGGTGTTGCTATGGCGTAGGCCGGCGGCTACAGCTCCGATTAGACCACTAGCCTGGGAACCTCCATATGCAGTGAGTGCGGCCCTGGAAAAGGCAAAATGACAAAAAAAAAAAAAAAAAGAATTCTCTATTGTCCCCCCGCCCCCACTTCACTCAGAGTGAGGTCCTCCTGATGGCTCACAAGGCCAATAGGATGCAGCCTTGAGTGCCTGCTGCAACCCTCACCCTCTCGCCCAATTTCCTATTCTTCTCACCCCACAGTGGCCTTGCTACTGCTCTCAAACACTAGACCCACTCCTACAATCTGCCGTACTTGTTTTACTTGTTTTCTATTTACTGCCCCCTTTCCACTTGATTTAAGTTGTCTGGGGGCAGGGATTCTGTGAGTCTGGTCACTGGTGTGTCCCTAACTCCTTGAACAGTGCCTGACATTGCTGAGTGACTACAACAGAATCTAGGCTTAAGCACTTTTGGCAGCTCCCCACTATCTACAGTGGGGACTATGCTACAGATAAGACCCTGAACATTCTAATTCCTTCTTACCCTGTTGCCCTCATCTGCCACCACACACTTGATACACCACATTCTTTCATGCTGCATGTCTTGCTCAGACTCTTAGTTTTGCCTAAAATGACCTTTCATCTTTTCCAGTCGAACTCCCATTCAATTCAGTTCTTAGCTTCACAGTATCTCTCTAGCACTCTTGCATGATTCCCTTAGGAGTTGGACACTCATTCTTTCATACTTCAAAGCAACCACTTCTTACCTCCAGTATGCCACTGATCAGATTATGGTGAAAACGTTTGCATGTCTTGTCTTCCCTGGTAGACTGTGATCTACTTGTGGTCTTCTGCATTTGTAACCCCAGCACCCAGCATGGTGCCTGGCACCAAGGAGGTTCTTAGTAAATGTTTGCTAAGTGCATGTGAAGTACAACTAGCACACACAGGCAGTGGCACTGGTGGAAAGCAGGATGCCAATTGCTGGGGCTAAGCACAAAAGCACCCTGGACCTCATAACAAATCTAAAAAGTGCACAATAACCTATACCCTAGCGCAGCCACCCCTTCTCGCCCCATTCTGTATCTAAAACCCAGGGAAGGCTGTCAGTTTTACGTGATCCCAGAGAGAGACAAAGGTGATATTTACTATACACCATCGACATTCACTCACTCATTCATCAAACGTTCCTAAGCACCCACTTGGTGTCAAAGCTTATCTCATTTGTTCCTCACCACCTCCTTAGGCATTATTTCCCTTTTAGACGAAAAAGCTGAGGTTCGGAGACAAATCTGCCAAAGGGCCCACAGCTGGCAAGTGTCAAAGAACTGGGAAGTCGCCGGTTCTCTGACTCTGGAGGGTGGTGCCAGTCTCCCGAGGGCTGGACCAAGTGGTCCTCACCTGAAGCTGCTGTGGCTCGGAGTCCGAGCCTCCTCTTTCTCCTCAACTTCCTGCTTGGCCGCCGCGTCTTGCAAATGCGGAGCGCTCGTGCGGATGGCAGAGGCGGGCAGTCCGGCCACGACCCTGAGGAGAAGGAAAGCTCGGTGAGGTGCAGGCCGAACTGCCACTGGAGACCAGGTGGCCCTGAGGACACCGAGAGCAGCACATTCCTGAGGGTGACCGTGGGGTTGGAGAGGGTAATCGTCCTTACCTGGTCTTCGGTGGCCATGCCCATGACCGCAAGAGCCGACAACCCGCGTTTCTTACAACCTGCATGACTTGAGTTGACCCCAGTCAGCTCCTGTCCGCGGCGACCCCGGAGCTAGGCGGCGCTGGAGCGGCGGCAGCACCACGGACGCTTGTGGGGTAAGGTGCAGAGGAAAAGTTATCTGACTCCTCTTCATGAGGTATACTAAAGATTTCTATTCTCATTTAAATGCTCTATAGTAACTATCGTTGTGAGAGCCAACTGGGAAGCAGCCCCCCCCTTTCCCTAATTTTTTAACAGGAGATATCTGCCCACCCCTTCATAGTGCAATGGTTCGTTCTAGTAGGTCCGGGACCGACCTCTACCCCTCCTGCCGCTCCCGCGCTGCCTTGTGGGAACATGGGATTGGCTCAGGACCCGCTGGGGGCCGTAGTGCATTGTGGGAAGGCCAAAAGATGGCGGCGTCCTTACGGCGGGTTACGTTAGGGGCGGTGAGGGGCTGGCGGCAGTTTGAGGGCCCCTGGACCCATAGCCTGGGTTCTCGCAACCTGGCTCTTGCGGCCGCACCTTTGAGCAATGGCTCTCCATGGCGCCTGTTGGGCGCGTTGTGCCTGCAGCGGCCACCGTTGGTCTCGAAGTCGCTGACCCCACTGCAGGAAGAGATGGCGGATCTGCTACAGCAGGTGGGAATGAGGTGCGGGTTATGGCTTCAGGGTGCAGTTGGGGAAGAAATAAAGGCACGCTAGCCAGATTTCAGTTACGATTCCGGCACCAATGAGTTTGTGTGACCTTGGGCAAGTCACTTTTTTGAAGTTCAGTGTACTTACCTGCCAAATAGTACTTACTGACTTGGTGTGCTACGTAGCAGGCGTTGCCTAAAAGGTAGTTCGTTTTCATTGACCTTTTCTGTTGTCACTTTAGGCAACTCTTTGGAGATGTTCTCCTACAACACATAGGGATGCCATGGTGAATAAGACGAGTTCGGTCCTCATCATGGGTAGCTGACAGTTTGGAGAAGAGAAACTCTGTAAAGTGACGAGTGTTAGGAAAAGGCAAAAGGATCATCTATAACATAGCTGTGATAATGTCTATTTGTGTGAGAGACAAGTGAAGAAACATGGGCAAAAACGGAGAAGTGGCTCTGAGGGTCTTCAATCCCCGTAGATAGTGATTAAGGGAAACTGTTTACCCAGAACCTGAGATGTTTTTGTCTTGGCTACCAAGAAGTATAAACTACACTTCTGTGCTTTTTACTTGGCCTGTTCATTTATTCTGCAGATATTTTGTTAATCACTTCACAGATAGTCATTTGGAACTTGCTTTCTGCAGATTGTGTGTTAAGTGCTAGGGATGCAGTGGTGAGTAAGACAGCTCTGGTTTTCAGAGTGCTTCAGTCTGGAGGCGAGTGGGGGGGATAATCAATAGTCAAATAATCACAGAGACTGTGGAACTGCAGTCTCTGATAAGTGTTGTAAAGGAAAACACAGGGTATTGTAAGACTGCTTAACAGGGACTTTTAATTGGATTTTAATGGGAGGTGTCATCTTTCTTAAGAAAGTGATATTTAAATTGAGATCTGAAGGGTGAGTAGGAATCTCTCAGGAAAACATTCTAGGGAGAAAGAATTGCATCAGTAAATTCCTGGAGGCAGAAATGTCCTTCGTGAGTGAGAGTCTTATCAAAGACTGGCATGGCTGGAGGGTGTTAAGTGGGCAGGCAGTGCTTTTCCTGGTCCTCTGTTCTTCATAGAAGTCTTGACCTCCAATCACATTCTGACAATTTGGCAAATATAACTAAGCCCAAAGTGCTGGTGACCTTTTTTCTTTTTCCGTTTTCTCTGTAGTTTTTTTGTTTTGTTTTGATTTTGCCTTTTTTTTGTCTTTTTAGGGCCACACCTGTGGCATATAGTATGGACGTTCCCAGGCTAGGGGACTATTTGGAGCTGTAGCTGCCTGCCTACACCAAAGCCACAGCAACACAGGATGCGAGCCTCATTTGTTTTTTGTTTTGTTTTGTTTTGTTTGTTTTTGTGTTTTTGCCTTTTCTAGGGCCGCACTCATAGCATATGCAGGTTCCCAGGCTAGGGGTCTAATTGGAGCTGTAGCCGCTGGCCTATGCCACAGCCACAGCAATGCGGGATCTGAGCTGTGTCTGCGACCTACACCACAGCTCATGGCAACGCCAGATCCTTAACCCACTGAGCGATGCCAGGGATGAACCCGCAACCTCATGGTTCCTAGTCGGATTCGTTAACCATTGAGCCACGACGGGAACTCCACAAGCCTCATTTGTGACCTACACCACAGCTTACGGCCAACACCAGATCTTTAACCCACTGAGTGAGGCCAGGGATCAAACCTGCAACCTCATGGTTACTAATCGGATTCATTTCTGCTGTGCCACAGTGAGAACTCCTTTCTGTAGTGTTTTGATTGCATGTCTGGTTATGTTGGGTGGTAAACTTCTAAGTCTGTCAAGTGTGCTGTAGCTCTGATTTATTCTGCCTGTTTTTTTGTTCTTTTAATTTTCCTAGTTTGGGGTAGATTTTTTTGCCCATTTAATTTTCCCAGATTGAGGTAGAGAGAAGCCTGTATTCAGACCATGAGCTTCGTGCTTTGGATGAAGCCCAACAACTGGCAAAGAAGAAAAGTGACCTTTATGAGGAGGAAGATGAGCAGAGTATATTGCTGACACAGGATTTGGAAGACATGTGGGAGCAGAAATTCCTACAATTCAAACCTGGAGCTCGAATAACAGGTTTGTGGTCTTTTCAGGCCATTTAGAGGTACAGAAGAGGAGGGTATTGTGGTTCCCAAACAAAGGATAGTTGCTTAAACCCTGCTTTGTGTTTTAAGTAACAATTTCAGATGACAAAACTTCTTTCAGTTGAGAGTCTATCCCAATATAATTTTTAAAAGGTCTGTGGTATTTTTTGAGTGGAAGGTAAGGGTGTTGGGGTAGGCTTTTCTGTCTCAGTTAAGCCTCAGGAATGTTATCTAACTAGTTTGGGGCTGAGGGGGGAAATTAAGCCTTTTCACTAGTTTCCTGTATTTTATCTGAAATCCCTCCCAAAACAGGAGGTTGGTTGAGTTCTCTTATCCTTGTTTCACCATGAAGACTGAGGAACAGAGAAAGTAGGGGCTGATTAAATCAGTAATAGCTACAAAAGCAATGAAAGAGTAGTGTTTGGGTATTGCTTCTTTTCCACAGGCTCAAGATACTTTCTGTTTTGCTTTTCAAAAGAGGAGTTCAGCATTTGGTTTCTTCTTGATACATTTTAGTTTCTTCAAGATTGTGATACTTTATCCTGAGAGAGGTCAGATTTAGATGGGTCAGGGTTCTAATTTGATGGTAAGCTCTTTGAAGGCAAAGACTGTGGCTCTACCTTGAAGGAGGATTGTAAAACTCTAATCTTCTTGGGTCTGGCAGAACATGACCCTCGTGTCTCCTTTGACACCCTGCCCCCTCCTTTCTTCACAGAAGCTGATGGAAAGGATGACCGAACCTCACTACACCGAAAGCTTGATAGGAACCTTATTCTGTTGGTCAGAGAGAAGCTTGGAGACCAGGATATTTGGATGCTTCCCCAGTCAGAGTGGCAGCCTGGGGAGACCCTCCGCCAAACAGCCGAGCGAACCCTGGCCACACTTTCAGGTGAGTTCTCTGCCTCCTTCTAAACCACATAGGACACACTTCAGGCTCCACCCAAGGATTTCCTAGCTGACTGTGGGCATGGTTTTAAGGGTTGAAGGTCGAAGGTTAATGGAAACTTTGATACTTATAAATAAAAATTTCAGCTAGAAAAGAATCTTAGATCAAGTGAGAATCTTTGTGCTATTGGAGATTTTAAAATTTTTATTTTATTTCTGATTAATTATGTATTTTTTTTTAATAATAGCACTTTGGTTCTTTTGATGGCAGAAGAGAAAAAATTCCTTCACTTATAAAAGGAATTTTACAAGTCTCTATTAGACTCCATATTTTTTTCCCATTCTTGTGTGTGTGTTGTTTGTTTTTTTTTTTTTTTTTGCCTAAAATCTACTCTTTCATTCTCTATATAATAAAATCCACTGTGGGTGCATTTTATTCTGAAAGGAAGGTATGAGGTCTGTCAGCAGGTTTTGACCAGGCTGTCTCAGTCACTAGCTCCTTCATGGAGCTCTTCTTATATGAATTCTGAGCCCGGGGAGGTTGGTAAAGCTGTGGATTTGGCTGAGTGGATCGCCCTGGCTGGCCATCACCTCCTCTGTGGAACTCAAGGGTGTGGTCGTAGATGTCATCTTCCTCCTGTGCCTCTGTTTGAATGGGCTAATGTTGCTTAGTTGCACTTCCACATAGGTCCTTGAATTAATATTGCCATCATACCTGAAGGATACAGAGTTTCAGCTTCTGCTCAGGAGAACTTGTCGTCTTCCTAATAAAGTGCAAAATCCTCAGCTCCCAGTTTCCACAGCTTTGCATAGGAAGGGTGATCTGGTACTCTTTCTGGTAATTGGCCCATATCTTCTTTTGTCCTCCCACCCCCCAACTGCTGTGCCCAGGGCACGTGGAAGTTCTTGGACCAGAGGTCGAACACAGCAGTGACCCGAGCCATGCTAGTGATGATGCTGGATCCGTAACTTCTAGGCCACCAGGGAACTCCTGGGCCCAGTATCGAAAACTGTTTTATCATCATGCGTGTAGCTATGAGGGGTTCAGCTGGCGTTTTAGGTCCTACTCACCTTCCCTTCAGTGGCATGGCTGTCTCTCCATTCAGAACACCAAGGAAGCTATCGATGCCCACAGGATCAGGTCTTATATTAAAATGTGGTTCAGTTTTTTCATTAGTGAAAGCTTCATTATTTATTGTTTGTGGTTTCCTGTCATAAAAGTGATCAGGATTTTCTGTTTGGTTTTCTCTTTTCCTATACATATATTTTTGTTTTCCTTTTTACGGCTGTACTTGCAGCATATTGAAGTTCCTGGGCCAGGGATCAAGTTGAAGCTGCAGCTGTAGCCTTCACCAGAGCCACAGCAACACCAGATCCAAGCTGCATCTGTGATCTATGCCACAGCTTTTGTCAGTGCTGGATCCTTAACCCACTGTGAAAGGCCAGGGATCGAACTCACATCTGCACAGAGACAGACAGTGTTGGTTCCTTAACGCACTGCACTGCAGCAGGAACACCAACTACACTGGGCTCTTGAATAAGCTTCCCCTCCTTTCGTGTTGTACTCTTCAGTGCTGCCAGAATGAACTTTCTTAAACACAAGTCCCTGTCACTTTTCTGCATTGAGTTCTTACAAAGTTTCCCATAAAAGCAGACTCTCAAGCAGGGCCTGCAAGGCCTTATTTCTCTGGTCCCAAGTGTGTCAGTCTTCTGTATTGCTGCCTCATTCATGTATATTCTAAGTTCTAAGTTCTAACTTAGCAATCCTACAATTCATGAATAATGAGGTATTTCACGCATCTCTGTTTTGGGGCCTGCTGGCCCCTCATTGGAATGCTTTTCTCCTCACTAGTCTGACAGCTCAGTTTTTTAAAACTCAGCTCACAGATTCTACTTTCTGTGGTGGAACTTTCTGGATAGAGAGCTAGTCTCCCTCTTGGCTTCCATAGCACTTGTGTGTGCCCTTACCCAGTTTATGCAGCAAACATTCACTCTGTGCCTACCATTTGCTGGACACTCTTCAGGTAGTGGGATCCCCATGATGAACTGAACACTTCCCGTGTCCCATGGGAGCCTGTGTCAGTGGAGAAGACACACCTCACTTACTCCATTCCCGTGCAGCTGTTTATTAACACACAGTCTCTTCCTAGCCAGAATTCTGACTCCCTTGAAAATACGGATAGTATCTATTCCTTTCAGTCGTTCCACTCTCGGCAAAGTATTTAGCATGTGGGAGGTACTTGTTGAATGTTTATTTAGTGTGAGTATCCTGTTGATCCTTTCCCGCGTGGGGCCTGTACGGCCTGCCAGAGAGGTAGTGAGATAGCGCGGGATGGCCGGGCTCCGCCGCACTCTCAGTTTCCTCAGCCGTCACGCAGGAGTTGGCAGCTGGCTTCCTGCCAGGATCGTGGTGCTCAGATGCTCAGCTTCCCTGCTGTGCACCACGTGGGAAGGCGCCCCTCCCCTCGGTACCACGCTCTCCTCCTTTGAACATTCCCATTGTCACAAATAAGTGTGAAGCGGTGTGTTGGTATTTTCTAGGTGCATATAGAATGAAATATGTTGGTTTATTTCAAATTCACTGAAATGGTAAATCATATTAAAATAATTAAAATGGCAAAGAAAACTTCAAGCAGTATAAAAGTGTGTGTGTGTGTGTGTGTGTGTATATATATATATATATACACATACATATATATATATGTGCACACACACAGACACATGTATATACACGTATAAAAGTCAAAGTCTATTCCTTTCCTCCCCATTGGCCCGTTTCCTAAGTACTTCTGCAAGATGGAATTCCTAGAAGTGTAGTTAATGGTCAAGGATAGACACTTTTACATTCTTGATAGGTACTGCCCAAGTGTTCTGCAGGATGTATATAGCATTTGACATTTTCAGCGGTATGTCTAGGGGTGCCTGTTTGTCTAGACCTCACCAATATGTGAAATAGTCTCCTTGTAATATTTTTCCTTGTCCAGTCAGTAAAAAAATGCTCTTGTAAATTAGTTTTCTGATTGCTAGTGAGATTGATAAACTTTTCATATGTTTCTGTGTTTCATATGGCTATTTGTATTTCTCGTTATATGAACTGTCTGTTCAGATTCTTTGCTTATATTTGTAATGAACTTTTTTTTTAATTTAATTACATTTGGTCTATTTCCCCAGGTTATAGAAAAGTAATATGTATTCATTAAGTGGAAAATTCAGAAAAGTACAAAGAAACATGCCAGGATAATTCCGCCACCCACAGATCCCCACATCACATGTGAATTGCTCATCTAATGCTGATAGTGTTGTTAGTGATTTTAATATTGAGAAAAGCAATTCATTTTATATGATGAAAAATATCAAACAGTGTCTAGTAAATATAGTACTGAAGAAACTAATAAGTGGAGTTCACTTGTGGCTCAGTGGGTAAAGGATCTGGAGTTGTCACTGTAGTGGCTCGGGTCACTGCTCTGGCATGGGTTCAGTCCCTGGCCTGGTAACTTCCATGTGCTGTGGGTGTAGCCAAAAAAGAAAAAAAGTAGTAATTTTCCCATCCTAGAGACAACCACCGTGAATAGCATTTTGTGTATCATTTTAGAAATTGCAAGCACACACATACTTTATCTGTTTCTTTTTTCCACACGGTGGGACCATGTATATATACACAATTATGTGCCATGTTTTCTCCTGTTATACACAGGTTTTGAAGCATATGTCCACATCTGCAGTTGAAGACATATCTTTTACTTTTAACACCAGTGTACCATTCATATATGTTTGTATTGCAGTTTGGTTAATCAGTCTATTGCTGTTACAGATAAAGCTGCATTGAGCGTCTGTGCATACTCTTCTGTGCTCACATGGGCAAATAAATAGATCCAGGAGGAGGAAATTCTGGAAGCAGAGTTGCTAGATCAAAGGGCATAGACAATTAAAATAGTATTTCTTGCCAAATATAGCAGTTATACTAATTATACCGCCATAATATGTTTGAGAAAACCTAGGTTTCCCTTATCCTTGAGAAGTAGTGTACAGCTTAAAGTTTTCGAACTTCAGTAATAATGCTGTGTTATCATTTCAACTTGTATTTCTTAAATTATTAGTAAGGTTGAGCATCTTTTAATGAGCTTTTTGGTTCACGTTTATTTTCATGTGAACTTCTATGTATGCTTTGTTCATTTCTCTTTCAGAGTTGTTCGTTTTTTCCTCATTGATTTTTAGGTACTACTTACACCTTAAGATACTGTTCCATTGTTGATTGTGATGAAAATAGTTTTCCTAGTTTGTCGTTTTGTCTGTGACTTTTTTTATGTCATTTTTCTTTGTAGAAAGATTTCAGTTGTCATGTAGATGAATGTGTTTTGGGGTTTTTGAGTTTTGTGTCTAGGTTAAGACTTATGCTTTCAAAAATGATGGAGAAAATATCCCACTTTTTTGGTAGTACTCTTTTTTTTTTTTTAGTTCTTTATCTTTTTAGGGGCACCCCTCGGCATATGGAGTTTCCCAGACTGGGGGTCTATTTGGAGCTGTAACTGCCGGCCTATGCCACAAACACAGCAATGCCAGATCCGAGCTAAGTCTTCGACCTATATCACAGCTCATGGCAACACTGGATCCCACTGAGTGAGCGCAGGGATTGAACCCACAACCTCATGTTTCCTAGTTGGATTTGTTTCTGCTGCACCATGACGGGAACTCCTCTCCTTTCTTCTTTAATGAGAAAATTTATAATACAGAAAAATTCGGAAAATATTAAATGTCTATGAAACCATTATCCAGAATGAACACAGCTTTTATGAAAATGTTGTTTCTGTTAAATCTTTGGTCTACATGGTGTCAATTTTGATGTGAGGAATGAGATTGCGATCTAGCTTTACTTTTTGCTTTTAGCTAGCCCCTTCTCCCAGTGCCATTTAGTATTTAGTAATTAATCCATCATTCCCCCATCCTTTGAAATGCTGGATTGGGGTTATTAACGCTTTGTAATAGATTGCAAATATTATCTGTCCACCTATCTTTGCCTTTTAACTTTGGTTTTCACCCTGCAGCAGTCAGATTGGGTCCTTTTTATGCTTTGCATGTGACGCTCCCTTTCAAAGGCTGATGAACTTTGCTTTATAGATACCAGGTGTCTTGGTCCTTCGTCAACAGCTGGTGACCAGGCCGAGTCTAGAAGCTCGGTGCTCTGATCCCCAGGTAGTGGTATTTGAGCTGCTTTGCTGACCTTCGTCTGAGAGCAGTTACCTTGACATGAGGAATGGACCCAGTGAACTTGGAGCCCAGGTCTCAGAGCCTTGGACTGAGAAGAGATGGGGTTCTTCAACAATGACCTAGTTCTTACTCCAGGGATTGCTTTTACCTCAGGCTGGAAACGACTCTCACAAAGACCCCTGATGGTTTCGGGTGCCACAGTAAACAGGTGGGTGTATCCTCATCTTCCGGTTGTGTTTCCCCCCCCCCCCCTCAGAAAACAACATGGAAGCCAAGTTCCTGGGAAATGCACCCTGTGGCCACTACAAGTTCAAGTTCCCCAAGGCAATGCGGACAGAGACCAGCCTCGGGGCCAAAGTATTCTTCTTCAAAGCTCTACTACTAACTGGAGATTTTTCCCAGGCTGGGAAGAAGGGCCATCACGTGTGGGTCAGTAAGGAGGAGCTGGGTGACTATTTGAAACCAAAATACCTGGCCCAGGTTAGGAGGTTTCTCTTGGACCTCTGAAGGTCGGAGCTGTCTGTGGACAACGCTCGGGCAGTTCTATGACTGGACTTCAAGGACGTCTTAGAGTTGCCTCATCTTTTCAAGGAATATCAAGCAGCAAACTAAATTCTAAGAAATAAACACGTTTGTTATCGTGTGGGTCTCGGCTGATCTGTCCTCTGAGGACCCCTGGCTTCTTCCTGGGAAGAGAGCCATCTCTTAGGATGCCTTTCACTTTTTTCCCATGCCGATAATTGAGTTGTATTGCATTCATTTGCAGTGAATCAACTGGCTTTCTGGGTCCAGGAAGAAAGAACAGAAAGAGATGAATCAAGTTTCTAAAATGATTCTTTCCTTGTTTTCCCTTCTCTTCTCTTCCTCCTTCCTTTCCTATTTTCATTTTTTTTTTTTTTTTTTTTTTTTTTTTTTTTTTTTTTTTTGGCTTTTTAGGGCCACCACACTCATGGCATATGGAGGTTCCCAGGTGTCGAATTGGACTGTAGCTGCTGGCCTATGCCACAGCCATATCAGCGCCAAATTTGATCTGCGTCTGCGACCTACACCACAACTCAGGGCAATGCTGGATCCTTAACCCGCTGAGAGAGGTCAGGTATTGAACCTGTGTCCTCATGGATACTAGTCATATTCGTTTCCGCTGAGCCACGGTGGGAACTTCCCATTCATTCATTTTTTAAAACTTTTTATATTAAATAGGATTTAACCACTTATATGTTTCAAAACAATCATGTGAAATAAGGTCAGCCTGTTAAACTCCATTTAGAAATGGGGGGTGGGGGTCATGGCCAGGTGTGATTGGCTCAGAGTCTTTTTGCAGGTCATATTGCACAGGAGGAGAACCTGCTCTCTTGCCTCTCTGACGGGGCTCTTGACCCCTCACTGTGTAGCCTGAGTCCCCATTGGTCCCGTGCCTGGCACTTGCTCAGTCAACATTGCTAAATGAGGAAGAGAGGGAGGGTCTCATGCAAGCCTCTTTCTGCCCGAATAGTGGTTCCAGTAGCAAGACTGCAGTTCTGGATCCTGTTAAACTTACTGGTTTCAAGAGAAAAGGCCTTCTGGGTTAAACAGACTGGCCTGTGTGACATAAGCTTGTGAAATGGGGTTTCTGCGCCAGAGGTAGTCTCATGTTCTTACACAGGGTCAGAGGAATCGCTGTCTGATCCAAGTGGAGGTGCTTTGTCCTCAGAGTCCCTCCCCCTGCACCTCCTGCCTGCGCCTTTTGCCCGTTCCCTCCTTCCTGGGGGAGACACCCAGCTAAGGCATGCCAATTTCCTGGGCCATAGTGGCAGCTTTAGAGTGAAGCCTGGGCAGTGGGAGAGGGTGAGGGCAGTCAGAGGAACAGGAGTGCATTTCTTTTTCTGGCTTTGGGAGCGAATTGTGTCTGTGAACTGCACTGCATGTTCACTTCAGGGACCTCTGACCAGGCTAGGGAGGAATCACCAGGGTGAGATGGTGACTGTTTTCATGAAGGTGGTATATTTCTTTATGATAAGAAATATATATTTGGTCGTCATCCCCATTCCTGGCACAGAGCTCATAAAATCCTTGGGACTTTCTGTTATGAGAGCATAAATATGTCTTGTTACGTTAATGAGGTGACTTCTGCAAAGCCCCTTGGTAACCCTAAGGATCGGGGCTGGTACATGTGATTGGGCCTTTGGAACTTGCCGTCCCAGCCCCTGACCTCTGGGAGAGGAGAGGGGCTAGAGGTGGAGTTCAGTCACCAGTAGCCAATGATGTGCTCACTCATGCCCATGTGGTGAAGGCTCATAAAGCCCTAAAGGATGGGGTTTGGAGAGCATTGAGGTTGGTGAGCACAGGAGACCTGGGGAGAGTGATGCACCGCAAGAGGGCATGAAGCTTTCCCATCCCTTGCCTTCTGCCTCTTCCATGTAGCTATTTCTGAGGTTTATCCTGAACTGGTGACCTAGGAAGTAAAACGTTTCTCTGAGTTTTCTGAATCACCCTAGCAAATGAATTGCACCCAAGAAGGGGAATCTCAGAATCTCTGTTTTATAGCGAGTTGATCAGAAGCATAGGTGTCTGCTTTGACTTGCACTTGATGCCTAAAGTGGAGAGCGGAGGAGTCCTGTTGGATGGACCCTTGACCTGTGGGATCCAATGCTGTCTTTAGGTATATAGTGCCAGAATTACTTCATTTGTAGGGATCCTAGCTAGTATCTGAGAATTACTTTGTTGTGGGGAGAAATCCCACACATCGGGGCCGATACCAGAATCTTCATGACCATTCAAAAGATGGTCTGTTTTGTTACAGAGTTGTTTCTTTACAGTGAAATAGCATATATCAAATTGGTAAGTAGATGAATGGTGTCAGGATAACTGGAAATTAGGTTGATTCCTTTGAGGTTTTCCCCAGGCATTAATAGTTTGTAGTGATCAGGGATAGGATAGAGCACCTTAAGAAAAAAGCTGAAAATTGTATAAAGGTGCCTTAAAAAAAAAAAAAAGCAAGTAGTGGCTAGTTTGGTAGCTTCAAGACTTACCACTAGCTTTGCCACCCTGTCTTAAGCTGTTTGGGGAAACTGAGTGGAAAGGGAGGACCCTCCCCCCCGCCCCTGCTTTGTTTTCCAAAACTGATGGAGAAGGCTCCATCCTGGATCACGTTTTTGACTCTGATGAATCTAGTCTCTGTTAGGACCTACATGTCAAAGAACCTGCATCTCAGGAAGAAGACGGAAACCCCAGGACTTAAGGCTGTAAGAGACCAGTGTACATGCCAGTGGGGGTTCAGCCGCATCAGCATCATTGCAGAGCTAGATTCTGTTTTGTTAGTGCCCTTGCTACAAAATTCTAAAGGTTTTCAGGGGTGTGCTTCAACCCCCTTCGTTCCCTGTTGTTTTGGGAGTGTGATTTTGCAGAATGCAAGTGTTTTTAGCCTTACAGTAGAAATGCCTGTATATGCTGAATGCCAGCCTGAATTTTTCATTGGCTGCCAAACATGACTGAAAACCTGTTTCTAGTGTATCCTTGGTGGGGAGATTGCCAGGGAGCAAAGAAAAAGGTGATGTTCTCTGTATTTTAGGGGATGGGAGTCCTCAGAGAAAGCAGTGGGAGGAGAGTACTGTGTGTGATGTGGGTATTTGGAGTTGCAATTTGAGGTGGTTTGTGTGCCTAAGGAGAGAAATGTCACTGTGTGTGTGTGTGTACACAAAACATAAGACAGACCACCCAGCTCCTAGATTTCTACAGAGGTTTACCTCCCACCTGGTTACTTCACTACTGATTTACAGTCACTTCTGTTTTTCCCTTTCGCAGGGACTATGGAGAAAATATCACTACTTTTATAAACTTGTTTCCCTGATAATGTATCCTCAAGACACCCCTCCTGCTGGGCCATTTCTGCACCTTGAACACGCTTCTGCACCTAACACTTCGTAGAACAATGAGTTGTCAGTCTGGTTCCCATGCCTAACATCCCAGACCTAGGGCAGAGTCTGCCTCATGACCATACTCAAGAGGTATTTAAGTGAATCCACTTCTTTCCCCATGAGCACTGAACTTGGAAATGAGGAAACCTGGGTTTGAATTTGGTTGATGACCTTAGGCAGGTTATAACTACCATCACAGTGGCGTGATCCCTGAGTGCCAGGAGCTGGGCTAGAGCAGGTACCTACAACATACATTTCTATTTAAACCAAAGGGCAGGCATTGTTATTCCTATTTTGCAGATGAGAAGATAGACACAAAGAGGCTAGTTAACTTACTTAGAGTTACTCCCTAGTAATTTGAACTCAGATCTGTGTACAAAGTTAGTTCTTAACCTTTCTTATCTTTTGTCATCAGTAAGATGATACTATTTCTCAGGTAATGTGATAATTTATGTGAAAATACTTAACACCAGGCATGGCTTGTAAAAAACACTCAGTAAATGTTTCTTTCCTTCTGACATATTTTAGGCTCCTAAATTCTCTGGCGTTAATCTGTATCATCTTTAGCTTTTACAACCCCCGTTGTTGCTTTTTCCAGGTTATGCATGTGACAGCCAAGCGTGTCTGACCTGTGTGGAGAGGAACATGGGTGATTTGGACATTAGTGGATTCACTGGCCCACCTTAGAATGGGTGGGTGGCGGTCAGTCCCATAACCACATCCATCTGGTTGGCCATGTTTCTCACCCTGGGCCAGGAACTCCAGAGTCACGATAGGCACAGGCTGAGGGTGCACTCAAACCAGAATGGACTTGCTGAGCCATTCTGTTACCCCAGCAGGGGAAGAACAGTGTGGCTGTAGGGTCAACAAGCCAATTATTAAGAACTCGCAGCTGACTAAACTGCAAGCACACATAGCAGGTTAAAGCCTTTTGCCTGAAATCTTAGGGCAGCCTCAGCCCCCTCTCTTCTCTGCTTTATTTCCTAGAAGCCCTGGATTAGAGCCAGTCCCTCAGGCTGCCACTCCACCTGCCTTAGAAGGTCAGTGCTTAAGACCACGGGAAGTGAAGGACAAGAACAGCCTTGTCCTTTCTGGAAGCAAGGACAAGGCTGTTCTTGTCCTTGCTTCCAGAAGTATCCTGATAGGTGCTTCTGTAAAGACTCAGGGGTAGGTCCAGGCACTGAGACTTGACTACAGCTGAGGGGCTGGCACTGGGCGGTCCCCATTGGTCAGGGGAAGGGATGGCCAGGGAGAGCATTGGTAGCCCAGAGCAAGGAATAGGTGTGTGTGTACATACACACACTTATTCACACACACACACACTTGCTATCAGGGACGGGGGGTTGGGGGGAAGACACCCAGGTTCTCTTTGGCCCAGGAGGGAGAAAAAGGTCCTAATGTAGTTAGATGGGGACTGTTGAGGGTAGGGCTCTTTAAGAAGGACAGAGAACACCGGGACTAGGGGGTTTGGGAGGACACATCAGGAAGCCTTGGGGTAGCAGGGCTGAGAAAGCAGAGGGGGCACCACCAGAATAGGAAGCAGCTGGAAGCCTGGGGAGGGACATCAGGGAGGGGCTTGTTTGTATGGGCACCGCAAGGGGCAGGATTTGTTTGACAACCACTTTGTACGCTGCAGCCTCACTGGGCCTGGCCTTGGTCCCCACTTTGGGAGGGCTTCTTGCCCGGGCTCCGCAGAGCCCTGGGGCCCATGCTCTTGGCTGGGGCAGATGTGGGCGTGTTCACATGCCCCACCTCTCCTGATTCTCACGTCAGCCCCATGTGCTGGCTTTTACTCTCGCCATGGTTTGATCAGACAAGCTTGGGGAGGTGAAGGGACTCTGTGAAGGTCTCAGCCAATGTGTGGTGGAGCAAAGATTTGAACCTGGAACTGTGTGATTCTAAAGCCACCCCTGCCCCATGTTGCCTGGCCGATTGCCTTTGTATCAGAATTCCAACACCTGTCACCAAGGAGGGACCCACTGCAGTCCATAGAAAGGCCTGAACTGGGCACGTGAACAGCATTTGGAGTGGTGAACAATGGGAAGGAAGAGACTGAAGCTACTGAACCCGAAGAGAATGACAAGAGTCCTGGTGGACCAGTGTCCTTTGAATTAGACGCACTAAGCTTGAAATGCAGCAAGTGGAATTTTGGGAAAGTACAGCATGTGGAGAATTCCTTGATATTTAAGATTATTAAACATTGAAGTGGATTTCTGAAGCATTCCAGTCACCATTCAACAAATTATGTGTGGGAGTAGTAGTTTGACTGCTGGGTCCTGGGGAATAAAATGGTCAGAACTCTCCAGGCCAATGTCGTCCTGGTGGTTTAGTGCATAGGACGGGGCGGGAGGTGGACCCATCAACCAGCAGAGGGGACTGTGCCATGGAGACATGTGTGCTGTGCGCTCAGCCCGGCCAGGGGCTCAGAGAGGGCCTCCTGGAAAGTCACAACTGAGGCCAGAGGAATAAGGAGTGAGCTCGGGGCAGGTGTAGGAGTGCTTGTCCACAGAGGCCTGAAGTAAGTTCTGTGGGGCTGGAATGCTGCACATTATTTTACAGGGCTTTACATTCGTAACTGTCCAGGACAGCCCAAGGTTGTTTTGTCTAAAGGCAAGAAAATGAGTTCCATGATCACTTGTTCCAGTGAAGCCACATCTTACCTGGGGGCTGGATTCTGAAGTCTGGTGCCTAAGTCAAAGATCATGAACAGTTAAGTTACTATTGAACCATCCCTTAGGAAGGTGTCACCTTTGTGATGGACACAGGTCTGTTGGGGAAACCCAGCAGGGTCAGTGTTTCCTCCAGAGATGGAACCAATCATGGTTTATTGGTTGAGCACAAAGTTAACTAGTTGGCTTGTGTATAGGGCTCGTATGGTGTAAAATACTAGGATTCCCATCCCTGTCATGGAGGGGCAAGGCACTGTTCTGTGTTCTCTACAGCACCCCACTCCCCTGGAAAGGCCCGGAATAGGGGCACTTTGGGAGACTGAAGGAGATTCAGAGTCACAGTATTATGCGATGCTCACACAAAGATAGGCATTCGGCGTCCAAGTTTGAGTTGCTTCACCCATCTCACGCTCACTGCATAGCAGGCACCCTGGGAACAGTACTCTCATCAATACTGGGCAGAAATGCCTGCATTATTTACAGGTTTTAGTCTCCCCTTTAAAAGTCCCAGTGTAAGCGTTTGAATTCATAAAAGTCAAACGTGCGCGTGATGTGATTCTGTGGTATTCGTTTGGTTCCCAGTTTTTTCTGTAGCTCCCTGTGTACTCCCATCTGCAGCAGCTAATAATCAAGCACTGAAGCTTATACCCAAATATCCAACATACCCAGAGGAGGCTTGACCTCAAAGGTGACAAATTGGCATTTTTCTTTTTAAGGTGAGAGATTTGAGTTTTGGAAAAATTCTAAGGCCAGTGATGAGAGTGATTAAGTTGGATAATTCTAGCCTCAGCCGATAAGAATATGAGATGATTGTAATAATGAGTGTAGATTTTAAGTATGGTACACCAGCAACTGAAAGCAGGGCTCCGAAACATTGTTGACCTTGGCTGTGTCAATAAAATAAGTATGTAACTTTTAAAGGTGACAGCTTTGAAGCAGGTGACACTTGGAAAAGTACATTTGCCAAAAAAAGTATGTGTCTTGTAGTCACACCTCATATACAGATTTCTCTGAAAATCATCCCCTTGGCTATTTTGTGTGCATAGGTGAGAAAGAAAAGTTTTGATTGTATGTCTGTCCCCAACAAAGCCACGTGTAGCCCCCTCTTCTCCTGGGTCCATAGAGAACACTTTTGTACACTTCCTTTTTCCCATCCCCATTTCTTCTCACCAGCCTCTACATGCAGCTTTGAGCATGCACAGCACACATCCACCTCCTCGAACATTCACGACACACACACCGAGAGCTTTAAATATTCTCATCGCACGCACACATGCCCTTGAATGTTCACATCACACACAGACCCTTGGATGCTTGCTCCTATCACATAGTTATATAAACCCCTGAAATCTATCTGATACATACAAACCTTGAACAGTCACACTAAAGCACATATGTACATTCTCCATGCACACACATTTGCAAGTGATAGCAGAATATACATGTGCATTCTTGTGCATTCAAGTCACACACAGACTCTCAAAGATTCCCCTCACATGCTGTTCGCTGTTCGGGTCATTTGCCTGTTGCTCTCAGATTTATTCCCTGCTCTGCTTTGCTCTGCAGTGTGTGTGTATGTTGAAGTGTGTGTGTGTGTGTGGGGGGGGGCACTGAGCCCTGAAAATTGGTATTTTCCAAGCCTTTTTGCCACTGGATTCCAGTTGGATTTGGCCAATTAAAGGTAATGGTGAGAGATGTGGGGGGCAGGGGTGAAAGGAAAAGCCAGGTATTTCTCCTCCTTTGCCTGGGTGGCCTTCCCAGCATCCCTCCATGGTCTCATCTGCTCACAGCCTTCTTCATGATTCCAGTTCC
Source organism: Catagonus wagneri (assembly GCA_004024745.2). NCBI lineage: Eukaryota > Metazoa > Chordata > Mammalia > Artiodactyla > Tayassuidae > Catagonus > Catagonus wagneri. Next base: position 12,330,496 of record PVHT021183526.1, on the reverse strand, counting down.
TGCAGGATGGTCTAGGGTCCTGGAAGCACCACCTCCAGCTTTATTGGTGGTGGTGGCTTCTGGTATTGCTAATCTGCATTGCTTCATCATCCCTTGTTTTTGTTTTCCAGTCTTTCCGACGCTTCTGTAACCAGTTCTCTGTATTAAACCAGTTCCCTCTTCTGAACTACCTGCTACAGGTGACCTTTACCTAACTGGACCCTGAATGCTGTTTCTCTAACACCCACGCTTTATTCTCGTCCCTGATGGAAACTTTCCTCCAGCTGTGCTCAGGTCTTTGTTGGATGGAATCCTGCTACAGAGTAAGTGTTCAGTTTGTGTTGAAGGCATGGGTACAGTACCCCCTTCCTGTTCAGGATTTTTCTGAGACAGAGCTTGTTGGACCCCTGGACTAGGTGGCCTAGGGCACTTTTGTGCCTCTGTAGTTGGATCACAGATGACAATAGTGAGCATGGCCTTAGGGGGTCCAGACCGTCTTAGCTGGAGCCCATCTGGAGAATGGAGGGTGATGGCCTTGGAAGCCTTCATGGAGCCTCATGATTTTGCATCCGTGGGCCAGACGTGCTTACAGAAGCAAGGGTACTCTCAATGCCTGAGATAATAGGGAAGAATAGGAGTGTCTCTCCTTTACAACCTGTGTGCCTCTGTGGTCAGAGAAATGCCCCCAAATCTAAATTCTTATTTCTGAAACTGACTTGAGCAAGCTGATCTTTGACTTAGCCTTCTTGTTTATAGAATCACGAGGGACTGCGACCCATCACTTATTCCTGTTCACAAAATATCTAAGGAACTATGGGGTCTTCAACAAGTAATACACCCCCACGTGAGCCTCATTTTTCTCATCTGCAGCTTAAGAAAGTTGTCTTCACAATGCTGGTAGGGGTAGCTATGGCTTGGTGATGGGTGGTCAGGGTAGGTCCCGGGCAGTACACATGTTGTCCACAGGGTGGCGCCACATGCAAATACATGCATATCCCTCGAACTCCAGGCCAAAGTGGTGCTGCCCTGGGTGTCAGAAAGCCTATGTCCTCTTGCCCAGAGCCTCCTGGCAGCCAGTGCCTCTTACAAACTGAGTTAAAGCAGTAAAGATCACTGCAGGTATGCAGTGACAGGGCGAGGCAGAAGTTACCACGTCATTAACATGTTAGAATGAGCTCCTAAGATCAAACAGAGTCATGAAAAGGATATGGGCACAGGACAGATAAAATGTGAAAGAGGAGAGAGCCAGGAAAGAAAAGTAGTAACACCAGCATCCAAGCATTTTCACACATATTTGATTCAATTTAATATAGTTTCCCTTTGAGCTGGCCAATGAGCTCTATTCTCCCTAAATTTATGTGATCTGTACAGAATGCCCAAGAAAAGCAGGGGTGTGTAGGTGTTCTGAATTGACCGGCACAGGGAACCAGGAGCTGGAGAAGTGAAGTGTTATGACCTTTGTCACGCTCCTGGTAATTGGCAGAGCTGGGACTTAAAATGGGGTCCTCTTGAGCCAAGAAGTTCCCCCCTGTCCTGCCCCCCCAGCCGTGGGGTGCTGGAAGCAGCCAGTATGGTGGGGATGTGCCTCGGGTGGTCTGGGTGGTTCTAGCACCTGTGACAGGAGTCAGTCCCAGCTACACATGGCAGCAGGTTATGCGGGCCAGCTCCTCAAATCACCTGTGCCTCTACTTCCTCTCTTTACATTTGGGCCCAGAAATGGGGATCTCCTATCGCGGGCCTCATGCAGAGCCAGAGGCAAAGGCAGGAGACCAGGGAGTGCTGACCCCAGCACTTCTTGCCCAGAAGCCATGTGGAGCCTCTCTGGTGCCTTCTGGAAGCCTAGGGAACTCCCCTCCTGCTCATAAATGCCAGGTTCCGAGGAGCCTGCACGCCTGGTGACAGCCCCTCCTTAGCCCTCTGGCAGGGCTCCCTGGCCTTCATAACCCCACCCTGTGGAGTGGGGATTACTGAGCACACTAGTGCCCGTGGAGGTAAGGGGAGCCAGGCTCTTTGCTCAGTGCAGCTTTCCCTGGGTTACAAGCTAATGCCTGTGAAGGAACATTAGCTCATCCAAGTTTGTGGGTTATGTGGAAATCAAATTGCAGTAATCTCCCTGGCCATCTGGTCTTGGTACTGCTAGCCAGGACTCCCAGAGGTCTTTTCAGGGCCCTGAGCAGAGCTGGGGCCAGGGCTGGATGTGCTTATTGTGCCTGGGGCCAGGTCAGGATTTTCCAGGGGCCCCGGAAGCATTTGTACCCCCAGTACCGGAGAGAGGAAGGCAGAGCAGGCAGCCACAGCTCGAGCTGGGCCGTGAAGCCCATTCATTACCAGCACCACTGCATCTGGATGGCTCACCTGCTCTTGTAAATGACGCCAAACCTTGCATTTTAGAAAGCCTCATTAGGCACATTCCTGGGTTTGGGTGCTGAGAGGGGTATTTCTCTCAGGATTAGATGCAGAGGTCTCCCATCCTCTGTAAGCAGTCCGGCCTCAGAGGTAGAGTGCTTCTGAAGCCTGGGCCTTTCCTGCCTCCAATGATGGGGAGTCAGGGTTTCTGTAGCTAATAGTTGGGCTCTGCTGTCATGGGTGATGGAAAGCCCACAGGCCACTGAAGCTTTTGAGTGAGAAAAGAGAGAGGAAGGGCAGTGTCATGTAAGGGAGAAGCGAGTGAGTAGACTCTGGCTCCAGACTGTCATATTTGAACTCAGCTCTGGCACCGGACAGCTGCGTGATCGTGGACAAGTTATTTGACCTCTCTGTGCCTTATCTGCAAGATGGGAATACAAATAGGACATACCTTGTGGGGTTGCTGTGAGGATCAAATCAGTGTGTGTTTAAAGCACATAGAAGATTGCCTAGCAAATAGGGTCCCAGAGTCTGGAGACTGTCCTTAGTGTAGGGTTGTGGTCAGGGCCAGCTGTGTTGGCGGTGTTGGGCAGTGACGAGAGAGTACTGTTTCGTAGCATTTGCCAGTTTCCATGGTGTAAATTCTGCCACTGTGGCCAGTTTTGAGCCACCACTGTGGTGTCACTAAATGAGGAATTGGAAGAAGTGCTCCTAGCTGGCTCTCCGGAGTGGGCCTGAGCTGGTTCCTGCACAGCTCTGGCCCACTACCTCTGGTGTGATAAGCCTACTTAATAAATAATAAAAATTTCCATACTGCTTGGTAAATAGCAACCATCTCAAGATCCTCCTACCACTTCATTAACCCTGGCCCTGCCTTCATAGTCTTCCAGAGCTCCCTCTAGTCCATGAACTGAAGGACCCTATGAGGACCCTGCTGCTGTGATTTGTCTAGTATCAGTTCTGACTGGTCATGGATATGTCGGACCAGTAGAAAAATCATTTGGGCATCACAGGTCTGTCATTCAGAAGTATCAGATCAATAAGCTGAGGGACCCTGGCTGTGGATGTGATGCCCGGCCCACCACTGTTGGCTGCCTTGTGAGGCCCCATCCCCGTAGTGTTCCCCAGCACAACCAAAGACAGAGGTGGAGCCTGCATCCCGAGGTCGAACTGGGTGGTAGTGTACATCTCCATTAAAGTAGAGTTTGCACATGATTTGCATTAATGATTAAAAATATAATCGATATGACCCGCCTCACTAGCTTGGATTGCAAATACTGTTGCATTTCTTTTTTTCTCCAATTAATTGCTAATCGCCAGATTAGTTATGTGAAAGTTTGGGATCTCTGTTTTAAGATTTCCTGCCCAAATTGTTCACTCAGTGTGAAGGGAGAAGACCTACTTCAAATGCCAAGCAGGAAAACAGTTGGGGTCTAACTTGTCTGCTCAATGGCTCTCTTAGTGTGTGACAGCTGTGGTGCCCTCACTCAGGACTCCAGACTTGTATGCCAAGGGGGTTGGATCTAGGGTAGAATGGGGCCAGGCAGGTAGCAGAAATGAGTGTGATGGGCTGTGGGTGGGGTCTGTGGTGAAGTGGCATGTGCATTCCCCCAGCCAACTGTGAACCAGTGTGGGCCCCATGTAGCCAGATTGTCTCATGTTTTCAAAAGAAACAGGACACATATGGGGTTTTATTTTTGAGGCATAACACATACAACAAAATACATACATCCTAATGATTTTTTACATGTGTACATTTCACATATGTAACAACCATCTATATAACATATAGAAATTTCCATCTCTCAGAAAATTCCCTTGTGCTTCTTTCTAAGTCAGTTACTACCCCGCCCTTAACAAAGGTAATCACTGATCTCTGTATCGGTGTTAGCTGTGTCTGATCTTGAACTTCCTATGATTGACATCTTATAGTATGTGTTCTTTTGTGTGTAGCTTCTTTTGTTCAACGTGCTACTCTTGAGATTTTCTGTCTTGCATGTTAACAGTCGTTCATTCCTTTTATTGCTGATAGTACCAAATACCACAGTTTGCTTGCCCATGCTCTTGTTGAGGAATATTTGGATTCTTTTTACTTCTTGGCTCTAGTGAATGCAGCTGGTGTGAATCTTCATGTGTATTTTTTTCCTGGACATGTGCACTCATTTCTCTTGGGTACTTCTCTTTGGAGTAATATTGCTAGCCCATAGTATAGGTCTATGAAACTTTATTAGAAAGGGACACTTTTCTGTGGCGGTTATGTCAATTTACATTCTCACCAGCAGTGTATGAGTTTTAGTGTTTCTACACTCTTACCAGCACTTTGGGCCATTCTAGTGGGTGTGTAGTGGTACCGCACTATGGCTTCCATTTGTATATCCAAGGAATAATGATATTGAACACCTTTACATGTATTTATTGGCCATTCAGTATTTTCTTTTGTGGAATTCCTTTTCAACTCCCTGCCCTTTAAAAAAAATCAGGCTGCCTTATTACTCTTTTATAATCTCTATATTCTTTCTATATATTCTCTATTCTTTATACAGTCTGAACACAAGTCCTTTGTCAGATAGGTGTCCTGTGAGTATTTTCTAATAGTTGCTGACTTGCCTTTTCACTTTCATGGTGGTGCTATTATTTTTTCCTTAGATGTTTGGTAGAATCCATCAATGAAGCCAGCTGACTCTGAAGTTTAATTTACATAAGGTTTTAAACTACAGATTAAATGAAAGAAAATGGGATTTCATCTTTCTCCTTGCCTCAGATTCAGTAGTGTTTTTCAAGGGATATTTTTCATTTCCTCTGAGTTGTCCAATTTATTAACCTAAAGTGCTTCGTTATATCTGTTATCTTTTTAGCATATACAGGATCTATAATAATATTTTCCTTTTTATTCCTAATATTAATATTCTATTTAATCTCCTTTTGCCTTGATTATTCTTACTAGACATTCACTAATTTTTATCAATGTTAAGTAACACAAAATTTTGCTTTTTGGATTTCTGTTATTTTTCTATTTTCTATTTCATTGATTTTTTTGCTCTTATATTTTCTTTCTTTTATTCTGGGTGAAATTTCTTTTTCTTTTTTTTTTAGCTTCTTGAGGTAGAGTCTTTGGCCATTAATTTTATACCTTTATTCTTTTCTAATAGACACCTTTAAAACTATACATTTCCCTCTAAGCATTGCTTTAGTTGCATTCTACAGATTTTAGTATGCTGTTTGCTCAGCTCAAAATATTTTCTCGTTTCCTAAGGATTTCTTCTTCTTTGATGCCTGCAGTCTTTGTTGTTATCATTCTTTGTTTTTTTTAAAGGCTGATACTTAATCTGTACATATTTAGAGACTTTTGGGTTCTGTTGATGACTTCTATTTTAATTTACTGTGGTCGGAGAACATACTCTGTATGATTTTAACCCTTTGAAATTTATCAAGACTTGCTTTATGTCTCAGCATAGGGGTTATTTTGGTGACTGCTCCATGTAGACTTAACAAAAGTTATATTCTGTAGGGTTTTTTTGTAGTTGTTGAATGTTTTTAAGTGAATACTAATTAGTTCTAGGTGTTTGATGATGTTCAAATCTTCTGTATACTTATTAATTTTTTGACTGGTTCTATTAACTAAAATACTCATCTATGATTATAGGTATGCTTGTTTCTCTTTTTATTTGTATTAGTTTTAGCTTTACATATATTGAAGCTCTATTATTAGGTGTATATACATTTTTGATTGTTAGGTCTTCCCGATGAATTGACTCTTTTGTTACTGTAACATGTTCCCTTTATTTCTAGCAGTATTCCTTGTCTAGAAGTCTATTTGTCTGACATGAATATGGCTACACTGACTTCCTTCTTCTTCTTTTTTTGTCATTTTAGGGCTATACCCGCGGCATATGGAGGTTCCCAGGCTAGGGGTCAAATCGGAGCTGCACCTGCTAGCCTACGCCACAGCCACAGCAATGCCAGATCTGAGCCGTGTCTGCAACCCACACCACAGCTCATGGCAATGCTGGATCCTTAACCCACTGAGCAAGGCCAGGGATCGAACCTGCAACCTCATGGTTCCTAGTCGGATTTGTTTCCGTTGATCCACGACGGGAACTCCACGCTGACTTTCTTCTGGTTAACATTTATATGGTGTATCTTTTTTCATCTTTTACAGTCAAACTATGTCCTTATATTTAAAATGGTCTCTTCCAAATAGCAAAATTTGAGATTATTATCCAGACGGTCTTTTCCTTTTTAAAAATTGTAGTGGCTGGTGTATTTATGTTTAGTATAATTAAGAATGGCTGGCTTTAAGTTTGCCCTTTTACTATGTGTCCAGTCTCAGTCTCTTTTTTAATATATTTGTTTGTTATTTTCAGCCTTCTTTTGAATTAATCAAGTGTTTTATTATTCTTTTTTATTATCATTAAAGTATAGGTGATTTACAATGTTTTGTCAAGTTCTGTTGTACAGCAAATTGACCCAATCACACACATTTCCCTGTGCTGTACAGTAGGATGCCATTGCCCATTGATTCCAAATATAACAGTTTGCATTCAGAAAACCTCCAAAATGCCCATCCATTCTACTCCCTCCCCTTTCCTCCTCGGGAACCCCAAGTCTGCTTTCCTTGGCCATGATCTTTTTTTTTTATATCAAATCATTCCATTTATTCCTCTGTTGACTTCTACACTGTACTTCCTTGCGTTATTTTAAATGTCTATTCCAGAAATTATAATACGCATTCTTAACTTTTTAACATTTAATAAATCATGTAATTGGTATTAATTAGCGTCATTCCATTTAATAATGTAAACATCATAGAAAGTTTGATTCCTTTTATTTCCTCTCCAACCACTTGTATTATTTTTCATGTATTTTACATACACCAATATTAACCCTTTCCCTTTACTCGTCATTCTTTCCTGAAGATCTGAACCTCCATCTGTTCCTTGGCCTAAAAAGTTTCTTTTTTTGTTTGTTTTGTTTTTTTTTTGGCTGCACCTGCAACATGTGGAAGTTCCCAGGCCAGGGACTGAACCCATGCCACAGCAGCAACCCCAACCACTGGCAGTGACAATGCCAGGTGCTTAACATATTGCGCCACAAGGGAGTTTCACACATTTAGTTCATGTAGATCTCTCTACATCCTTAGGTCTTTGTGGGGTTTACAAATACGATTTTTCTGATATTTTCTCATTGTTACAGTACAAATGACCGTCTTTTATTACTTTCCTTCTCTTTTAACTGGAAGCCCAGAATGATTGTCATTTTAGTGTGAAATCATCTCATTTTCAAGATAGCAAAAAATTCCGATATTTAGAAAATTCTATGCAGGATGAAGGAAATGCTTCTGTGGCCTAGACTGCTTTGGCCCATAGGCCGTAAGTTTGTATCTCCTGATCTAAAATGATTCACCATTACTGAAGAGATAACCATGAATTATTATAATATCTTCTCTAAAAAACGGTTTGAGATTTTTGTTAAAATCTGCTTTTTACAGATTTTACAGGGAGTACACAGGGAGTCTATCATGCTTATCTTCTTCACCCACTTCACAAGTGTTATGGTAGGAAATGCTAGGAATCTGCTGTTAAGGCCGTTGGTGCTAATGGTCAGCGGACCTTCAACCACTGAAGTCCTTGGATCACAGCAAGTCCCACCTAGAGTGCAAATAGGATGGGATCCCTTCATGGGGGGAAGAGAAAGAACTGGGGCCGATAGGGTGTGTGTGTGTGTGTGTGTGTGTGTGTGTGTATGTGCGGGGTTGGGGAATGGGGAGAACTTTGGGAAAATAATTAGCTGCATAGGGCTAAATGGTAGTCCAAATTGTCAAGTCCAAGGTAGTGCGTAATTGTAAGGACTTGGACTTGTAAGGAAAAGCTGCTCCTTTTCCAAGTCCAGTAAGAGCCTGAGGCAAGGGTCAGGAAGTCTGTTAGAGGGCCCAAAAGGTCAAGAACCGCCCCAGGGGCAGGGGCTGGGAAATGAGCCGTATCCAGTGTAGCACACTTCATTTCAACAGATTTTATGTGCTATTAATAAAATCATATATATATATATTAATCTATCTCATTGTGAAAAGTTAATCTTACTCTTCTCAAATATTACCCTTAATGAGCTCTATGATGAAACTCTTGACAGAACAAATCATTCTCCAGTATTTGAAGTTCTAACGAAAGTTTTTCCCTGGCGGCTTATAGGTGATCATTGAAAAATCAGAAACCTTTTCTTTTGAATATAGAGGGCAACAGGAGGAGCGAGAGGTGAATAGAATAGTGTCTGAGTTCACTGCGATGCTCGTATTTGTTACATATTTTCTATTTTGAGCCTCAGCCATTCTGATTATAGCTCAGGCTGCTATAACAAAAGACTGGGTGGCTTAAACAACAGAAACATATTTCTCATGGTTTTGGAGGCTGGGAAGTCCAAGATCAAGGTGCTGGCAGAGCAGTTCCCACTGTGGTGCCACATTGTCTCTGCAGTGGTGGTGTGGGTTTGATCCTTGGCCCAGTGCAGTGGGTTAAGGATCCAGTGCTGCTGCAGCTGTGGTATAGGTCTCAGCTGCAGCTCGGATTCAGTCCCAGGCCCAGGAATTTCTATATGCTGTAGATGTGGCAAAAAAAAAAAAAAATGTTGGCAGATTCAGTTCTTGGGGAGGGCCTCCTTCCTGGCATGCAGATGGTCATGTCTCACTGTGTCCTCATAAGGGAAAGAGAGGAAGCTCTGGTGTCTCTTCCTTTTTAAAGATAAGGGCACTAATCCCATCACGGGGCTCCACTCTTAATATCTCATCTAAGCCTAATTACCTCCCGAAGACCCCATCTCTTAACAGCTCATTGGGCCTTAGGGCCCCAACACCTGAGTTTTGGGAGGATGCGAGGATTCAGTCCTTGGTACTTATTGATGATTTACATCACACTGTGTCTATGTTTAGTCAGCTCTGCAGTATTTTCTTTTCTCCCATTTCTAGCCATTTCTGCACATCTTCATAGTGACTATTTCATTTCAGCATTATAGTTTATTTCATTGCTTCTCTAAAGTTATATAAGCAGTTCATTTATGGTATCTCAGAGTTCTTACATTTGGTTAGCCATCTTTGCCCTTCTTGAAAAATTTTAAACCTTTAATTAATTAAATCAGTGTATAAACACATACAAATTTTTGGTTAAGCAGATGGATGCTCAACCACAATTGCAATTCTTGTGAATATTTTTATGCACTACATTAAGAGAGAAACCACATGACATGCCTAACAAGGTGCTTTGTAGAAATTCAAAGGTTAATTTAGAATATTAAGTAAACACTTTGAAAAGCATATAGTTCTTATAATACCTTTTTTTTTTTTTGTCTTTTGCCATTTTAGAGCTGAACCTGCGGCATGTGGAGGTTCCCAGGCTAGGGGTCTAATCGTAGCTACAGCTGCAGGTCTACGCCACAGCCACAGCAACATGGGATCCGAGCCGCATCTGCAACCTACGCCACAGCTCATGGCAACGGCAGATCCTTAACCCACTGAGCGATGCCAGGGATCGAACTCACAACCTCATGGTTCATAGTCGGATTCGTTTCTGCTGAGCCACGATGGGAACTCCCAGTTCTTATAAATACTTTTATATACAGTTCAAAATAGCTGATATATTTAATATCAGTGTGTAAAAATTTTAAATTTCATTTGGAAATATTAAGTAAACAAATGCTTAGAAGCATATAAATTCTTTCAAAGACAGTTACAAAATGGTTAAACATGTTTTTCAGTGGCTGTAGTTCTTATTTTAAAAATCCATACTCTGTGGAATATTGAGGAAATGAACCTTTGGATTTTATATATCAGTGAATTAGTTTCATAAGTCAGCCCTGCCCTTGCTCCAGCTTCAGTAGGCCTGAAGGATGGCAGAAGCTAGGGGCTACAAACAGAGAATCCATTAGGTTGCCTAGCACCACAGTTCTCACCTCGGTGTTCATTCCTGCTCCCAGGGCTTTGTCCCCAGGCCACATGACATGGCAGGAAAACTGTTTCCAGATGTGTAGGGGTGGAGACCCTGCTGGCCAGCTTAGTGGGTGGGCAGTGGTTTATTGTGTCTGAATCAGGCTGGGCTGTGGCAGCAGGGACCCAAACCATGGTGCTGAAGTCCCCTCCTTGTTTCTCTGAGTGACCATACAGTAGAGATGAAAGAGCTAGTATTTTAGGTTGAGAACTCCTGTGTTGAGACTCTGCTCCAGTGCTCACTAGCTGGGCAAGTCACTTACCAGCTGATGAGCCATTTAGCTTCACTGATTGTTCAGTTTTCTTATCTATAAAATGAGACTAATAACGCCTTTCTCATAGGGTTTTTGGGAGGGTGAAATTAGATAATGCATACAAGAATGGTTGCTAGATTATATAAAGTGTTGCATACAGTGCTAATTAGTTCCACTGCAGATATTCAATTCAATCCAAGAAGCAGATATTAAGCACTACTGTTTACCAGGCAGGTCCTATATTAGGCACTCCAAGGGGTAGAATGATGAATAAGAATCAGCCCTTGGTAGGAAGGTAAGATACTTTGAATGCAGCTGTGATGGAATTCTTTTCCATGTAGATTTATATCTGCAGTGGAAATGCACTTTCTAGTAACCTATGCAGTTCAGGATAACTTGTTATACTGGACATGTGTTACTTGCCTCTCATGTATTCTCTCCCCAGTTTCTAGTAATTGTATCCCCCTATTGTTGTCTGGGGGTCTACCCCTCCCTGTCTTTCAGCCCATGTGGCTTGAGTAGACTCCATCCCCAGCTTTAGGGGTAGGCCTTCTAAGGCTCAGTCTTATTCAGTCAGTGCATTTCATCCCCCTGCTGGCAGTAATTGTTTCAGGAACTAGCACATAGTTCAGGTTGGCTAATCAGAGCCGTTGAGATTTAACCAGAGCCACTGAAATTTTGTTCGTTTGGATATTGGAGAAGCAGGCACACACTTTCTCTGAGGACTTGAACCTGGAAGTATGTGGTATTGGAGCCACTGGAGTCATATTGTGGTTCTTTCAGGAGGATCTTTCTGAGAATGTATACTATCCAGAGAAAGCAGATCTTAGAGATAAAGAACCAGGTTTTGGTAGTACTTTTCGAGTGACTGGATCCTGCTATGCCTGAAGCCAGACCTACCTCTTAACTTTTCAGCTACATGTATTACTAAATTCTCTTTTGGTTTTAAGAAATTCAGATGGGGTTTTTGTGTCCCCTGACTCATAGCAGGATGAACTGAAGAATCCTTCAGTAGGTTCTTTGGAGACCCTGTTGAGAAGACCACACAAGCCAAATATTTCGTGGTTGCCCCCTACTACTATGGCTCTTTCATATCCTCACCTACTGAAGACCATGAAGCTGCATCAGGAACCAAATATTTTTTCCAGTTTTATTGAGGTAAAATTAACATAGAATATTGTATACAACATGATGATTTGATATATGTGTATATTTTAAGATGATTACCACAAGAAGGTTAGTGAATACATCCATCACCTCACATTTTTGTTGCTGTGGTAGAAACATTTAAAATCTATTCTTTCAACTTGCAAGTATATAATGCAATACTGTAAACTGTAGTCACTATGCTGTACAATAGATCCCAGAACTTACTCATTTTACAATTGGAAGTTTGTATGCTTTGTCCAGTATCTCTTGATTTCCCCCACCCCGCCAGCCCCCTACAACCACCAATCCATTCTGTTTCTATGAGTTCAACTGTTTTAGATTCCACATATAAGTGAGATTATACAGTATTTGTCTTTCTCTGTCTGACTTATTTTACTTAGCATCATGCCCTCAGAGTCCATCCGTGTTGCTGCAAATGGCAAGATTTTCTTCTTCTTTTTTATGGCTAAGCACATCCTTGAATAGGATACAGGTTCATCCAGATGTACCTGTCCTGTGACAATGACTCAGCCCCTTCTCCCGGGTGGCACCAGGCCTGAAAACTCTTTCTGGATGTTGTTTACTGCCCTCTCTATGCCCTCTTTTAATGAATTCTGGGACCTGACCTCATGCAGGGAATCTTTTCTGACTAAGTAGGGGAAGGCATGAATCATCTCCACTTTTACATACCGCCTCACTAACTCTGTCCAAGATGTTCCTCAACCAAAGAAGCTGGATGGAAAGACTGCAGAAGTCATCTGGTGTAGAGAGAAGAGGTGACTTGTCTACCTAATTTCAGGGTCAGGACAAGCAACCAGGTCCCTTCGCATTTCTAATCTGACTCTCCTTCTTTCACTGTGTGACTAGTTTTTTTCCATTCTGTTTTTGAATGTGACATCCTAGATACTTTAAGGTCAGTGTGGTCCATCTTGACATTTACACTCCCAGCGGGGCAGGGATGGTGGTGTTCTGTGGGGTCATAAAGCTACCTCTGATTTGGTATTCTGCTCCCACAAGAGTTTGGCAGGCATTTCTGATGGCAGGCTGATGGTGGAGAGCTTGTATGGGGCTACAGGCTCAGGTGGACCGAGTTCCAGGGTAGGTGGGGTGAGGAGATGGGGGTGCACAGAGTGGTCTGTGTGACGCGTTAGTGGGTCACTCCCAACGCTGAGTCCCTCACCTGCTGTAGGGACTTTCCTCTCTGGGCTCATTGTTTCTCTTTGGGAAATGGGGCTGATGACTTGCTGTCACTTCCTTAATGGAGAGTATGACTGAAGGTAAACTTTCCCAGTAGACGGTGAGCTTTCTGAGAGCCACGGCCAGTCTGCAGAGGCTGTGTGAGGACATCTGCCATCTCTGCCTGTATCCTCTCCTTAGAAGCTCCTGGCACTCCCAGTTCCTGGAAGGGACAGCCTCTCCGTTCCATGGCATCCTTTTCCCTCTTGACCTATCTGATTGGACCAGGGATACATAGATGCCTAATCTGATCCCTTTTCTTCTCCCAAGGATTTGAAATGAGGACTCTGAGGGGAGGGGTTGAAGAGCTGTGGGTGCTGGACGGGGAGGGCCTGTGGAGTTAGAGCCTGAAGCAGCCTGGAAATCCTATGTCGTAGATGAGCAAAACCACGGTACCTAGACAAAGCCATTCTACAGAGAGGACTGAAGCTAGGATCATGCCACCCAGGAGCTGAGCACAGAGAGGGGGAGGCACCCCAGGTGATTTTCCTGCTCCTGTGAGTGTTACTTTCACTTCTGGCCCTCAATTTTTCCTTGGGTTTCCCTGGTAGCAATTCCATAACACCCTGTACTAGTTGAGCTGACTGAGGCATTTCTGTTCCTTGCAACCAAGTGATCCCTGATTAGGACAGTGTCTCACATGTGCCTCATCCCCTGCTCCTCATGGCCAACCCTGCATGTTTGCTGAATGAAGTGTGAGCAGCTGAGGGCTGGGCGGCTGTGATGGCAGAGCATCCTCTGTGCAGAGGGTCCACGGCCCAGGACTAGAGCTGTAGACACAAGCTGCTCACCTGGACAGGGTTGTTGGGGAGGGTGGGCCACTACGTGTTTCTGGGATGTTCCTAAGGGAGGCTTGGTTTTAAGGACAAAAGGCAAATAGCTCTAGCATTCCTCCTACCTCAAAGCACATGGGACTTGGGTGCTGCCGTATCCAGTGTTCTTATCTACACTTTTAGAGCCTCTGTGCCTCCAATTTGCCTAGGACTTGAGGGTCTTAATTTGCTCCCTGGTCCCCTTTGGGACATCTAATACATCTTGCTTTAGTTCTTTGAGTCTCAGTTAATTGCAGTTTCATCCTCTTTCCTCAGCCTTCTGCTTCTTTTCTTTTGATGTTGAGAACTGCATATCTGCTAACTGGAGTCTGTAATACAAGGGAGCAGATATTCTCAGCTTCAGCCTTGTGCCCCCTGGCCCACCCTAGCTTCTGACCTCCAGTAGCTGGTTCTCATAGGGCTGGTACCTGTGTCTTGCAACATGGAACATGGTAGGTGCTAGGAGGCATTTGTGGCATTGAATTTGGAGGGAATATACCTAATATAATGGGAAGCTCTTCAAGGGAGAGCTGTAGAGTTTCAAGTTCTCGGGGGAATGAAGAAGAGGGAGTGGACTCTGGGAGACAGCAGGGCTATGGGGGGAGATGGAAGTAACTAAAGACACGTTTTGGCAACTGAATTAGTTAGGATTGTCTACCTGCTACAGCAGAGAAGCTCAAGATTGTAGTGCCTTAACACAGTACAAATTTATTTTTTGTTCACATAACAGTATGTGTATTGGACAGGTACCTCAAGCCCCCAGACTCCTGCCATCTTGCAGCTCTGCCATCCCCTAGGACTTCAGAGTGATCTGCTGGATGGGATGCTCTGTATCCAGCTTAGGGGGAGGGAGGGGGAGAAAGAGAGGGAGAGAGAGGGAGAGAGGGAGTATGCGTGACTGTTATGGGTCATCCTGGAAGTGTTATCTTTCATGTCTGATCCCATTCCATCGGGGAGGCTAGCAGCTGAGACAACTGCCATTGAACAGGTAGTTTATTACTGAATACAGTTCCCAAGAGGAGGGGGTGTGCCAGGCCATGTAGCACCACGTGAGGAAGCAACAGGGTCAGTTAGGAAGCAGGGGTAGAATGAGCGGAACTACAGGAAAGCCTTTTTTTGTGTTTTTCCTGGAAAGGAATGGGTGTGGCAAGATAAGCAGGTTTAGGATTGGCTAGTTTGAATAATTTCAGGGAGCTTGGAGTACAGGGGCTGCCCTAATTGTCTGGTGCATGGCCTGGGGTGATTAGGGTGAGGGTAATATCCCATGGGATAAGATCCTGAGAAAGTAGGGTTGGGGGTTTTGGTTAGTTTGCCGATGAGGGGTGTGTTCTTGCGAGATACTCTAGAAATTTCTGTCTCTAGAAAATCTGCTTACTCTGGGAGGGCAGTTTTCCCAGGGTCAGTTAGGACATCAGAATAAAAAGGCATGCTTAATAAAACGACCACACTTGTAAGAAAAGCAGGGAAGTATAATCTAGCTGGGTGCCCAGGAGAGAAATTGGTTTTGCTGAGCACATTTAATGTCTATGGTTGCAGTGTAAGTGAAAAGAGCTTTAAGTTTGGAGTTAGAAGTCATGGATGGAGCAGCTACTCCTATGGCATGGGACTGTGTGAGCTTGGATGAGTCACTTTCTCAGAACATCAATTCTATTAGTTTTCAAAAGGGGAAAATAGATTGAGCTACATCTCATGGCAGTTGTTGTACAAGATGCTTTTGGCAGACTCCAGAGCGCTGTTCCAATGCTGACTGTTTTTTGTGGGCTTTCCAAGTTTGCAGGGGGCCCACTGTGGCTCTTGGAGACGGAGCTCTGCTGTCATTTAAGCACAGGTCCCACCCCTGACATGCTTGGTGTGGGACCAAAGAAGCAGCTGGGGTGACCTGTTTCCCCAAAGCCACATGCAAGGGCTCGGAGGGTCTTTACAAGGATGGCTCTGGGTTAGCAGATGTGGCTGGGGGATTTCATGCCATATCCAGCTGGGAGCACACGAGGCTCAGCGGGAAAGATGGTGATTAGTGCCTCTGCCAATGCTTTTTAAAAATGATTCTTTTTCCCATTTTAAATCAGTACATGCTCACTAAAGAAACAGAGTTAAATATAGAAAAATACAAGGAACAAGGCACTCCTTGTGCCACCACACAATCACTAGTAACATTTTGTTTCTGCTTTTTTTTTTCTTTTGGTATTTTCCCTCTGTGAAATGGCTTTTAATTCATTTATTCTTAATCAAAAATTCAATCCGAGACATAGTGCATTCAAAATTCAAAAGTTACAGAGGGTTATGCAGTGAAAGAGAAGTCTCCCCCTCCCTGTTCCCTTCCTGGAAGGCAGCCTTGGTTACCAGCCCCTTGAGTTTCCTTCCAAAGTTAATCAATGCACATATAAGTATATGCATGCATATTCTTTTATTTTTAAACACACATTCTTGCATGGTATATACTCTCTTCAATAACTTGCTTTTTCACATAATAATGCATCTTAGAGAATGTACCACATCAGTTCAGGGGAGCTGCCTCATTCATTTTAAAGGCTGTATAATATTCAGTTGTATGGATCATATTGTAATTTATTTAACTAGTCTGATATTGAAGGATATTTAGTTTGTTTCCAGTCTTTTGAATTTTTAACAATGCTTCAATGAATATTCTTATGCATATGTCATGTCATACATAGGCAAACATATCTGTAGGATAATTTTCTGGAGTTGTAGTTGCCAGGTTAATGACCTACACATTTTAAATATCATGGCTTATTGCCTCAGTGAAGGTCATGTGCATTGAAAGTGCACAGAGGAGAGTGTCATTTTCTTCACATGCTTGCCAACCATCTGATAGTGAGCTTTATCAAGTTGGACAACTGATTAGGTAAAAATGGTATCCTGTCAAATATTTATATATATAATATATATATATATAATATATATAATATATATATATATATATATATATTTTTTTTTTTTTTTTGCTTTTAAGGGCTGCATCCGCAGCATATGGAGGTTCCCAGGCTAGGGGGTCTAATCGAAGCCACAGCTGCCAGCCTACGCCAAAGCCACAGCCACGCCAGAGCCGAGCTGCATCTGCGACCTACACCACAGCTCACGTCAATGCCGGATCGTTAACCCTCTGAGCGAGGCCAGGGATTGAACCCGCAACCTTATGGTTCCTAGTCAGATTCGTTAACCGCTGAGCCATGATGGGACTCTAAATATTTTTATATATTAAAAATCCATTTTACTTCATTTACTGTTAACTATTTTATCTTGTCCATATTTTTCTGTTGGAATGCTGATCAAATTGATTTGTAGAAGCTCTTTACATATCAAAGGAATTAACTTTTTTTCTGTGATATATGTTGCAGCTATCTCCCTCAGTTTGGTAGTCTTCTGATGACTGTTTTTTTTTCATAATTAAACATTTTTTTCAGTGAACTTAATATTTTCTATCATAGTTTCTAGGTTTGTATTATACTTTGAGAAAAGCCTTTCCCACTCCCAAGAATGTAAAAGTTCTTCTGGTACTTTTGTGGTTTTATTTTATGTATTTGAACTTTTTCCCATTGGGAATTTCTTTTGATGTGAGGAATAAGCTTGGGATCAAACTTTTTTTTTTCTCCTGGAAGAGACAGATTATCCCCAAATCACTTATTCAACATTGAATCCTTTGTTCTGTTGACTTGAAATGTCATATTGACTTTGTGCTGTGTTTTCATTTGTATTTGGGTATGTTTCTGGAATCTGAAATCTGTTCCATTGATGGATTCTCTAAAAGGTAAAAAATAGACTGAAGGAGGAGTGATTAGGTCTATGTGAGGAGGTGATCTTTCAGTTAAGGCTGGCAGGACCTTTCAGGTGGAGAGAACAGCACGTGTAAAGGCCCTGTGATAGGAAAAGACTTGGTTACATTAGAGGAATTGACAGAGAGAAGGCTGGTATGACTGGCTCCCAAGTCAGGGAACAAGTGGTACGAAGTGAGGCTGGAGAGACGGGCAGGGGCCTGATGAGTCCTTGGGAGCCATGTTAGAGGGTTTGTGCTTATCTTACGTAATTGGGGTCTTAAGCAGGGCAGTGACATGGTCCTGTTTACATATGTAGTTTAAAAAATCTCTTTTAAAATGCTTAAGATGCGTGTTGAATGAATGAAGATACTATGTGTATGAGCCTGTGGGGGAGGCTCTTCACTCTTACTCTTGGGGTTTCCAGCACAGCCACCAGCCCCCGCCCCCACCTGCTCCCTGCCTCATTGTGCTGAAAGCAAGTGAGACCAGCGTATTAGCCAGTGATTACATTTTCATTAGAAAAGCATGGCTTTGCCTTCATGGAGGGACAAATACCTCTAAAAACTGAATGACTTTAATTGAATAAATCTTTTACCAGATAGTTCTGAAAGTTCTAGTCCTTTCATTAGGAGTCCCATTGAGCAAAGCCATTTGAAAACATTCGGTTGATGTAGCAGTCACTGGAGCATGGGTATGAATACAGGTAGTTGTTTTATCATAAAGGGTCACCCTACTCTTGACCAGAACAGTGCTCTCCTAGTGCCCAGGGCCTCTGTTGTAGGTTCCCTTGAACAGTGTTACTTAAAGTACGTCCCGAAGCAACAGCATTGGCATCACCTGGGAGTTTGCTGAAAATGCAGATTGTCAGGCCCCACCTCAGGCCTCTTGAAACAGAATCTCTGGGGTTGAGGCCAATAAATCTGTGTTTTAAAAAGCTTTCTGGAGATTCCTAGGCACGCTTGAGTTTATGTTCAGAACTCGGAAAGTAGCTAAGAACCTTTGCCCCATCAGCCTGTTGGAGACAGTGTCCCCAAGCAGGCCACCCTCACACAGAACTTATAATCCTCTATTCATTCTGCAGACAATTATGGAGCAACTAGGGAATGCCAGGCGCTTCCTAGGGATTGGGGTATAAGAGAGTCCCTGTCCTTTAGGAATTTTGTCTAAGAGAGGTTTTTTGTTTTGTTTTTGTTTTATTAAGGTTTTTTTTTGGCTGTGCCCATGGCATGTGGAAATTCTAACTCACACCACAGCAGTGACCCAAGCTGCTTCAGTGACAATGCCTGATCCTTAACCCACAGTGCCTCAAGGAAACTCCATGTTTTTGTTCTTTAAGAGTGTGAATGGAATCATTTAAGAGGGAAGTCCAGGATTCTCTGGGAACCCTGAAGGGTGCATCTGAGGTGTTTTTAGTCACCCAGCATCAGCTCTTCCTTTTTGAGTGTAATTTCTGATGCTTTGGGGGAACCATCTGTTTCCCACCCTCAGCTTTTCATGTTTCAGAAAGACTCCCAGGGTGGTTGAAGCTCACAACCCAGGTCACAGAGATTGCTGACCCAACCTCTTGAGCCAGTGAGAGGCAGCGAGACATCAGTGGATTTCTGGGAAAGAGGCTCCTTCCCATTTGGTGAGAAGCTAAATGGGTATGAGGTCTGAACTGCTCTGTTCCTGGTGTGCTGAGGGGAGAGCCTGTCTGAGAATCAAGACAGCTTATGGAGGAGAAGAGAGTCAGGCTGAAGAGAGTCATCCAAGTCCTGGTAATACTGTTTAAGCCCTTGGGCCAAGCCAGGCCTGATGCTAGGCTGCCCCCTGGAATTTTCAGACACGTGAGGTAATAAATTCCCTTTTTGTGTAAGCCAGTTTGAGTTGGGTTTCTTACTTGCAACCATAAGAGTACTGATTTTCCGTATCAGAACAAAATTATAATGCTGTATTTTAATATTTATTTGCTGTGATATTGAAATACTAGCACTAATACTGGCATCTTAAAATTAAGTATTTAAACTTCATTTTAAAATAACCAATGAAACTAAAACCTCAATATCTTCAAATTAAAATATGTAAAAACATATTACAAAACATCAACTGAAAATGTTAATTAAAGTATTAACATCATACAAACATTATTAAGCTATTATTCTGATATATGATATTCATTGCAACTGACCCTGCTGTTTCTGCTCCATGCCTTATTTCCTGGTTCTGCTGGCAGCTCCTCCTGTTTCTTCTTTAGGCCTATGAGTGGTTATGGTTACCCTCTGATGCTAGTCCATGTATAGCACTATGTCTTGTTTTTGTTTGTTTTCTCGAAACTCACGCCTTTATAAATGGCCCCTTTATTAAACTCCTCTCAGTGATTTAGTTTGAGCGTACTGTCTGTTTCCTGATAATGCCTCAACCCCAAACCAGAAACACTCACTGAAGAACACTCACCTGATGCAGCATCTGACCTAGCTTGAGGGGAGGGTTATCAAGTGGGGCTTTCTGGGGAGGAGATATGTGCACTGCTTTGGAGGGATAAGTAGGAATTTTGTAGGCAAATGGTGGTACAGCTCATCCCTCCAGACTGATCCCTGGGCTTACCTCCTTCAAGAAGCCATCCCTGATCTGGAGGAGTTGGAGGATGACAGGGAAGATCTTCCAGTTGGAGAGAGCAGTACATTAAGTCTAGAGAGGCACCAGAGGGCTGATGGCTGTAGCTATTTCAGCAACATATGAATGTAGGTCAGAGGAGGAGTGGAGGTAAATGGAATGCTGGAGAGGTGGCAGAGTCTAGGACCCTAATTTGTCCAACATGTGATGTGTTCTCTGATATCTGGCCAGATCAAGGGAGATAACAAGCAACCCATGGGACGTGGACCACATCTTCTGCTTGAATGTTTGCATTGGCACTCATCATGTGTGGGAGTAGACCAGGGTGGGTTGGTCCATGGGTTTCCCCAAAGCCCAGGAAAACCCTGGAGGGACCCTTATTCCTGGAGGAAAAGGCCCTCTTGGCTCTGACCAAAGTGTTTGGCCAGTGAGCTCAGGAGATGTTTCTTAATGAAATGGTTATGCAACTGAGTATACATGGAGAGGGTGGGACACAGACGGTGAGGCTGGGGATAGAAAGGAACCTAGTTCTGAAACGCTAATCAGCAAACTATGTCCCCCGCCCCCCGCCAGAAGTCATTCCAAATGACTGTGGTTAATTAATGGCTTTGAAGGGTGATTTCTGCTGTGTGCTTAGACACAATGGTGATCCTGGGAGCTGAGGGCTTCCCAGGATAGCCAGTGACCTTCTGCCCTCAGCTGTTCAAAGACAAGAAGGCTCAGTTGACCTGGGAATTGGAGGGACCTTGACACTTAAGGAACACCTTCTCCCATCGCACTCTAAACCTAAGTCAGAAGGAATATAAGCACTCAGGTGGGCTCACCTGAGATAAGGTAGGCTCGCAGATACTACAATTTACTTCTCTTTGACATGTGATAGAGAAAATGAGGGCAAGTAAGGGGAGGGAAAGAAAATAGCCATTTATTGAGTACTTAATTTTGTGATAGACATAAGCCAGGCTTGACAAACGTTGGAGGTAGGCATGATTTATGCCAATTTTATGGATGATAAAATGGAGAATGAAGAGTTTAAGAAAACTTCTCAAATCATACAACTAGTAAAGGGTGAAGCCGGGCTTTGAACCCAGGCCCCCCTGGCTCCCAAAGGCCACACTTGCCTACTTTACTGAGGGTATAGTTGTACTGAAAATTGACACTAGTGGTGCTTTGATTTCAGAGCTGGACAGCATGTGCTGAGCCTGAGACTGGACCTAGTTCCCTTGCTCACTGGCTGGGGGACGTAGGGCAAGGTCTTGAAGCTTTCTGTTCTTCAGGTTTTGCAGTTGCAGCTAACAGTGGATTATTGTGGGGCCTTCTCGCTGGACTAGTCCTGGAAGAGCATCTACTTAGAGGTTGTAGTTCAAGTGGCCACCAGAAAGGATTATAAGGAATGGAAAGCTTTTCTTGTCTTCTGTGTTTGCCACCCCATTCCCTGGATGACAGAATTTCTCCTGGGTCAGGTCCAGTATTGATACATCCTTGTAAATGTGTTTGGTTCATTAACTTAGGAAAGGCTGAGATGTGAACCGACCCTTTTGATCTCTGTCATTTCCTTGTCTCTGCCTTCTCCTTCCGGCCTCATTCTGTAAGCACCAGCCCAAGTGGTAACCAAGTCCTTGGCCAACGGTTTGCCAAGCCCTCTGGTTTGGGGCTTTCCCTGTGCTAAATGGCTGGTACCACCTACAACTGACCTGGAACCATTTTCCCCTCACCACTTCACGTGTCACGTGCCAGCTTGCTCCAAATTGTCCCAGCTCCTCATGTTCCTATTTCTGACTTTGCAAATTCAACCTTCCTTCTTTCCTCAACTCCCTTTTGGAGTCTTTCTCCACCTAAGCTGCACCTGGCTGCCCATCCCACCTGACTCCTGGAAACCTCTACTTCAATGTAGCCTACATGGCCTTTACTCCCACTAGGTTTATTTTGGCTCAGTGGGCAGGACACAGAAGGAATTAAGGCTTCTTGTCTCGTGACTGAGTCACGGTCTTGCTGAGGAGCTAGAAATTGGGGCAGGCTTGGACACGTCTGGTCTCAGGTCTAATTTACAAATGTCACCAGTTGAGTTTGGGAAAGCTGGTGTGCACTTTAGATAGAGAGTTGCTTCTGAGAAGTGTCTAGAACCTTAAAAGGACCCAAGGGACTTAAATACACCCCTTTCATAGTTGGGAAAACCAATTGTGCACAACTCAGTTTTGATAGAACTGGAGCTAGAATTCAGATATTAAATTTCCCTTTTGATACTCCTTTCTCCAGTGTATAGACAAGTCAGTTTTTCTTTGCATTTAAGATGTTTTTTCCCCAAGAAGGATAGTCATTTCTTCATGTCAGTTCCAAGTGGCTGAATGGATAGTGAGAGGATCAAATGCAACAAAGATGTGATGAGCCAGGCATTTTGCTCAGTGCTTTTACAAATATCTCAGGAACGTCTACCAATGGCATATGAGGCAGATCTTTTCTGGATCTACTTTAAAGATCTGGAAAACTGAGGCTTGGAGAGGACAAATGGCTCTTAAGTGATCACTCATAAGGGCTGGAAGAGAGACTCAAATGGTGGCTTATTTTAAAGGCCAGGATCTTCTAACATCACACTGTCTTTTGAAGTGCATGTGTACATGTATGGGTGTGAGCATGAGTACATATAAGAGTGTGTGAGAAAGAGTGTGTGTATTTGCAAAACTTTCCCTGCCACTTTCTGTCCAAAAACAGAAAGTGGGACAGAACAGAAGCCCTGAGTGGAAAAAGCAATAGTTAATGTCGCAAGGCTGCTTGATGGAAGAGGATGAGGTTGCTGATGAACAAGGAAGTTTTAGGATGGCCGGCTTCACATTCCTTCCCATTAGAGGTGGTCCAGGCTGCCGCGTCAGGATAAGCTGAAAGAATTTGAGCCAGGACAGGGTGGCCAACCGTTCTTGGGTTCAGGAGAATCCTCTGCCCTGTGAGGGGCTGGAGCAGATGCATAGAGGGTCTTGCCAGCTCTGAGCATTCCCACTACTGTCAAGACATAACCAGGGTGCCCAGCAGCCACAGGACTCTGGATTTTCTCCGGCAGGGTATGGGTGGGTGCTGTGGGTATAATTACGTGCGGGCAGGCAGCAGACCTCTCCACTGTATGTGCATTTCAGGGGTTGATGGGAGCCATTTGGCTTGGCCTCCTGCTCACAAAGGGCTTAGATGTGGGCTCTTGATATTATCCCCCAATGAGGTTATACATGCAGCCTGAGATCTGCTGACAAGATGGAGAGGAGAAGACATTCATCATATGGCTCTAGGCACATCACATTACTGAAGCTCGCTGCCTGCAGTGCCCTGAGAATTAATAGTTCATAAATCCTATCATTATTTTGTGGATAACGCAATTATATTGCATTTAAAACACACAATAATAATTTGTTAAATGTAAAATTTAGGACAGTAACAAGTATGGGGACTTGGTTGTAATAATTTCTCATTCTTTAATATTCTGGAAGCCTCAAAACTGCAAGTGGTCTGGGTCTCTTATGACCTCTGAGGACCCCTGAGTGTGGGTATTTTTATCACTGTGATTGAGGATGCTTATTCGTGTGAGTGTGGGTGAAAGACTGTGTTTGTGAGCTTATGAGGGTGTGCATGTCCATGTGAGCATGTGGGGTATGTGTTTATGAGAGAGCGTGTTTATATCTGCTGGGGGACAGGAGTAGGACCGTCCCTGGCTTATGGGGACTCTGGTGAGTGGGGTGTGGAGGAGGGGACTGCCAGAGCTCTGCAAACCTAAGACGTCAGGGGCATAACTTGATTTGATGATTTGGCCTGAGTAACCCTCTCAAAATAGAAAAATCAAGGACTCAGCATGGAGGCAGCCTGTCTGGGCTTGGGCTGGTAATGAGGACTAACGAGGGTTGATGGAGCCCGGGAGCGATGGGCTGAGATGGCCCCGAGCTGCCTGGCACCCTGGGCCCTGCAGCCATCAGTGCTGCCCAGCCTGACCTAATGCTGTAACCCACGGAGATCCTTGTTGATAAGGGCCGAGGGAAAGGGAGGGAGCAGCTTTGCAAGCCATGGCAGAAGCACAGCCGGCTCTATAGAACCCCATTAGAAAGCTGCCTCTGTGGGCTAGCAAAGTGGAGATCCCTAAATGGAACTTCCTGAAAGCTTCCCCCTATGATGACCCCCTATGAAGACAGGGGGGTCTTAGCTATCCTTTAAACGTATGTTACATAAATACATGTTTATTTTAGCAAACTTGGAGTTATAGGTTATCATAAAGAAAACGAGAGATACCCACTGTCTACATTTTGTTGGGTATCATGGGAGTCAGGATGTAAATTTGGGCCATAAGGAGAAGTGTTACCCTGGACATTTCCTCAGGAATGTGTCACATTGGGAGTGGACATACCTCTCAATTCATATAACCCAAGCATTTTCCTCTAGGACTGGACCAGGTTACTGTTTGGTAGTTAGCTTGCATTTAGGGGATAGACAGCATGAACAATGTACATCTTGAAACATTAGATTACACCCAGCCTGGGAGGATGCTCATGTTCTGGAAGGCAAATGGGAATTGAGAGGGAATTTCAGCAGCATCATGTCCCCATCTCGCTCATGAGGTCAAGAAGTCGAGAGGCAGGCCAGATCTGCACTGTTTAAGCTCCACTCCCCACCCGAACACCCACCCTCTGATGAGTGCATAGAGTTGAATTCAGAGAAGTTAAATGCAAGTATGGTGTCACTCTGGTACATCTTTTCAATCTTTGTTGATGCTTATGAATACTTCTGTATGATTGATAAAAACAGGATCATACTTTGTATGCCCTTTTCAGCTATTAGATCCTGGATTTCCTTCTATATAATATCCACATCATCTTTTTTCATGACCTCTTGGTATGCCACAGAGGAGATAATAACATAATTTGAGTAATTATGTAATCAAATCTTTATTCTGGGGCATTTATTTTCAAATTTTGATTATCTTAATAATTGCTGCAATAAATTTCCTTCTGCAGGAATTTTTGCTTTTCTATCCAATTACTTTTCTAGAAGAAATGTTCTCAATGAGGAATTCTGTGTCCAACATATTTACAGTTTAAGTCTTGGCCACGGCTCACCTGCTATTTTCACGCTTATCCAGGGAAGAGGAAGAGCTCATAAAAATTGACCAGTAGCCCAGGAAGAGGTGGATTGATCCTATCTGTGTGGTGAAGGGCATGTGCCCGTGGTTCCAATCTAAACTCCTCTATCTTATCTTCTTTCGTCAACATCAATTTCCCTGTCATTTGCAAATAGGATGAGCTAGGCTCAGGTCTTCCCTGGTTTTCTTTGAGTAATAAAGATGGTCCATTACATTTATGGAGTGCTTTCCAGATTTCAAAGCAGTTTTATGAATCTTCACCAGGCAGGCTTTATTAGTTCTTCATTTGGCAAAGGAGAGGATGGAGGTCCAGAAAAGTTGAAGGAGATTCCAAGTTCGCAGACAGCAGAATTGGAAACCAAGCCTTCTGAATTCCAGTCCAGCCAACTGAGAGTGCTACTGGGGGTCACAAGGTGGGAATAGGCAGTGGCTTGGCTTGCAGGCTATGCCAGTCATATTCTCATTTGCAGCCAAAGGGAGGAAGCCAAACCTCTGGGCCAGTAGACAGCTGTTGTTTCTGCCTGTCCAGCGTCCATTCTCCTTTCCTGTAGTAACATCTTGATTTTTGTTTGAGAACCACCCTTAGGTTAGTAGTTGCTAACTTAAAGCATATGTTCCATTTTGTCCAGCAACCCTCAACTTCACCAAGTGTTGTTCCTCTGCTGGTGCCATAACTTCCATATGTTGTTCCTCTGTTCAGTAAGGCCAGGTGATTTTGGATAATGAAATAACATGAGATGAAATACATGGGAGAAACCTATTCTTCCCTTGAGATTTCATTTTGTTCTCACTGTTCAGAATATGCATATCTTCCAGGTCTGCCATATTCTGTCCCCTTGGCTGTAGCAATTGATTCAGTGACTGAAACCCAAACCAGATCAATGAGATTCAACCTAGGGACCTTTTTTTTTTTTTTTTGAAAGTGAAACTGTCTTCCTACTGGCTTTGGAACTGCCAGAAGCCACTGGGAGATAAATAACCTAC
This sequence comes from Catagonus wagneri, assembly GCA_004024745.2. Taxonomy (NCBI): domain Eukaryota; kingdom Metazoa; phylum Chordata; class Mammalia; order Artiodactyla; family Tayassuidae; genus Catagonus; species Catagonus wagneri. The sequence goes on along the minus strand of PVHT021183526.1, from coordinate 12,304,298 downwards.
TTCAGAATCTCATCTGAGGGTACCTGATGCAGAGGAAAGCAAAGCCTGGAGATGGAGATGGAGATGGAGACAGCAAAATCTCAAAGACATTTTATCATCTGGAAATCCTGCAGATGTTGTGACATTCTGTGCAACCCCTACAAAAGCAATAAATGGGATTCCCACTGCACTTTTATCACAGCTCCTGCAAAACCACCTAAGCCTGCACACTTGCTTGTACCTTCACTGTTCCTCCTTCTGCTTTCTGAGTCTCATGCCAACACATCTACTTGAAGGAAGCTAGACTTATGTCAATACCATATTTAAAAGGAAGCCTGGAAAACATAGTTTTTGGATTATATCTAGGAAAGGCAGAATTTATAATGCAGAAGTGTTTAAAAGTTACAGATGTTATTATGATCCACCCCTTGGCTGCCTAGCATCAATATGTGCATGTTTTCATACTTATATTTCCAACCATAATAGTAACAGTAAACTTAATATAAGTAAACTCCTTAATATAATACAACTATCATTTGAACAATCAAAATGTACTTCCTCAAAGCAAGGACCCAAAGATTCATTAGTTGCAGCATCCAGAAGCAAATTCAGGTTTTCTGGCTGATGACCATTTTTCCTCTGGTTCAGTCATAAGAGCATAGTGATATTCTGTAGCCTGTGGACCAAACTGTAAACTTGCACAGACTATATTAAATAGTATAGAAAAGGGGGAAGGAAGAAAAAAGAAAACTTCTTAAATACTAGATATAATCATGATGCAGCAGGCAAAGAAGAAAATGTGGATAGCTACCACAGAACTCATTATGTAGCTGGCCACGAGGCTGCAATGGTGTTTATAATGTCCTTCCTCCAGCGCTCGTTTATGTTCTCTTTGTCCTCAGCAAAAGAGGACAGCTGGCTGTGATTCTTTATCTGGTAGGGTGACCCAATCTTCATTATTGGGGAATCTGAGTACTTACTGGCTCTGCCCAAATGGGGTTAGAAGTTCCCTTCTGTTCATTTTTTATCACTGGACATGGCAATTTTAGATGTGCCCCAGGGAGTCCCCTGGTTTACAGAAATAGTCCTTTCTGCCTTTATGTGTGGCAGTAATCTACTTTGATAATCTGGATCAGTCATTTTGTCCAACAGGGCATGATAAGTCTCAAATGTCCCTGTGGAAGCCTCAGGTCCCAATTCAATGGATCTATTATTGCGTCCCCTAGTAAAAGTATCCCTCCCATTGGCTTAAAGACCTTTAAACCAGTAGAGCCCAAAGTCACAGAAAGTAAACATTTAGCAAGTGGTTCATTAGGTATCATAATGCAAGGAGCTACTCACATTTTCCCTCTTGTTTCTAGGGATGAAACAGTGGTCACTAATTTAAAGATAGACTAAATTTTGTAGGGCAGTGCTTCAGCTTCACCAGATGCCTCTATACTGGTACTGTAACATCAACAGATTGTGCCTCTGTTCTATAAGGCCAGTTGCTCTTGAATGATAAATACATGGAAAGATCAGTATGTTACACATATCAGCCCATCACTGCAATTTGTTTGCTGTACATGAATTCCCTGATGAGAAGCAGTGTTGTGAGGGAAGCCAATCTGAATAAAGTATTTGGTAAGTCCATGAATTATGTGATTTTCAGAAGCATGGTTGGCAGGGAAGATGTATTAGTTTTGCTAGGGCTACCATAACAAAATACCACAGACTGGGTGGCCTAAACAACGGAAATTTATTTTCTTGAAGTTCTGGAGGCTGGAAGTCCAAGATTGAAGTGTCAGCGAGTTTAGTGTCTTCTGAGCCCCCTGTCCTTGGCTTGAAGGTGGTAGCCTTCCCTCTGTGTCCTCACAAGGCCTTTCCTTTGTGCTCATATATTCCTGGTATCTCTCTTTCCAGATGTTCTCTTCTTATAAGGACACAAGTCAGATTGAATTCAGTCCCATCCTGACAGCCTCATGATGACTTAGTCACACTTTAAAAGACTCTTTCTCCAATTATAGGAACTTCATGAGGTACTGGGTGTTAAGAGTTTCAACATATGAATTTTGGGGAGACACAATTCAGCCCAATTCAGACACAATTCAGACGACTAATCCGTATCTACAGTAAGGGTCAGTTCCAGTAAGAGAAACCGCTGTCCCCTCCATGGAGAAGGGACTGAAGTACCATCCGTCTGCCCCAAGTTAGTAGGCCTTTTGCCCAGAGATTGGTGACTTGTCCAAGGATCCCAAGTTGTTATTACCGTCAGCAAGCTATGTGCTTACAAGTTTCCCATCAGGGGGAAGTCGTTGATGTTGGATGTCTATCTCTGTCACTGTGGCCATGTTTCTCATGAGCCTGTTGAGCACACACAGAAGTGACCAAGAAAAGGGGCCTTGATGTCTACTGAATGGCTTATTTCATTTTGAGCTTATTTAGTAGCATGTTTATTTTGAGCTTCCTCCTCAGTAGAAACCACAAAATATTTCCACACTCTGTCCATTCTGAGAGGTCTAGTCATGTGCCTCTTCTCCAACGTCCTTTGTCACTGATCCTCCAATCCTGTTACCTCCAAGTCTGATCAAACCATTGGCCAGTGCCTATGAAACCCAGAAGATCCACAATCCAGGACACCTCTCTTTCCACATAAAGTGGAACATGAGATATACTCTTAAAATTCTGCCCCCTGGGAGAGATTTCTTTTCCTTACTGTATTGTAGGACTGTCTTTATGTGGGATTTTGGTCCATTTTTGTCTAAAGCCTGTAGAACTACCTGAAAATCATGCTATCGTTTTTACCTTTTCAGTCAGCTAGTCATATGGAACACCTCTTAAGGCTCTAGGCATAGGTTCAAGAAGGGGCGGAAATATGAGGCAGTAAAAAGCCTGGGAATGTGAGTCATGCAATTTTCTTATACCGATTGGATCAGCTATGTTTATACATCACATACCACTTCCATCTGATCATCAGCTATTTTGGGATACATTCTAATGCCTGTTGGCCACCCCTAGGGCAACTTAATTGCAAGGTCAACAGTTTTCTCATTGTTTGACATTTTGTCTCTGCCAGGGTCAATAACAAGTCACAAACTGTTGAGGTGACATCACCAAGATGGTGACATGGTGGTTCCTGACTTCACTTTCCCTCACAAGAAGGACAGCTTACAACTATTCATGGACAAGACAATGAGAGACTCCTAGAACCATGTGGTGAGATCTCCCCTGAGCCTCCAGTTCCTTCAATGGGAAGAGCCCGAGGGGGACATGTAGCTCCATCACTGTGGGTCACTTCCTGGGAAATCTCTAGTCTAGCCTCTGGGGACCGCAGGGAATCTGTGGGGCTCCATCTGTGGAATTCTGGCTGTGATGGAGAATGGAGTAGGGGCTTATAACAGCCAGCACTTGGATCTAGGCAGACTGAGTTCCTCCCTGTAAAGCCCAAGCACTAGCCCAGCCAGCACTTTGCTCACCTGCAAAACCAAATAGATGGTGCAATCTGACCAGGGGAACCATAGCCCAGCCCTGTCTGACCAGAAAGGACACTTGGAAGCTGTGCAGCCCAAACCATGAACAGTCAAGAGAACATTTACCCACTGAAAAGGCAGAGCTTTGTTCCACAGCCCAGATGGCTCAGCTGTGGTTCTCATATTAGGGCTGGCCACAGGATCTACGTGGCTGTCAATCAGCCACATCTTTACCAAGTCTTAAAGTCCTAGTGGCAGAGCTTTGCATCACATCCAAGAGCCTTCCCTTGCTTGTACCCTGCAGAGAGATGGCAGACTTATGGGCTACACCACCATGAACTGTTAAAATAATCATGGCAAGACTCATATCCAACTCAATGAACCTTTACTCCCACAAGCCTCTACTTTAGCAGTAGACCATAGTGATACTCTTTTTGCCAGGAATTACTGTTAGCTCAGAGGCAGGGTCAAGTAATCCCACAGAGTTCTAAAAAATCTTTTTTACCCCCCCTAGTGTACAGTAATCCTAAAACATATTTTAATGTTCCTTTGGTAACAATCAGGTGAAAGTATTATGACACATAATACTTTCTTTTTTAAGGGTTCCCACACAGTCTTTTCAATCAGAAAGCTCCTGCTCTTCGAACTGACTTAGGTCTGGGGATTGGGTGGGAGGTTGTGAGTCTTTATAATAGTAGCTCAGAATCAGTATTTGCTTACTAAGTCTAGTTTGTTGTTGTTTGATCCTGCACGTCAAGTAAAAACTTATCGGGTAGCTCATTTATTTCAGTCATGGAGGCCTAATTACCTCCAAAGATCCTTATAGGTAAAACCATTTTGTTTGTTACTATGACTCTGCTACCTGTTATGGTAACTGCATCTACCTTTTCTCTGGCAGTTGAGTGTATCTGCTAGACCTTTTTTACCCTAAGCTTCCATCCTTATTGCTTAAATCAAAGAGCTCTTATAATGGCACCACCTCCTACAGTGGTTAGTGTGATTTTACCTAACCTGATTTTCAAGGATATTGGTGCTTGCCTCATCAATGCATTTCTCAATACTATGATGAAGAGATTGTCTTCTGAACTCTCCTGTGAGTTATTTTTGGGATGGGAGTTGTGAATACATGATAAATCTGTTCTTATATTCTTATCTCCCTAGCTTTTTGGATTCTTTCCTCTATATTATATCAAGTTCTTCTGGCATTTCAAATTCATGTAGGTTACTGTTGACTCTAGTTTTAGTCCATCAACCAAGCAAATAAATGGAATCCTTCCCAGTAGCTTGAGTCAATATTTTGCATCCAGAATCTCTTGTAGATGTTCACACATTGAAAATCTGACCTGATCTAAAATTATGTCCCTCTCTCTTTGTTCCGTGTCCATAAGACTCCATTCCCACACATATTCCTCATAATTTTTAAAATTAACGTACAGTAAAATGGACTCTTTTTTGGGTATATCATTCTCTGAGTTTAAATGCACATATGTATTCATGTGATTACCGCCATAATTAAGTTACAGAATAGTTCCATCACCTGCAGAATCTTCCTTGGACTTCCCCTTTATAGTCAGATCCTTTCTCCCACCTAACTTCTGGAAACAATTGATCTAGATCTATTCTCCATCACTGTAATTTTGTCTTTTTGAGAATGTCATTTAAGTGGAGTCATGTAGGATGTATATTAACCATCCTTTCCTTTTCATTGATGAATTTTCCATTGTATGGATGTATCACAGTTTGTTTACCCACTCACCTTTCAAAGACTATTTTGATTGTACCTAGGTTTCGGTAATTATGAATAAAGCTCCTTTAAACATTGGTGTTTAGGTTTTTGTATACTTGTAAGTTTTCATTTCTGTAGGGTAAATGCCTGAAGAGTGGGATTGTGGGGTCATATGGTAGGTATAGGTTTAACTTTATAAAAAAACTCCCAAACAGTTTTCTAGAGTGAATGTATTATTTTGTATTTCTTCCAAAAATGTATAAGAATTTTCCCCATTCTTGCGATCACTTGGTATTGTCAGTTATGTTAGCTATTCTATAGATATTTGTGAATATTAATTTGTGTTTTCTCAATGACTAATGATGTATATATTTTCATGTGCTTATTTGCCTTCCATATATCCTGTCTGTCCAAATGTTTTACCTATTTTATTTATTTATTTATTTTTTTGCCTTTTGTCATTTTATGGCCGCGGGTTTATGGCCGCACCCGCGGCATGTGGAGGTTCCCAGGCTAGGGGTCTAATCGGAGCTGTGGCCACTGGCCTGCGCCGCAGCCACAGCAACGCAGGATCCGAGCCGCGTCTGCAACCTACACCACAGCTCATGGCAACGCTGGATCGTTAACCCACTGAGCAAGGGCAGGGATCGAACCCGCAGCCTCATGGTTCCTAGTCGGATTCGTTAACCACTGCGCCACGACGGGAACTCCCAAATGTTTTACCTATTTTAAAACTAAGTTTTCTGGTTTCTTACTGTTAAGTTTTTTAAAAATACATTTTGGATAAAAAGTTCTTTGTCAGATACGTGATTTCATGTATCTCCTAGTCTGTAGCTTCTGTTTTCACTGTCATAACAATGCCTTTCAAACAGCTAAAGTTTGCAATTTAAATGCAGTCAATTTTTTTATAGATCACATTTTTGGTGTATATCTAAGAAACCGTTGTATGACCCAGACCACAAAGATTTTTTCCTTGTGTTTTCTTCTCAAAGTTTTATCCTCTTAAGTCTAATCCATTAAAAAAAAGTTGTGAG
>PVHT021183526.1:12253425-12287450 GCA_004024745.2 Catagonus wagneri | reverse complement strand
AAATCTGCTGATAACCTTATTGGGGTTCCCTTGTATGTCATTTGTTTCTTTTCCCTAGCTGCTTTCAATATTTTCTCTTTGTCTTTACTTTTGGTCATTTTGATTAATATGTGTCTCGGGGTGTTCCTCCTTGGGTTTATTTTATATGGTACTCGCTGCACTTCTTGGATTTGAGTGAGTGGTTCTTTTCCCATATTAGGGAAGTTTTTGGCTATTATGTTTTGAATAATTTTTCTGTCCCCTTCTCTCTCTCTTCTCCCTCTGGCACCCCTATAATATGGATGTTGGTGCGTTTAATGTTATCCCAGAGTTCTCTGAGACTCTGCTCATTTCCTTTCAATCTTTTATCTCTTTTCTCTTCTGTATTAGTGATTTCCACTAATCTGTCCTCCACCTCACTGATTCGTTCTTCTGCCTCCTGTATTCTACTTTTGGCTGCTTTTAATGAATTTTTTATTTCCGTTATTGTATTTTGCATCTCTTCTTGTTTAATTTTTACATCTTGTATTTCTTTGCTCAGTGTTTCCTGTAAATTATAAGTCTTTGCCTCCAGTCTATTTCCAATGCCTTGCATCATTTTCAGCATTAACAGTCTAAAGTCTCTTTCTGGGAGGCTGATAATCTCCTCATTACTGAGCTGTTTTTCTGGGCTTTTCTCTTTCTCCCTTATCTGAGTTATAGTTTTCTGTCTTTTCATTTTTATAGGTTTTTGGCGTGGTGACCTTTTTGCCAACAATATATAGAGTTGTAGCCTCTCTTAGTTCTGATGTTTGCCTCCCCTGTGGCTAAAGTTGGTATGGAGGGGGCTTGCTGTAGGCTTCCTGATGGGAGGGAGTGATGTCTGCTCACTGGTAGGTGGGGTTGATTCCTCTCCCTCTAATGGGTGGGGCTTTGTCTCTGGACGAAAATAGAGGCTGATGTGTGCCTGAGGGGTCTTTAGGCAGCCTGTTTACTGATGGGTGGGGCTGAGAGCCCACCTGGATTAATGTTTGGCCTGGGGCTTCTCAGCAGTGATGGGTGGGGTAGAGATCCCACCATGATTAATGTTTAACCTGGGGCTTCTCAGTGCTGATGGGAGGGACCAGATTTTCCCAGAAATGGCCCCCTCCAGAGAAATGCAGGCTGATGAATGTTCCAAAGAGCTTTGCCTCCAATGCCCTTCCCCCACCACAAGCCACAGTCACCCCTGTTTTCCCAGGAGATCCTCCAAGAATTGCAGTCAGGTTCTACCTGGATTTCTATGGAGACTGCTTTGCCCTGGGACCCAGTGCACGTGAAAGTCTGTGTGTGCCTTTCAAGAATGGGGTCTCTGTTTCCCCCAGTCCTGTGGAGCTCCTGCACACAAGCCCCGCTGGCCTTCAGTGCCAGATGTTCCAGGAGCTCTTTCTCCCTGTGCCAGATCCCCAGGTGTGGGGATTTGACGTGGGGCTCAGAACTCTTATTCCTGTAGCTGAGTCTCTGTGATGCAGTTACTTTCCAGTCTGTGGGGCTTCCCACCCAGGAGGTATGGGGTTGCTTCTATCGCATAATCGCCCCTCCTACCTCTTGATGTGGTCTCCTCTTTGTCTTCTGGAGTAGAATATCTTTTTTGGAAGTGTATAGTCCATTTGGTTGAAGGTTGCTCAGCATTTGGTTGTCGTTTTGCTGTTTTTTTGGGAGAGAAGTTGAGCTCCAGTCCTTCTGTTCCGCCATCTTAATCCAATCTCTGTCTTTTTTTTTTTTATTGTTTCCTTTGCTGTGCAAAAGTGTGGCAGTTTGATTAGGTCCCATTGGTTTACTTTTTGTTCTTATTTCTGTTGCCTTGGGAGACAGACCTAAGAAAACATTTGTATGGTTGCTGTCAGAGAATGTTTGCCTATGTTATCTCCTAGTAGTTTTATGGTGTCTTGTCTTACATTTAAGTCCTTAAACAATTTTGAGTTCATTTTTGTGCATGGTGTGAGGCTGTGTTCCAGTTTCATTGATTTACATGAGGCTGTCCAGTTTTCCCAGCACCACTTGCTGAAAAGACCATCTTTTTCCCGTTTTATATTCTTGCCTTCTTTGTCAAAGATTAATTGACCATAGGTGTCTGGGTTTATTTCTGTGTTCTCTATTCTGTTCCGTTGGTCTGTCTGTCTGTATTGGTACCAGTACCACACTGTCTTGATTAATGTGGCTTTGTAATATTTCTTGAAGTCTGGGAGAGTTATGCCTCCTGCTTGGTTTTTGTTCCTCAGGATTGCTGTGGCAATTCTGGATCTTTTGTGGTTCCAAAGAAACTTTTGGTTTGTTGTAGTTCTGTGAAAAATATCATGGGTAATTTGAAAGGGATTGCATTGAATCTGCAGATTGCTTTGGGTAGCATGTCCATTTTTACAGTATTTATTTTTCCAACCCAGGAATATGGAATATCTTTCCAACTCTTTGCATCCTCTTTAATTTCCTTGATGAATGTTTTATAGTTCTCAGCATATAAGTCTTTCACTTCCTTGGTCAGGTTTATTCCCAGGTATTTGATTTTTTTTGGGTGCAATTTTAAAAGGTGTTGTATTTTTGTATTCCTTTTCTAATATTTCATTGTAGTATACAGAAATGTGACTGATTTCTGAGTATTAGTCTTATATCCTGCTACTTTGCCGAATTTATTGATCAGTTCAAGTAGTTCTTGTGTGGAGTCCTTAGGGTTTTCTATATATAGTATGATGTCATTTGCATACAGTGACAGTTTTACCTCTTCTCTTCCGTTTGGATACCTTTTATTTCTTTTGTTTGTCTGATTGCTGTGTCTAGCTCTTCCAATACTATGTTGACTAAAAGTGGTGAGAGTGGGTATCCTTATCTTGTTCCAGATTTTAGTGGGAAGGCTTTCAGTATTATATTTGTGGTGGGTTTGTCATAAATGGCTTTTATTATGTTAAGGTATATTCCCTCTATACCCACTTTGGTAAGAGTTTTGATCATGAACGGATGTTGAACTTTGTCATATGCTTTTTCTGCATCTGTTGAGATGATTGTGTAGTTTTTGACTTTTCTTTTGTTAATGTGGTGACGTTGATTGATTTGCGTATGTCAAACCATCCTTGTGAACCTGGGATAAATCCCACTTGGTAGTGGTGTTGTTGGAATCGGTTGGTTAAAATTTTGTTGAGAATTTTTGTGTCTATATTCTTCAAAGATATTGGCCTATAGTTTTCTTTCTTGGTAGTATCTTTGTCTGGTTTTGGTATTAGGGTGATGATGGCATCATAGGATGTCTTTGGGAGTGTTCCTTCTTCTTCAACCTTTTGGAAAAGTTTAAGGAAGATGGGTATAAGTTCCTCTTTGTATGTCTGGTATAATTCTCTTGGAAGCCATCTGGTCCCAGACCTTTATTTGTAGGGAGTGTTTTTCAATTTCATTTCTAGTGATCGGTCTATTCATTTGATCTATTTCTTCTTGATTCAGTTTTGGCAGGCTTTAAGTCTCCAGAAAGTTATCCATTTCTTCTAGGTTGTCAAATGTGTTGGCATATAATTGTTCATAGTATTCGCTTATGTTCTTTTGTATTTCTGCAATATCTGTTGTGATTTCTTTTTCATTTCTTATTTTGTTTATTTGCATTTTTTTCCTCTTAGGGCCTCTGGCCAGAGGCTTGTCAGTTTTGTTTGAAAAGAGGCTTGTCTTTTCAAAGAACCAGCTCTTGGTTTTATTGATTTTTTTCTATTGTTTTTTGAATATTTTATTGATTTTCTCTCTGATCTTTATGATTTCCTTCCTTCTGCTGACTTTAGGTATTGTTTGTTCTTTTTCTAATTCATTTAGGTGGTAGGTTAAATTGTCGATTTGAGATTTTTCTTCTTTTTTGAGGAAGGCCTGTATTGCTATGAATTTAACTCTAAGCACTGCTTTTGTGGCATTCCATAGATTTTGAATTGTTGTGCCTTTTTTTTTTTTTTGTCTTTTCTAGGGTTGCGCCCACAGATTATGGAGGTTCCCAGGCTAGGGATCTAATCGGAGCTGCAGCTGCTAGTCTATGCCACAGCCACAGCAACGTGGGATCCGAGCCGCGTCTGCAATCTCCACCACAGCTCACAGAAATGCCGGATCCTTAACCCACTGAGCGAGGCCAGGGATCAAAACCGAAACTTCATGGTTCCTAGTCGGATTCGTTAACCACTGAGCCATGATGGGAACTCTGAATTGTGTCTTCATTATTTTCAATTTCCTTCTTGATTTCCTAATTGACCCATTGTTTTTTTTTTAGTAGCATATTGTGTAGTCTCCATGTAGTTAGTTTTTTCTCATTTCTTTTCCTGTGGTTGATTTCTACTTTCATGCCATTATGATCAGAGAAAATAACTTGAAACAATTTCTGTATTCTTAAATTTGTTGAGTTAAGCTTTGTGCCCCAGGATGTGATTGATCCATGAGAATGTTCCATGTGCACTTGAGAAGAATGTATACTCCGATTTTTTTTGGATGTAATGTCCTGAAAATGTCAATTAAGTCTAACTTTTCTTTTGTGTCATTTAGGATCTCTGTTCCCTTACTGATTTTCTGTCTAGAGGATCTGTTCATTGATGTGAGTAGGGTGTTAAAGTCTCCTAGTCTTATTGTATTCCCATCAATTTCTCCTTTTGTGTCTGTATTTGTTGTATGTATCTGTGTGCTCCCATATTAGGGACATATATATTGACGATTGTAATATCCTCCTTGTTTTTTTGTTTTTGTCTTTTGTTGTTTTAGGGCCACATCCACAGCATGTGGAGGTTCCCAGGCTAGGGGTCTAATTGGAGCTACAGCTACCAGCCTATGCCACAGCCACAGCAATGCCAGATCTGAGCTGCATCTGTAACCTACACCACAGCCCACGGCAACGCTGGATCCTTAATCCACTGAGCAAAGCCAGGGATTGAACCTGCAACCTCATGGTTCCTAGTTGGATTTGTTTCCAGTGAGCCACGATGGGAACTCCTATCCTCTTCTTAAATGGATCCTTTTACCATTAAATAGTGCCCTTCTTTGTCTTTCTTTGTGGCCTTCATTTTAAAGTCTATTTTGTCTGATATGAGTATTGCAATTCCTGCTCCTGTCTTGTCCACTGGCATGAAATGTCTTTTCCTATATCCTCATTTTCAATCTATATGAGTCCTTTGCCCTAAGGTGGATCTTTTGTACACATAAGATTGTAGGTTTTTGCTTTTTTATCCAATCTGCCACTCTGTGTCTTTTGATTGGAGTATTCAGTTCATTGACATTTAAGGTAATTATTGATAAATATGTATTTATTGTCATGTTAAATCTTGTTTTCCAGTTGATTCTATGTTTCTCCTTTCTTATTTTCTCTTTTGGTTAGATGATTTCCATTTATTTTATACTTGTGTTCTTTTTAGTTTTTGTGAATATAATGTTTGGTTTTGATTTGTGTTTGCCCTGTAATTAAAATTTTTGAAAAAATTAGGAGTTCTGTTATGGCTCAGTAGTTTAAGAACCTGACATAGTCTCCATGAGGATGTAGGTTTGATCCCCGGCCTCACTCATGGGTTAAGGATCCGGCATTGCCACATGCTACAATATAGGTCACAAATGCAGCTCTGATCTGGTGTTGCTGTAGCCTTGGCTATGTCATAGGCCTGTGGCTGCAATTCCGATTTGACCCCTGCCCCAGAAACTTCCATTATGCCACAGGTGTGTCTGTTAAAAAAAAAATTTTTTTTTTTTGGAGTTCCCAGTGTGGTACACTGGAAACGAGTCCAACTGAGAACCATGAGATTGAGGGTTCGATCCCTGGCCTCACTCAGTGGGTTAAGGATCCAGAATTGCTGTGAGCTGTGATGTAGGTCACAGGCGTGGCTTGGATCTGGCATTGCTGTGGCTGTGGTGTAGGCCAGCAGCTACAGCTCCAACTGGACCCCTAGCCTGGGAACTTCCATATGCCGCAGGTGCAGCCCTAAAAAGAAAAAAAAAAGACTGAAAAAATTTTTTTTGAAAAAATTAAAGGTGGCAGTGATGTGAGGTGATATTTACAGAGAGAGCGATGCAGTGATTGTGGAGAGGTCTTTGAAGCTACTCAATGTGGTCAAGATTTGAGCAACATACCAGCTAATATAAACCCTAAGTATTAGTCTCAACCCTTGAATATAAACAACAGAACTTGCTCTGGCTGATTAAAACCAAAATGGGGAGTTTCTGTGTTGGCTTAGTGGAAAAGAACCCGAGTGGTATCTGTGAGGATGTGGTTTCAATCCCTGGCCTGGTCCAGGGGGTCAAGGATCTGGCATTCCTGTGACTGTGGCATAGGCCAAAAGTTGCAGCTCCAATTCAGCCCCTAGCCTGGGAACTTCCATATGCTGCACCTGTGGCCCTAAAAAGCAAAAACAACAACAAAAACCAAAATGGATTCACCAGGAAGGCTATTGGGATACTCACCAAATAAATGACAGAAATCTGGAGGACTGAGTTTCAGGTGGTGAAATATGTGGAGAACTGACTAGAATGTTGCTAAATTTGTATAATAAAAATTTCAAGAGCTTTCTGGCTTCAAATAATGTCAGAGAACATTATATCAGACTAACTTTCCTGGTGACAGCAATTTTAAATTCTTGGTAAAATAAGAAAAATAATTATTTGAAGGCACAGTAGAGTGACCAAGAGCTGGAAGAAACTGGAGGGACCACAACCTGAGAAAGAAGCAAACACCCTAGAAAAGATCCACACTTACCTGATCTTTCCCTGAGGACACTCCCCCGCCTGCTCTAAATAGAAAAATAGAGCTTATACAGAATTACTGATAGACCGAGGAGTCAGAGATTGGAGTTCAGGGCTGCTAGAATGGCTAAAAGTTAAGGAGGGATATCCAGGAAAAGAGGGAATCGTGTGAGAGGGAACTCCCAAATCTTTATAGACCTTCCTTCAAATCCTTAATTGGTTGACTCTGAAGACATGGGACAATAATCCAAGGAATCCCAGAAGAAAGCACTCTAGAGCTTACTAAGAAGATACTGCAGCAACTCCCCAGTGCTGTGAATACACAGTTGAGAGTTCAAGTCCTGCCAAGATAAAAGAGCTTAACAAATAGCTTTTTTGTTAAAATGTCACAGGGTCAAACTCTGAAACTTTGGCTTAGTGAGTTAAGGACATGATGCTATCTCAGTGAGGATGTGGGTTCAATCCCTGGCCTCTCTCAGTGGGTTAAGGAGCCTAGGTTGCCACAAAGTGTGGCATAGGTCACAGGTAAAGCTCAGATCTGGTGTTGCTGTGGCTGTGAGATAGGCCTCAGCTACAGCTCTGATTCGAGCCCTGGCCTGGGAATTTTCATATGCTGCATGTGCAGCCATAAAAAGAAAAAAAAAAAAGGAAGAAATAAGTCTTAAAAGCATCCAGATAAAAAAGTCTAAAAGGCAGCATACGGGGGAAAAATGATAGAAATAACAGGCGACTCCTCATAAAAACATTCCAGAAGAGAATGGAATGACATATTTAAAAATCAGGGAAAAAAATAAGTCAACTTAGAATTCCATATCCAGGGTAAACTTTCAAAAATGAAGACAAAATGAAGAAAAAATGAAGGCAAGAATAAAGATATTATCAGATAAATATAAATGAAGGCTGAGAAACCCACACTATAAAAAATGTGAATGGAAATTTTTGAAGAGAAAGTGATGCCAGATGGAAATTTGAATCCATAGGAGGGAGTGAAGAGTAATGGAAATGTAACTATATGGGAAAAATAAAGATTAAAAATTACTTAAATCACAATTTTTTAGAGTGAAAATAATAACAATGTTTTGTGTAGGAGGAAAATATATGACATCAACAGTACAAAGACTGGGAGGCGAAATGGAATTTTACTATTTAAAGTTCTTGTGTGTGAAGCAGTGTAATATTAATTCAAGGTACACTGTGATAAATTAAATATGTACATTATAATTCTAAGAGAATCCCCAAAAAATAATACAAAGATGTATGGGTTAAAAGCCAAAGGAGGGGATAGACTGGAATACTAAAAAGAATTTTGATTAACCCAAGAGACAGTAAGAAAAAGAAGAACAGAGAAATCAAAAACATAGGGGACAAATAGCAAAAAGTAGTGAGATGACAGAGCGAAATCCACCATATCAATAATGTTCTAAAATGTATATGGACTAATACTAAACACTCCAGTTAAAAGACAGAGGACATCAGAAGGATAAATAAGTAAGACCTAACTGTGTGCTTTCTATGAGAAACTCACTTTCAATCTAAAGACTTAGACAGATGAAAGGATGAGAAAATGTATAATTTGTAAACACTTAGCATCAGAAGACTGAAATGTCTATACTAATACCAGACAAGTTAAAAAGTATTACAGAGATTTAAGAGTCATCCTATAAGAATAAAAGGGCCAATTCATCAGGAAGATATTACAATCCTAAATGTGTATGCATCTAATAACAAGCTGCAAAAATTGATGGAAATGAAGAAAAAGAAAAATCTTTAATCATAGTTGGATATTTTACTATTATCTCACTGTAATTCATAGAACCAATAAATAAAACTCCATTGAGTGTATAGAAAATTTGAACACTGTGAGCCACCTTGACCTGACAGTTATAGGACAATACACTCAGCATCTGTATAATGTATAATCACCTTCTTTTCCAATGCACATGAAAGGTTCACTATGCTAGAACATGTGCTGGGCCATAAAACTGGTCTTGATGAATTTCAAAATACTTAAATGATACAGGCTAAGTTCTCTTCTCATGATAAAATTAAATTATAAATCAATGACAGGAGTTCCCATTGTGGCGCAGCGGTTAACGAATCCAACTAGGAACCATGGGGTTGCGGGTTTGATCCCTGGCATCGCTCAGTGGGTTAAGGATCGGGTGTTGCCATGAACTGTGGTGTAGTTTGCATACGCGGCTTGGATCTGGCGTTGCTGTGGCTCTGGCGTAGGCCGGCGGCTGCAGCTCCAATTGGACCCCTAGCCTGGGAACCTCCATGTGCCATAGGTGTGGCCCTAAAAAGACAAAAAAAAAAAAGAAGAAAGCATTATTAGCTTGAGTTGCTGATATTAAGGAAAAAAAGTTTAAAATCAGTGATCTGGCTTCCACCTTAAAAAGCTAGAAAAAGAATAAATTAAGCCTAAAGTTAATAGTGAAGAGGAAATAATAAAGATAACTGTAGAAATCAACAAAGGAAAAAGTAGTCAAAGAAAATGGAGGTGACACAGTCAGTATACTTGAAGACAGATGAGTAGAAATTTATAATCTGAAGCAGAGAGTGAAGATGATTGAATGAAAAAGAGCATAGGGAGATGTGGGGCAACATCAAAGTTCTATCATCTGTGGAATTGGAGTCCCAGAAGGAGAAGAGAGAGAGCATGGGTTAGAAAAGAAAATGTTTGAGGATATAATAGCTAAAAATTTCTATTACGTGAACATATAAAGGAACAAATTTAAGATCAGTGAATCCCATGGAAAAATACAAAGAAAATTACATCTAGGCAAATCATAGTCAAAATGCTGAAAATCAAATGTAAGGAGAAAATCTTGATACAGACAAGGTGACAATGACTCAAATTTCCACTGACTTCTCATCAGTGATCACAGAGGCCAGTAGACAGTGGAAAAACACTGGTGATGTGCTGATTAGGAAAAAAAAGGTCAATCTGGAATTATATCTCCAGTGAAAATATTCTTCAAGATTGAAGGTGAAATAATGACATTTTCAGATAAAAGAAATGAGAGAATTCATTACCAGCAAAGCTGCGAAACAAGAAATGCTAAGGATAGCTCTTTAGGCTGAAGAGAAATGCATAAGGTGGAAATTCTGATCCTAGGAAGGAATTGAAAGCACTAGAAATGGCAAGTAAACGTGTAAATAGGAAAATTTATTAAATACAAATATTTATAAATGTAAAGTATCTCACAAAGAACACTCTGGGCCAAATGGCTTCATTGGTGAACTCTATCAAGTATTTAAGGAAGAAATGTACCAATCTTAAATAAACTTTTTAGGAAGACAGAGGAGGAAGCTCACTCTATTCTCACAGCAGGAAAGCCAGTCTTCAACATTACGTCAGTACTACTGCAGGTGGAGGATCCTTGAACAAGAAGAGACTGACTGCTCTGTCCTGGACCTCCAGAAACTCTGGCTTCTCTAGAGGTTGCTAGGGAGACCAGTACACACACTTAAGAAAAGCAAGAGAGTAAATGCTCCATAGAGCTGACTTTGACAGAAGGGAGATGGGGGCTGGGAAGGAATCAGCAGACAAATTCTTCTCCATTCCTCCTCACAATAAACTATGGAGAGGCACAGCAAATGAACCATGAAGATCTGAAGATGATCTGCTATACTGAACAGTCAGTTGCATTTGTTATGAAACTATGGCATGCTTCTTTAATACCGCCTCTATTTGCTGTCCCTCCTTCCCTGCCTCAGTCTCCTTTGCCCTGGTGTTGCACTCAGCAACAAAAAGTTGGTAGGTTAGCTTCTTCCCAGGCAGGCTTTCTTTTTCTGGGAACCTGGGTTAAGGCAGGTAGTAATAATGTTGTTGATGAGGATGTTGATGTGGTTGTGATGAGGCTGGTGAGACTGGTGATGGGGGTGATGCAGAATGATGGTTCTGTGGGTGATGACGGTGTGGGCGGTGTTGGTGAGAACTTATAAATATATTGCGAGGAAGTTGAAATCCTGGGAAGTCAAGAGTTATGGTAGATTGTATAACTGTTCAGCTCATATTTGATGTGTTCTTTTCTTTTGTACTCTTCCCTGGGGAAGGATTATATGTCCCCATCCTTTGGAACCTATGCATGGCCATGTGACTTGCTTTAGACAATATAAGAAAGAAGCTAGCATGTACCTCTGCCAAGTTTACTTTCCCTTTTTTTTTTTAAGATGATCAACAATCTCCAGTAGGCTGCCCCTTCAGCATATTTCTTGGAGCAGAGTTGTAACTGATCCATGACAGACAAGCAGCATGAGTGGGAAATCGGTCATCTTTTGTAATTGAGAGTCAATGTAATTTTAGAGAGTTTGTTACCATAACGTAATCTAGGGATACCCCGACTTAAATGAGAGAAAGGAAGTCTGAGAAAGGTGCCCCTGGGACGCCAGTGGTAAATAAGAAAAACTACTGCCTTAAAAATTTATATTCTCTCCTGGAAAAACCTTCTGGCTAGAAGTTTTGCAAAAATCATAACCCCATTTGAATCTGGCCAAAATAGAATGAGGAAAATCGTCTTCGTGGGCCAAGGCAGCTGCTAGTTCATCTCATGGTACTAGTGGCTTAGGAGTTCGGCAGCATTCTCAAGAGATTAATTTATGTTCTTGCAGGCTATGATGGCACTAGGGAGAGGAAGATGGGGTTTTCAGGTCGGGGAGTGTGGCAGACAGTGTTTCGATGTCCCTGGGTCCTGCTGGGCTAAGGTAGTCAGTCCTGTGTGGAGGGTATAGATCTCTACTCTCCCACCAGCCCACAGGGGTTCCTGCTCTTGAGGAGCTTGGGGTGATTCTCATTAATGCTCTTTATTTATAGACTAATGAATCAGTTATGGAAAGCATCATTTTCTCAGTGAGTTTTTTACTCTATTTTCTATCTGCTTGTGTTCTGAGCCAGGAGGGTCAAGTCCTGTCCTTCTCAGAGAGGTTCCTTTGGAGTGAGCCGATGAGAGGGGCACGCGTGTGTTGGTGGGGAGTGAGAGGCAGAGAAATAGAAGGTGGCTTCATTAGGAACCGCCAGGGGTGGAGACTTGAAGTGGAATAATCTAATTGAGTTTGCATCCTCCTCCTTGTCCCTGCTTCACCCAGAAAGTGCAAATTCTGATTAAAACCTACCCCCAGAGGACTGACTGGCTCCGAGCTAACAGGAGTAAGCACAAGTTATGCCAGCTTTCAGAATGCGGGCCGCCTAAAGGCGTGTGCTCTATGCTCCTTGACCTACATTTTCTTAGTCTTTGTCTCAGGGGAAGATGCTGAGAAAGCATGAAGGAAAAGTGGCAAGTATGTGATATTCATGCAGTCAACACCCATTTCCTGGGCACCTACTATGTTTTACTCTGTTAGGTAATGGAAACTCCTAGAAAAAAAGGCGTCATAATCCTGTTCTTTCACAATGCTCACATTCTGGCAAGGAAGATAAGGGGGTGAACAATTAAATGTGCAATAGGTACATCTAAGGCCACTTTAGTTGGGATCTACCATTGCCTAAATGGTCAAGGAAGAAATAATGTTTAAGAATGGACCTGAGAATATGTAGAAATTAGTGTTAGGGAATGCATTTATACGAAATATGTATTTATGCAGGTGTGTGGGTACACACATACACAGGTGCACAAGCAAAGTAAAACCATGGGTAATGAGTTAAATGAATTAGCACACAGAGGAAAATTTCCAGATTGCTAAGTTTGTAATCCATTGAGCATCCGAATGATTCTATTATTGCCAACAAGTCAGACGTAGATTTTCTTTTTACAAAATTAATTTTCTGTTTCTCTGCCCTCTTACAAGGCTAAGTATCGCTTTCTTCATATTTCAGGGCCTCCACTGTGACTATCATGACTATTCGATGCTCTGAGAGATTGCTTCCTCAGGATTTATTTAGGAGTATATAATAATTTTATCCCACTGAGATGGCTGCAGAATGCTTTGCTTTTTGAGTTCTTCAGTCTGCTTTTTATAGTTTGCTGTCTCTTTCTTTGCTATCGGGCTGTCAACTGTCACTTCCTGCAGCTGTCAGAAGGCCTGGCTTTGGCAGGGCTCTCCACTACCAGCATCTGCCCCACCCCCGACACACACTCGCTGATTCCATTTGGATCAGGAGTCAAGACTTGGCTTATCTAAGCTGCGAAGCCATGATCCTTAAAATGAGGCCTCCGGACCAGCAGCATCAGATTCACCTGGAAACTTGTTAGAAATGCAAATTCTTGGGCCCTATCCCAGACCAGCTGAATCAGAAACTCTGGGGGTGGGGCCAGTGGTCTGTATTTAACAAGCTGTCCTAGTGAGTCAGACGTCCCTAACATTTGAGACCAGTACTCTAAGAGGATACATGGAGCCCATGTGAGGGCTGAGGGGCTCTCGCCCAGAGTGCACACTCCTTACAGCATCAACCACAGTCTGTGCTCTGTCCAGTAGAGGAACTTACTTTTCTTCCTGGTTCTTGGCTGTTCATTGTGATTGAGTTGTTACAGGGTGGCTGAACCCTAGGATAGGGTGTGCGTGCATGTGCTCATGAGTGTGCCTTCACACACAGAGAGTGAAGAACAGAAAGAAGATGCCCAGGCTCAGAGAGCAATGTCTTGGATTCCACCCCCTGCTCCTGACTGCTGGCATTTCCCGCATGTCCTGGTTTCAGAGCTCTGGCCTGAACCCTGCAGCTTGGGGACCTCGGGGTCCTTAAATAGCAGAAGTGTATCCTGGTCCTCCTCTTTCCTGCCCGTGAGTGGCTGCCTGGGGCCCAGACTGAGTGTCGGGAACACTCTGAGAGGCACCAGCTGGTGGTGACACTGCCAGGGATGCTGCAAACATGGATTTGGGGAAGGACAGCTGGGATATGTGTGGGAGCCTCAGAGATGCACGGATTTGGGTTTGTAAACACAGGCCTGTTAAATTCAGGATGGGCCATGGGCCTAGGAGAGCACCGTCGCAACTTTTGGCAATCGCTGAACATTCTGAGTGGTTTAAAACCTTGCTCATACCTTATATAGTAGGAGGCCTGTTTTAGCAGAGCATGTCGTCAGGGGGAGGAAAGGCCAGGGGTTGGCACTAGTTGAACACCCACCACCCTCTGAGTGCCAGAGACTCTGCATGAACCATCTCATTTTATGTCCTCCATGAAGAACCTGGCTTGTCATCTGTGCTCTATATACTAGAGTGTTGTCTGAGAGCAAACATCTGGGTCCCAGGTGTCCCAGTGGGTCCAACCTGAGCTGATGTGGAAGATGTGTTTTGTGAGCAGCCAAGACTTTGGCTGGTGGCTGACACCATGGTGATGAGTTTGCTCTGCCCACAGTGGGATCACACAGTCCTGGTCATGGTCAACTGTCATAAGGAGCAGACCTTCCCTGATGATTGGCTCTGGCGCAGTTTGCCTAAATCAGAGTTTGCCAGAGAGGGAGAGAGGGAGAGAGATCTATCCACCAGACAGGAATCCCAAGAGATGCTCTGCAGGGTGCCTAGATCTTGGTGGTTATTCCAGGAATGTTAGTTCCTTAACCTCCCAAGAGGGACATGCTCTCACCATTGGGCTTGCAAAGGCATTCTAGGGCGAGGGAGCTGGAAGGATCTTGGTTTCTCTAGATATATTTTCTCGATGAAAAGACAAGCTTAGCACGTACTTGAGGCCCCCCAGCTCCAGGCCAGGGAGAGTCCTCAACCGTAAAGCATGTAGCTTCCTTGGCTGGGAATAGTCCAGGTGTGCCTCCTGGTTCTCACTGCTGAGTCTGGAGAGAAGGGCTTAGGCCATGAGGGGCTTGGGACATGCCCAGCTCCTCTCCGGACCTCTTCTGCAGGCTGTTCCAGTCAAGTCATCCCTTCCTGCAGGCCATGGTGCAGAAGCTGGAGCGTCATGGCAGATTTATGAGCGGTGCAGCCCAGGTCAGGTCTTGCCAGGAGGTTTATTAATGGGCTTTCATCTAGCACTTCAGGTTTGCAAGCTCTGTCTGTTCCCTGGTTCACAGTCAGATGCAGGAGGCACCACACCAGCAAAAGCTGTCTCTTCACTTGGCAGCAGGGGTTGGGCAGAAGGGTGATGGGGATGCTTCCTTATAGGCTTCGCTGGGATCAGAACCCACAGCCCCATCCTCCTGTCCTGACTGTCTCTTAGCCCACTGGCCTGTTTCCCTGGAGGGACACATCTAGTCTGTAGCCTCAGCTGCAATCAAGATGAGGACCACTGCCTCCAACCTTGAGGGGAGCTGAGAACACCAGCCTTGGGTTAGAAGCTACAGGCTTGGGGCATGCTGTGTACCAGATGGATGACTTGGATCAGTCACTGAACTTCTCAGAACCTCAGTTTGCTCCTCTGAGAAATGGGGATGATGATAGCCATCCACAGTATGGTCGTGGTATTCAATGAGACCTGGTTCAGGGGGCCTAGCAGGGTCTTCCTCTCCTCTCCCCTGACCCAGCACAGGCTGTCACATTGGGTTAGGCCCTCCTTCTTGTGCTGGGACATGAATCTGAGAGGGGCCTAGTCCCCACATGTACAAGCTGGGACACCATCACCCTGTGGCAGCATCAGAGGGGCTCCTGCCCCCTCCTTGCAAAGGGCACCATCTTCCCAGCCAGGGAGAGCTCACAGAGGGACCTTGTAACCCCCCAAGACCTTGGGAAGCATCCGTGCCTGCTGCCAGGAAAGGGGTGGAGCAAGGTTATTTTCTAGGCTGTCAGTCATTCATCAATAGAGGAGGGAATCAGAGCCACCTCTTCCCAAACATTGGCAGAATGGCTCCACAGCATCTCCTGAGGGCTCATTAAAGATACAGATTTTGGAGGCCACTCTAGGCCCCAAGGTGGAGACGATCGTTGTTAGTGACAAAGGAGTGGCCTTGAGGGATGAAGAGCCTCTTCCTCCAGGGCTGTGGTGCCTGGCAGGTCTTCCTGACCCACTCTCTTCAGTCCTGTTGGGATGCTGGATGCCTGTACTAGGAGTTCTGGGTGTCCACTTCTAGCATTTTTAATTTAGGAGGTTGGCCTAGAAGACGCCGAGGTCCCTTCCAGCTCTGTCATTGTGCTCTCAGGAAGGAGTTCCAAGGACGGAAGGAGCAGTGGCTTATCCCTGAACTGGAGGTGACTGAACTCTTGGTGGCAGCTATGCTGATCCACTGATTCTAGAGGGCAGCACAGAGCCCCAGAGCAGCTGTTCCTGGGGCCACAGCTAGTCTTGCATTTCAGGACATGCCTGGTGGGCTAGAACTCAGGGCCCTAGTTATCCCCTTGCCTAATGTCTTAACCCCCATTCCCTCCAAAACTCACACTCTTGAAAATGGTCATGATCTGTAGAACAGTTAGCAGCCCACGATGCAGCAGACTCTATGTGAGGGGGACTTGGGGATCCCACCTGCCTGTCCTGGGCCGGTTCTTCATTCAGCAAACAACGGCTAAGCACGCACTCTGGGGACATAAAAATCATAGTCTCTGAGCCCTAAGAAGGCTGAGAGAAGACAGACTCCTAACCCAGGAAAACCTTTGCAATGTCATAAGCTGTCTGATGGACAGACATGTTCCAGGGCTCCGGACAGCTCCCTGGACACAGCTGCAGAGGTCAGCAGGGCCAGCGTGGGCCTTTGCTAAAAGGAGAGGGGCTTAACTTTGAGGTCAGTCCCTCCCAACCCCCTTGCAGCTTGCTTGGTAGAAATCCTCCAGTCCCAGGCAGCTTCAAGTTCTCGTTTGGGGGTGTGGAAACCTGGATCTGCTCTGGGGCCCTGAGCTGCTGTCCTGGCCGCCCTCCTCACTGCCCTCCTCTCATGCCTGGAGCAAGCCGATGCTCCTTAGCTGGAAAGGCGCTCCACTCTAGTGAAGACAAGTGCTCTCACTTTCTTGCTCCCCACCTAACACAGCCCAGTCTCTAAGGGCCCCTGGGGGAATGAGCACAGAGGAGCCTGGCAGTTTAAAAGCCCTATAATTGCACTGCTGGTTTCTAGCCCCACTCCGAGCTTCCCAAGTTAAAGAGAGTTTACAAGGCCCCGGAAACAGCTCAGATGCCAATGAGCTCTAGAGAGATGAGGGCTGAGGCAGTGGAGGGAGGAGAGTGTTTCCCAAAGGGTCCCTGGGAGACTCCCATTCCTGTGAGTCCCTGGGGCCTGGAAGACAGGCCTCCGGGATATGGGAGGAGAAATTTATAAGGATGGGAATTTTAAGGAGAATCTGGCAACATATTTTCTGGGACTCTTGAGTTTTTTTAGTGCAATCAAAAATGTTTCTTGAGTCCTTACTCTACTATGCCTGTTCTAGGTGGTGGAGATCCATCAGTGGGCAAAACAGATCAAGTCCAAAGTCATGGGCTAGAAAGGTAGGGGGGATGATTTTAGACAGGGAAACCTAGGAGGACCTATGAGGAGGTGACCTCTTTCCTGAGGCAGGGAGGAGTAAAGGAGGCAGGTGAGTGGTGGAGGGAGTGGGGAAGGGAAAGAAGGGCAGAGACCAAGCTGGGAGTGTGCGCGGTCTGTTCAAGGAACAGCATGGGGTGCAGTGAGGCTGGGGTGGCATGAGTATGGGGAAAGGGTGGCAGATGGGAGCAGCAAGGGAGCCAGTGTCAGATCCTAAAGGGCTTTGTGGGAGAGACTTTGGGTTCAGCTGGAAGGATGTTTGTGAATTTGGTGATGGCAGTTAAGGGAGCACCTTAACTGCTATTTTTTTTTTTTTCATTGCGGCATATGGAAGTTCTCAGGCTAGGGGTTGAATCAGAGCTGCAGCTGAGGCCTACACCACAGCCACAGCAACACAGAATCTGAGCCGCATCTGCAACCTACACAGCTCATGGCCATTGTCGGATCCTTAACCCACTGAGTGAGGCCAGGAATCGAACCTGCATCCTCATGGGTTCTTAACCTGCTGAGCCACAACAGGAACTCCAAGTAGTTTGTGGTCTTGAATTTAAAGCCTTGTTGTGTGGTTTGTTCTGCTGAGTGGCTAAGATGTGCTGGCCAAGGGCTAGGCAGTAAGGGGGTTGTACATTTAGACACTTTCCTGCCTTCAGACAGTTTTACCTCCACCGGGGAATTAAATCAAGGTTACTAACAGCTACAAATCAGACGAGTAAGAACCCTGCAGAGAGGAGGGTTCAGAAAGGTGTGAGGGGCTCTGGAAATAGCTTGATGAGGGAGAAAGACTCTGGGCGAGACCTGGGCCTGGGCCTGAAGCCCCAGCTTTCCCACCCCTGTGCTGGATCCTCTAAGGTAAGTCACAAAAGCTCTCTGAAGCTCAGATTTTCCAAATAAAATAGGGATAATCTTACTGATCTAATAAGGCTGGAATGGTGATGAAGTAAGGAAATATAAATAGGAGATCTTATATGGAATAAGAATTTAGCAAGTGGCAGCCATTGCCTTCCATTAATCAGAGCAGGGTCGGCCAGTTATGATGCATGGGCCAATCCCGCCCCATGACTGTTTTTTGTACAGCCCATGAGCTAAGAATGATGTTCACATTTTAAATGGTTTGGGAAAGAGGGGAGTAATATTTCGTGACACATGAAAATGATATGAAAGTCAGGTCTCAGTGTCCATAAATAAAGTTTTATTGGAACACAGCCATGCTCATTTGTTTATGTATTGTCTACACTACTTTTGCTCCACAACTGCAGAGTTGAGAAGCTGGTTGTGACAGAGACCATATGGCCTAGAAAGCCCAAAATATTTACTATGTGGACCTTTACAGAAAAAAATTTAGAGGAAGAAGAGACTGAACCGGGCCTTCGGAGAGATGGCTTCTATTAATGAACCAATTTCTCTCTCTAGTAGGAGCAGGACTGGTGGGGGGCTGGGCTCCATGGGAGTACTCCTCAAACCAGGGCTGCATTTTTTGGGGTGGAGGGATGTGTCCATGGGCATGGGTCCCTGAGCTTGTCTCCTGGCAAGCAAGATGCAGTTCCTCTTTTCAAGACCCAAAAGGAAGATAGAATTCAAGCCAAAGCAATGTTGCAGGAACAAAGGCACTAGTTTGCATGGACTGGGTCCCCGGGGCGAGGGCAGCAGGCCCTTGGCTGGGCGGCAGCCTTCCATATTTCTCCTGCTAACAGTTACAGCAGCTAGTCCAACCTTTCTCTGTTGTTCTCAAGCCTCTGAGGCCACACATGTGCCCCATTTGGCAGAGGACCCCAGCCCCAAGATAGAGGAGCCTGGGCTGTCTGCTATGAAGCCTCTTCCCATTCCTCATCCCCATGTCAACTTCTCTGAATTCCCAGTGTTTCTTCCTGAAGAGGAAGAGTCCCAAACCTGATCAGGCTTAGCCTTCCACCCGTGCTTTGATCTCATCTCTCCCCGACTCCCCCGGGCTCTTGCTCTGTTAATTATACATCTTTCTTGCGTTCTTAGTCTTGTGTCCACTGGCACTTTTCCCTTCCTCGTCTTGTTGGGAAGGTGACTAATATTTAATGAGTTCCTATTATGTGCCAGCAGTCTGCTGGTGATTGTATATGCTGTTTCATTTGATTCTGACAAAAGCCCTGAGGTAGTATATTAGTCAGGATTTTAGTTGCTGGTGAAAAAAACCCAACTCAAACTAGCTTAGAAGAAATGTATTGGCTTGTGTCATCAGAAAGTTCAAGGGAAAACTTCAGACACGACCAGATCCAGGTCTTCAAGTAATGTCCTAAGGACTATCGCCCGCTCTGTATTTCCCAGCTCTGTTTTCTTCTGTGTTGGTTTCATTCTCAGACAGGCATGCCTAATGTGGTGGCAAAGGTGGCCACTAGCAGCTCTAGACTTGTATTCTTCCTTTGCAGCAATTCCCAAGGAAAGAGAGCTTCAGCAAAAATCCCAGGACTGACTATCATTGGCTTGATTTGGGTCACATGGCCTTTCTTAAGCCAATCACTGAGGCTGAATGGTTCCTATGCTTTCTTTGGCCAATCCAGGGCTGTCTGCCCACTTGTGGTGTTGGGAACATCATCTCTGTCTACACCACATGGACAGTGAATAAGAGATGTGATTTCCACGAAGGAAAATGTGATGTTGACACTGGAAAATGGGAGAATGGTTGCTGGATAGGCAAAAATGACAGTTGTCCATTAGGGATAGATATTAGAGCCCCCATGTTATAGCTGAAGACATTGAGCCTAAAAGAGGTTAAATGGCTAGTATTGGTTCTGCTGCTGAAACTCAGGAGAGGTGAAATTTCACCCAAGTTGGGCTCATTCTGTGTTATTCTTTGGTTCCTAGGATTGCCATAGGAATGCAGGAAACTTCAACTTGGTCAGGGAGCAGAAGGGGACAGGAGAGGAAATGATAAGAAAGAAAACGATAGTCTTCTGGAATAACTGATGAGAAAAAAAGCCACTGACCAGGTAAAGCTCACGTGGACCCAGGTGACAAGCAGAGATGTTAGGAATCGAGGGGTCTCTGCAGAAGACATCTCTGTTGGAGAGGTCAGACTCTCATTCTGCTCCACATGGCATTACTCGTCTGTCCAAAGCCTTTTATAGTCAACCTTGTCAACCTATAGTCAACGGCAAAGGCTGTTGTATTTTACCTAATACAACTGGGCTCAGATGGCATTGCTGTGGAACGCACACAGCCCAGGTGTTTCACAGAATGACATCAAAGAGGAAGGGAGTCTTGTGACCTCAAGAACGAATCCCCACATTGGCATGACCTGGACAAATACCACTCAACCAGATATTTCAGGTCTGTATACACCCGGAACTTTGCAAGGGAGAGGAGTCCTTAAGCAAGACCATGAAAGACAGAATTTGCCCGGAGGAAGCAGTTTTCTGCTGGTCTAGGGTGGGGCTGATTTCTAGAAAATTTGGGGACAGTTCTGTTCATGTACACATATGGAAAGAGGAGAAACACACACTCTCTCTCTCTCTCTCTCTCTCTCACTCTCTCTCTCTCTCTCTCTCTCTCTCTCTCTTTCCGGATCACTGTCTGTGGCCTCCAGAATGTGATGTGAAGGAAATAAAGGCTCTGGTCAAGGCTCTAGGCAGGGAGCACTGGGAGTAGGGAGTCCTGGAGGACACGGGGCACCGGGAACGGGTAGCTTAGGGAGGATGGGAGTTTGGACACAGAAAGGAAGGGATTCGGACCACACATGCCATCACCTGGTTCTGCTGCTGTTTCTCCCAAGAGGTGGAGATGGTGACAGAACCTGTCATTGGACCCTAAGAAAGACAGGATTTGAATCTGAGGACAGCTGCAGAACTCTCCTGTGAGAACTTTGCCTTTCTCCACATCCCTAGCCCCAACCAGCTCCTCTGTGCTTCAGTCGGAGCTGCTGGAGGATGAGGCCAAGTGGGTGGAACATTTCTAAGCATAGAATGTCCTGGACTTGGAACCCATGGGAACCTTAGAAGTGAACTCCTCCTCACCTAGTGAAAACAACCCTTGATGGAGCAGCATTAGATGCTTCATCCTTAGAAAAGCTCCTTCTCGTGTCCCCCCAAATCTGCCTCCCAGTAACTCCCAAAGAACAATCCCATTTGTGGCCAGCTGGCACCATGCTGTACAAGTCCATACCCCTTTCTCAGTGAGTGCTGGCCCCAGAAATGTCAGCGATGTCATGCGGTCCAAACAGCTCAGGTCCCTGTGTGTGCAGGGGTGTGGCATGTGGCAGAGTGGTGATGTGTACGGCTGTGCATTCAGGCAACCCAACTGGTGAGTAAATGAGGGGCTATATTTATCGCCACCTCCTAGGCCCAGGAGCTCCGGCTCTGTGCCAGAGAAGGGAAAACAAGCATGTGGGGAGATGCCTCATGTTATTGTGACAAGTAATTAGGGGATGTGAGATGTTCAGAAATTACTTTATTAGACAAATGCTGCTTATAAATCCCACGCAACAGACATTCCTGGGGAGTAACTCTGGTCCCAGGACCCTGCTGCAGAAGGAGTCCTGGCTGTTCTGGCCCTCTGTGTGGTGGGCTGTGTGCAGTAGATGGTGTAGGGTTAGTGTCCGAGTTGTGCCCCTTCTAAGTGCATGATTGTAGGCACGGGAGCCATCTGGTCAGGCTTCAGGGTCCGTGTATGTAGGTGAGAGTCATGCTCTTCGCTCTCTGCCTCAGGAGGTGACCCCAGCAGAGCCTACCTCCTCCAGGGCTGGAGGGACAAAGAGAAGTGGCAACAGCAGATCCCAGGCATCAGGGCCTGCCTGCAAGGCTGGGACAGTTGAAAAGGTGTTTCTAGTAGGAACAGAGCTTTGATTGAGCATCTACTAGAACATGCCTAAGGGACACTGGTGAACAAGATGGCTCCTCAGCTTGCTTGTCATCCAGAGAAGACAGGAGGTCCCAGGACAACAGCTGTTTGAAATGCAAATCTTAGCAGCCTGGGTCTGGGGTCAGTGAGCCTTACTGTTAAGTCAAAGGCCAGAGAGTAAATGCTTTAGACTTTGTAGGCCATGCTGTCTCTTGCCACAACCCCACTGTGCCTTGTCACGCAAAAGCAGCCCGAGACAATACATAAATGAGTGTGCATGCCCAGATTCTGATGAAACTATTTATGGACACTGAAATTTGAATTTCACATCATTTTCACATGTCCTGCCATATTCCTCTTCTTTTTATTTTTAAAAAAACATTTAAAAGTGTAAAAACACATTTTCAGCTCATGGTCCTCTGAAACACAGTTGTTTGGCTGGATTTGGGCCAGTGTTTGCAGACCAGTGGCATAGAAGGAGATGCAGTGGAGTCCACTCTGTGAAGGCTTTGCTCGATCTGAGTCCCTCAGTGCATGAAGGTTCACTGGGACTGAAGGCTGGGGAGGCAGAGCTGGGCCTTCTGCACACAGGCAAATGCAGGTACTGGGGTGGGGAGGAGCAGGGAACGGGGGTGCCTGCCGGACAGCAGGCAGTGTGCAGTGATTGTACTATACGCGCAGGTGGGGAATTGAGAAGGTAAGACTGGAGAGAAGATGAGGTGGGACTAGGAAGCCATTATAAGCTGTGGAAGGAGCTGAGTTTATTTTTAGTGCCATGGAGCTCTAGCGGAGATTTCTTGAGTGTGCAGGAAGCCTTCCAACACCAGCCATGACTGGAGGGCCAGAGGGAGGGTATGTGTGTCAGAGAGGAGGGGGGCTGGTGAGAGCCTGAATGGAGCACAGGATTAGGAAGCCAGACTGGGGCGATTGCTGGGGAGGATCCCTAGGTGGAAACAGCACAGATACAGGACACAGGGAGGAGCAGAGGTCATCTCAGAGGCCACATTCCCAGTGGAGTGCCACCTGTGAGCCAGCACCCCATTATGTGCCCTCACTGTGGTGGCCAGTAGGTGTCTAATGTGCCTCAAAGGCAGGGCAGGCAGGGAGGGGCCTCTCA
Source organism: Catagonus wagneri (assembly GCA_004024745.2). NCBI lineage: Eukaryota > Metazoa > Chordata > Mammalia > Artiodactyla > Tayassuidae > Catagonus > Catagonus wagneri. The sequence goes on along the minus strand of PVHT021183526.1, from coordinate 12,264,533 downwards.
CTTAGTGAGGACTCACTGTGCTCTGGGCACAGCAACAGGAGCTTCATATGCATTGTCTTGTGCAGTCCTACCTCTGTCCTACAAAGGGCATTTATGTTCTCACTTCATAGACGAGACAAGGTCCAGAAAGGTTAAGCACTTTGCCCAGCAAAGCGACATTGCTGGGGCAGTGACAAAGAGGAGCTCGGACTGTGGGTTAATCCTGCTCTATGCCAGTCTCTTTCAACCTGGACACCCTGCTGGGGACAGTTTGTGAGCGTGAGGCACCCAAAGCCCGGAAGGACATTTGTATGGGTACCTGGTGACACTGGAGGCTGTGGAGGAGAGCCGCAGAGCTGAGGAAGGCAGCAGGGGTGGGAGTGGTAGATGGTGGGCATGTAGCTCCTCTGCTAGGAGTCTGTATTCAACTCCAGGGCCAGGATCAAGGATTTGCTTGGGTGAGGCCTCAGGCAAGCAAGCTGCTGAGCTGCTCTGGCCGTGTTCTTTCTTTGTGAAAAGGGGGTGCGGGCGCTGAAGGGGCCTTGGGGGTGGTTCCTGTCATACTTCATACAAAGCTGGTGCTGCTGTCCGCAGGGCACATCTGGTTCCCATCCTGGCAGGGAAGGTCCAGCCTTCAGGGCTCCTGCTTCTTTTTCAGGTCCACTTTCTACCATTCCCAACAGAAAGTTTGCTGTGCTGCCCATAGCAAGGCACCGTGGCCCTCTTTTGAGACTGCCCCATCCCTCCTTAGATGTGGAGACATGCGTTCCTCAAGCTGCAGCTGGGACCCCACCTCCTTGGGGTTTTCCCTGACCGGCCAGCCCACCCCTGATACCGGGGTGGTGTGACGTCCCTGTTACCCTCAGGAAAGTGCTGAGGGCTGGTCAAGTATTTATTCTGGGTAAAAGAGGAAAGGGCTTCAAAGAGAAGCCAAGGATGTTGAGTCCCAAAGCAGAAGAGCCTGGTTAGAGGAAAAGGCCAAAGTAGGAGGCAGAGGGAATGGGCGCCATAAGTAACCATGGGATCCTGAGGGTGTTGGGGAGCATCCAGATTACAGGTAAGGGTCATCACGGGGCTCCCCTAGTCACTCTGCCTCCCGCAGAATGGATCCCTCCAGAATGCACATGGAGGGCTCTGGTGGGAAAACACCTGTATGGGATATAGTTGAGGCTATGGATATGGGGTAGAACTGGAAGGGCTTTGTGTCTCAGGGAGAGGGCCTCTAGGGAATAAAACTACCTGGATAAACCTTAAAACATCCCAATTTCTGTGTTATTTCCGTGACCCTAGGAAGCTCTAAAACCTGGAGGAAGTGGGTTCTTCTCTTAACCCTTGTCATAGTAATCACAACGCTGTGACCTTGAAGAGCTATTGAACATTCCTGAGGTGCTTCTACACGTACTCTGTCATCCCACCTTCATGACAGTCCTATTCATGCTACAGATGAGGATGCTGAGGCTCAAGACTAAACGTGACTCACTAGGCTCTTCCCCATGGCTGCCACACTGGTCCTCAGGGTCAAGGGGAAGCCCCCCTTGAGTTCTCTCTCTGAGCAGGAGGGCACAGGGTTTGCTAGGTGTTAACCAGGAGCTTGTGAGTTAGCTTTTTAGGGACAAGCTTGGGAGTCAAATCTAGTTATGTGCTTCTCCTAACACCTTTTGTTGTTACTTAACCACAGGTGTATGTGCACCTATGGCCTCAGTGAAATTATACACTCCTTGACGGTAGCTGTTGTGTCCTCTCTTAGGTAAGCCTCCCTTTGTGCTAGGGACTAGCACATAGTAAGCACTTGGTCAACTCTTGCCTGGTTATCTCTTCCCTGTGCCCCAAATTCCATAGGTCTGCCCCAAGTCCCTCTGCTTAGGAAGGAAAAATGCAATGCCGTCACTTTCTCAGAGACCCACTTTCCTTGGGGAAATTCTGTGGGGAGTTCTTATAGCTGACTTTGGGAACAAAGATCCACTTCTTGCCATTTGGAGCATTTGTATCCTGATTAATTCAGTTTCATGATGCATCCTCTTGTGGTCTTGGACAGTGTAGATCTTGGCCTTCTGGGAAGGCAGGGCGGAGAAAGTGGCCTCTCTCAACCACTTAGGGTACAGATTCTTGGATGCCAGTTTCTCATCTCTGGCCCAGTCCCACTGTTCACTGTGGGACGCTTAAGTTTATCAGGCCCACTCTGGGGCTCAGGAAGAGCTGGTCCTCCCTCCCCTCCATCTCTGCTTTATCTTTCTTCCATCTAATGTTTTGCCACCTTGGCAGAAGGGTGCTGCTGGGAGCTGGGGAGGCCCCCTCTTCCAAGTTCTCTCTCCTAGCAGGAGGGCACTGTGTTTGCTAATAGGTGTTAAATGGGAGCATCAAATTTTAATCAGCTCCTTAATGGAGTCTGGGGACCTGGGGGAGTTCTCGAGACCTGCATTATGCTGTTTGCTGGAGCCAAGTTGGATGCAGTGAGTGGGAAGGTGGGGTGGACAGCTGCTGTCACAGCTAGAGATACTGGAAGATGATGTGGTGCTGGTCACTTTCATCCAGGGTGGCCCAGGTCAAGTGGCCAGTGTCCCCTCTGTGGCTGCTCTTGGTGACCCATCCATTGCTGGCTTCTCTGTTCTTGGTGCGAAGCAGATCTAGCAGCAAATGAGAACATGGGAGAACATCGGCTTCAGAAGACCCTGGTTCATTTCCTGGGATTTTCAAGTTGAGTGAATGACTGTGGACAGTTTCTTGTGTGGAAGCTCATTTTAATAAACACCCCCAATGTAGCAGGCCTTCCTATGTCCCTTTTGCAGTGGGATGTTGCCACTTCTCCCACTGAGAGGCAGAATACTTTTCTTCATCCCTAACGCACTGAGTTGGCCTGTGCCTGACACTGATCAATAGAATATGATGGGGGTGTCACAGGTGAGTTCTGGAGCCTAAGCCTTAAGAGACCTGTAGCTTTTGCTTTCCACTCTCTTGGAATGCCGTCCTGAGATCACCATAAAAGGAAGTCTCTCTAACCTTGTAGAGGGTGAGAATCCACATGGAGGAGAATCATGGCCAGTGCCAACTGCCAGACTTATGGGTGAGGTGATCTTCCAGCTCCAGGTGAGCTGTCAGCTGACTGCAGCCATATGAGGGACCCCAGGTAAGATGCACAGAAGGACCACCCAGATTGTAAACCTAGATTGTGAGAAATGAAAAATCATTTCAGGGTACTGGGTTTTTTACTTATTAATAGGTAACTGAAATGCTTGGCTTCTCTGAGCCTTGGGTTATCAGAGGTAGACCTGGACCCCTCGTCCCTGGGAAGAAATCAATGACAGATGCCCAAGCCTGTGCCTGGGACACAGTAAGTCCGCAGAGGGTGAGAAGCACTGCCAGGGAGACTGCAGGAAGAGAGCGAGGCTGGTGAGGGAAGGGCCTTGGCTGCTATGGTGAGGAGACGGGATAGTGGTGGTGGTGGGATGAGGGGGGAGGTGGGTAAGGCGTTTCTGAGACAAAACAACGGGATTTGATGAATGGTTGTATGAACGAGGAGGATGAGTCAGAGATGCCGTGGGGGTTGCCAGCCCGGAAAGTGAGTAAACAATGTGCCAAGGAAGGCGGTGGCGGCGGGGAGGGGGGTGCAGCCTGAGGTGGAGGAGGAGGAGACATGGAGTTGCAGTTGGCTGCATGGGTCTGAGCTCAGGGGAAGAGGCCTGGGCTGGAGGGTATGGTGCTGGGACTAATTAGTATGTGGAGGTTGTCTCGGTCTGATTCTGCTGCTGTAACAAAACACATAGATGCAGGTGTTTGTAAAGAACAGAAATTTCTATCTCTGACTTCCTGGGACAGCCTCCTCCTAAGCACTCACAAATATTATCATCTCCTACCTTGTGATGACCCTACCGTCTATTTTGCAGACCAAGGAATCCAAGGCACGGGCAGGCACCTTGGTGTACAGTGCACATCTAGTAAGTTCCAAAGGCTGGTGAGGGTGGTCTCGTCCAGAGCGCACACTATGAACCAGTGCCCTCTAAGCCAGCTCCCTGGCTTGGTGCACACAGTAGGTGCTCATGAAATACATGTTCGTTGAATGAAATCAAATCTGGTCACTATTTCTAAGAAAGCCAAAGATCGTAAATTCTTAGGAACACAAATCCCTTTAAATGCCACTTTTAGAATCTCAGTTACTAGGAAGAAAATGAAAGAGGAGGGTGGTTTTGATCACTTCCATTTTTGCAGCTGGTATGGTTTGCCGCCTTCTGCTCCTGCGCTTGGTGACAGCCCCTCTTCCCTTGCCCTCCTGGGTGTGGGAGGAGGTGGAGCGCCCACTCCTCACCAGACAGGAGTGATAGTAGAGCAAAGATCAATGTTCCCCATGCTACTGGAGCCTGGGAAGCGAAGGCCAGACGAGCTTGAGCTGAATGCAATTTTTGTGAGAGTTCCCTTCCCGTCTGTGAATGCAAATCCTGAATTACAAGCTATCCGGATGACAAGCTGACATTTTAGCTCCAAACATTCTCCTATAATTAGTAGAATCTAATGCAATACAGGGAATGGCTCCATTTTACACACACATTATCGTAATGCCTTTAAATAAGATAATTGATTATGCCTCTGCATAAGAAAGTGAAATATTCAGTGTAATTAAAACCAGCATTCCAATCCTGGCTCCCTGACAGGTGATCCACGTGTCACTTTATAAACCCTTGAAGTACTGCTCACACCCACAGTCAAAGTTTGCTGAAAAAAAACTTTAGAGAATATTCCTTTCCCCTCATTTTTTCCAGCTTTGGGCCTGAAAATCTGAGTGGGGTGAGTAAGTAAGTAAGTATACTTTTGGGGTATTTCTGTATATCCTCCTCAGCTCCTGACAGTATCATAAACTCTATCTCATTTTTCCCTACTAGATTTTCATTTTATAGATGAGGAAATTGAGGCACGGGTAATGACAGCAATTCTGTGACAGTCAGGCTTGGAATTCAGTTGTCTGCCTCACAGCCGTTGCAATTAGATTTTACTTCAGGTTCTTTTGCTAAAAGTGGGAAAATGTAGTTTTGTTGACAGAATATAGGGCTGGAATCAGGAAATCTGCATTCTTCTTGGCTTCACAATCAGCTAACTTCTCTGAGCTTTGTGTATTTTTTTTCCTTTTTTTAGGGCCACACCTGTGGCATATGGGAGTTCCCAGGCTGGGGATCAAATTGGAAGTGCAGCTGCTGACCTACATCACCTCCACAGGAATGCCAGATCCTTAACCAATTGAGGGAGGCCAGGGATCAAACCCACATCATCATGGATTCTAATTGGGTTCTTAGTACACTGAGCCACAACAGGAACTCCTGAGATTTAGTTTTTCCGCTTACTTCATTGACTGGCTAGGGCGCAATCAGATCAGGTAGGTAAAGTGAGAAATTTTAATATAATAGCAATCCGGTGAGGTAGACTCCTGTGTTGTCTGGGGTAGATGTGAGAAGATTACTTGAGTAAAGTCAGATATGGCTGTGGAAACCTCAGTGGCCTTGAAGCCTAGGGAGTCTCTAATCTGCCCCCATTACTCTTGCTCCAGCCTCCATCTTCTAGACGTCGAGTGGTGGGGAGAGGGTGGGATACCAGTAGGAAAGCTAGCTGAAAATTGTGTGGATAGCTTTTTGCCTTGCTGCTACTTGGGGATGATGTAGACAGCTCAGGGGGCAGTGACCTGCATCAGAGTCCTGCACTGGTCCCACCCTTTCCGTACTTTCCAGAAAAGTTAGTCTGTGGCATGCTCTTGTGGGGCAGCTGGTGGGTGCTGGGTGAGTGCTCCGGGGATAGGAAACCAAGCTACTCCAATTGGTTTCTCTTCAGGAGGCAAACCAGTTACTTCACCTTTATTCTCATGAAGCCCATTGCCGCATCACAACAGCATTACTGACAAAAGCCTTGCTACCTACAGAGATGTCAAGACTGTTACATTTGGGCAGGAAAAACTCTTCCCAGTGTTGTCCTGTTCACACTTGTTTTAGTTTCCTACTGCTTCTGTAACAAATTACTGCACAGTTAATGGCTTAAAATAACACAAATTTATTATCTTATAGTTCCAGGGGTTAGAAGTCTGAAATTGGTATCGCAGAGTTAAAATCAAAGTGTTGGCTATATGGCTTTCCTTCTGCAGGTTCTAGGGGGAGAATCTATTTCCTTGCCTTTTCCTACCTCTAGGGGCTGCCTGCATTCCTTGCCTTGTGATCTCTTCTATCATCTTCAAAACCAACAGTGCGTTTGTTGGGCCTGTCTTACTGTGGCACATCTCTGATTCTGACTCTTTTGCCCCTCTCTGCTCCACTTAGACTGTTGTGACTTTACTAAGCCTGCCAGGATAATCCAGGAAAATCTCCCCATCGCAAGATCCTTAACTCCATCACATCTGCAAAGTCTGTTTTTCCATGTAAAGTAGCATATTCACCTGTTCCAGGGACTAGGATTTGGGCATCTTTTGAGGGGGTGTTATTCTGCCGCCACTTTGCCCCAGGGGTTATTAGTTACCTATTGCTTTTTGACGAGTTACCTCCAAATTTCATGGCTCAAACAATGACCATTTACTCTTTCATCATTTCTGTTGGTAAGAAATTTGGTAGCCCTGGTTGAGAGTCTCTCATGAGGCTGTAGTTGGAGGAGCTGTAGTCATCTCAAGGCTTGATGGGGGAGGATTCGCTTCTAAGTTCACTCACACAGCTATTGGCAGCCCTTAGGTTGTTGTGAGCTGTTGGCTAGAGATGTCCGTTCCTTGACCTCTCCATTTAGCAGCTCACAGTATGGCAGCAGAACTCCAGAGTGAGTGATTGTGAGAGAAAAAGAGAGCATAGAAGATGGGAGCCACGGTGTTTTTATAACCAAATGTTAGAAGTGATCTTCCATCACTTCTGCCATATTCTATTTTAGAAATGAGTCAGTAAATCCAGCTTATACTCAGGGAGAGCAGATTACACAAGTATATAATCAGGAAGTGGGGATCAAATTTGGGGCCATCTTAAAGGCTGCAGAATCCAGCAATCACACATAGCACTTTCCTTAGGGAAGGCTGATCCCTGGTGACCAGAGATGAGACCTCCAAGATTTCAGGAGGAGAAATAAGACTTTAGAGATCCCATCCCAATGCACAGGATAGTGAGATATTGGGGAGGGGATGGGTAGGTGGGTGGTTGTAGAACTTTCTTCCATCTAAGTCAGTGGTCCTCTGACTTAGGAGCTATATTAGAATTGCCTAGAAAGCCAGATTAAAGGCCAGCATCTGGGCCCCACACTAATAGGTTCTTATTCAGCTGGACTGGGGTAGAATCCATAAGTGTGCATTTTTAAAGAGAACTCTCAAAGAAATTCTGATTTGTATCAAAGATTGAGAAACTCTGAACTAAAGAGTTTGCTAATGTCTAAAAGATGGATTTTGGAGATACCAGGAAACTTTTTGAAGTCTCAATCTTTCAGATGATGATGATGATGATGATGATGGTGATGAGAATTATTATTTATGTGAATACATGATACTTGGCAGGCACTATCTCTTGGATCTCAGTTTTTCCATCTACAAAATGAAGAGAAGGGTATCAATCCAACAGGGAGAAAGGGAGGCCTAAATGATTTAAGTATATACGAACTTGGTAAATGTTTGATTTACACCAGGCCCATCCTGTCTTGGCCATCCCTGTGCTCTTTTTGGGGAGCTGAGATACAACAAAGCATACCCATCCCACTGCCCTAGCACACTGGAAATGCTGGACAAGGGACACCAACAGTGGACATTGTGTGGTGACCACAGGTCTCGTGGGCTTCCCAGGAGGCCATAATGCAGGCCTGGACTGGGGCGAGGCCGGCTTGTGTGGTGTGTCAGGTCTTCCAATAAAAGGCTTAGACCAGCAGCCCAAGCCAAGAGCAGTGATCAGGCTATTTTTACTTCCGGGTGACAGAGCTGAATCTGTTCCTCTTGGAGGAGCAGTCTGTGCTAGTCATGGCTGTACCTCTCAGGCCCTGTCCACTTCATGCCATGATGACTGAACTTCATTGACAGTTGTTCCCAGCCTTCCCAGACCTATTAGGCTTCTCCAGAGTTACCGGGTAATCTGGCCTGGGGTTAGGGTGGATATGACTTTTTGTGGGCAGGATTATTGCCCCCTGTACATCACTTGGTTCAGGTGGAGGTGTGCCTGTACTAGTCGCCTCTCATAACCCTAAATAGAAAAGTATGAAAGGGCTGGTGGCCTAAGCCATCTTCTTTGTTCTTGCATTAGTAGGGAAGCTGAGGCAGAGGGTAGGGCCTTCTGTACTTACAGAGGGCATGAGCTTTGGCTACATTTGGGAAGTTCCAAGCCTCCTGGAAACTACAGCCCAGTGAAGATAATCATGAACTGACTGTTCTCTGTGTTCTTTTCTGCCAGAAGCTGAGTGCCTAGGGACTGGTAACAAGGAGAAAAGAAGTTATGTAGTTCTAGTTTCAAAGAGTCTAGGTTCAAGACCCAAAATAGTTTTGCAATATTGCAGGAAAAAAACCACTCTTTAAATCCTGGTTTTGCTATTAATTTGCTGTGTTACTGAAGGCAAGTTAGTTCACTTAACCTGTCTCAGTCTTGGTTTTCTTATCTGTGACATGGATGTATCAGTCAGCCTAGGCGCATGCTGCAGTAACAAACAACCCCCAAATCCCATTTGCTTAATACAGCAAAGATTTATTTCTTATTAAGTTTTCATGTCCATCTTGGGTCTGCTGAGAGTTCTGCTACCTCTTGTCTTTATTCTAGGACAGAGATGGGAAAAAGTAGCTACCAACAGAAACATCGCCGATTTCTGTGGTAGTGGACAGAGAGTGGAGGCAAATGATGGCACACCGGTACTAATAGCTTCCACCTGGGGGTAACACACATTATTCTGCTCATGTTTCATTGGTTAGAACAAGTCACATAGTCTCCTCTTAACTCCAAGGATGTTGGGTGCAGTCTTACCACGTGCCCAGAAAGGGGAAGATTTGGAAAGTTTTGTATCTCACAGTGAATATTGTTATGTCAACTTTCCTAATGGGTTATTGTAAAGATTAAAGGAGATAATGGATGAAAAATCACTTTGCAAATAATAGACACAAGTAAGATGGGTTTCAAGTAACATTGAGTGGGCAGTCTTTATGTAACAAACACCCTGCTAGATATTTTGTAACAGGTGCATACCCCTAGACAGAACTCTAGAAGGAAGTGGCTCACCTAGTTTTGCTCCCTTTTGGCACCGGAATCTTGACTCTAATCATCAGGTAGGCCTACCATCCCAGGTATGTGTGTGGAACAAAAGTTCTTCTTCATTGGAGCCTGTCCAGAGTATTTCTTGGGAAGGACTTACTCTTGTCACTGCTGACCAATGATCTCCACAAATGGAGAAAACATATGCTGTCCTGATGTCGGTCTCTGCATCCTCCTTACTAAGGAGCAGGTTGGGCCTCTGGGCTCAGTGGATTGGAGACTAGTGGCAGTCTGGTGTGGACTCTGGTCCAAGGGCCCCTCTATACTCCTGTTGTCTGGGATCCGTTCTCTGCTGAGATGCTTGCTTTTTGCTTTGAGGCCCTTGAAGTGGGAGGTCTTTGGCAATCTGGGAAGGTCCTGTGATGCTAAAGTTGCCAGTCTCCATCAGTGGCTTATCTGGAAGGAAGTAAAAGCCCTTTGAGGGGGTTCCCCTGTGGTGCAGCAGGTTAAGGAAGTGGTATTACTGCAGCAGTTTGGGTTGCTGCTGTGGCGAGGGGAATTTCCACATGCAGGTGCAACCAAGAAAAAAATAAAAAAAAAAAAACTTTAAAAAGCCCTTTGAGATCAGCTATATTGGTGGCTGTACCCTGTGGTTTCTCACCACTGGAATTTTGGATATTAAGTACCCTACTTTTTTGATGGGAAGAGTCTTCACTTGAGGTTTAAACTGGAAAGAGATCCCTACATCCTTAACATTCTGAGTGGGCTAAATGACACGCCCTTGGCAACTGTACCTCAGAGCTTAGTCACTCCTGTGCTCAGTATACACTTGCAAATGCATTCCGTCATTATAATTCCACGGGATGATTCCACTAATAATTTTATTATTAGCAATTAGTAAGTTTATTAGCAGTAAATGCTAATAATATTATTCTATTAATAATCCTGTGAAATAGCTAACATTCTCATCCCCATTTTACAGATGAGGGGGCTGATGCTTAAGCAGTTTATTTATCTTTCTTGAGGCCCCACAGGTAGTAAGTGGCCTGCATTTAAATACAGGTCCTCAGACTCTAAGCCCATTGTCCATTTCACTCTGCAGCTCTCCTTTGCAGTATATATATATATATATATATATATATATATATATATATTTTTTTTTTTTTTTTTTAATCATGGAAGATCCTGACTAACTATCATAATTTTAGAGCTAGAGGAGATTTCAGAGGTGATCTGGCCCAACTCCCTTGTTTTATGGAGGATGAAGCTTGAGGTTCCCAGATGGCTGCCTGATGGCTGACATTGAGCTGTGTCTCCTTCCTTTGCTTTTTCTACTGTATCTTAACCATAATGATAGCTTTTTTTTTTGCTTTATTTCTGTCAATTCCCTACCCCCTTGTACAAAAATCTCATCCTTATTTTGTAACATCACCTCCAAGAAGCCTTCCCTGATCATTTCTCCTTCCCCACATTAGGCTTGGTGCCTACTCAATGCAATGCAGTAACCCCTGTAGCCTTCCAGATTATAGGATATACCCACTGAGTTGTAAGATTCAGTTTGCTTATGGTTCAGTGGATCTCCCCTGCCACTCATCCCTTTGGGGACAGAAATCTTATTTGTTTTGCTTTCCACCCAACACTTGGGGTTGACACTTAGTTGGTGCTCAGAAAATGTTCATAGATGGAAGGAAAGAAGAAAAGAAGGAAGAAGGGAAGGAGGGAAGGGGGGAAGGAAGGAAGGAAGGACAGGGAGGAAGGATAGAAGGACGGGGAGGAAGGAAGGGAGGGAGGCAGGAGGAAGGAAGGAGGGGAGGGAGGTAGGAAGGGAAGAAGGAGGGGAGGGAGGAAGGAAGAGAGGGAGGAAGGAAGGAGGGGAGGGAGGCAGGAAGAGAGGGAGGAAGGGAGGAAAGAGGGGAGGGAGGTAGGAAGAGAGGGAGGAAGGGAGAAACGACAGCTCCCAGGTGTGCTTCGAGC
>PVHT021183526.1:12219884-12252425 GCA_004024745.2 Catagonus wagneri | reverse complement strand
AGCCACAGTGCCGCGTGGGACCTCTCCTGCAGGGTGGAGGGTGCCTCCTGAGGGCTCTTCCTGCCCAAGTCTCCCAAGGGTCAAGGAGCGGGAAAGCTCTCTGCTGCCTTTGTGGGGCCTGTTCCCTGTCTCTGAGGCTGTTCTTATTCTTACCAGCAGCCCTTGGAAAGGGAGCCGAGCTGAGCTGAGCGAGGAGGAGAGCAAGAGAGATTGAGGGGGAGAGAGTAGAGGAGGGTGCACTGCTCCAAGACAGGAGAAGAGCACTTAAGAAATGTCACTTAGAATCCCTAAAAGAATAAGCTGTACAAACAACCACACACTCTCTGCTGGGTGACGCAAGTCAAAGAGAAATGCGATGCAATTAGTCACTGGTTCTGAGTAGGTGGCGGGGAGGGGGCAGGGAGGCAGGACTGGAGAATGGGGAAGGGCTAGGGGGCGGTGGCCGCCTCCCTCACAAACTCTGCATCATCTGCTCTGAGACAGCCTCGGTAGCCTGGGAGATGTTATTTCTTTCTTTCCATCCTCCTGTGCTGGCCAGAGCCCCTCCTTGCGTCTCCCCTGTCTCTCCCACGAGGTGGCACCTTCCCCCTTTGGCAGCAGAGTCTTAGGTCTGGCATTGGGTTGCCCAGAGGGAAGAGGTTAGGATTCCAGGGAGGGTGAAGGGGGAAATCTTTGGCCTTGGACCCACCTTATGGACCTCATTTCCTCACTTTCCTGCCCCCCTTGGTCCAGAGTAAAATGTTTTTCCTTTTCAGGACCTTAAAGGGGGTAGTTCACTCACCCCACTATCTACAAAACATTTATTCAAGTCTCACTGTGTGCCAGACCTTGCCCTCGTGGAGCTCACAGTTTAAGTCAAAAAGATGGACAGAGCATTAGGCAAATAGGATGCTGGCTTCCCATTTTATCCATCCAAGCAGTAGCCCAGCTGCTCCACATGGATCTGAAGGAAGGACCCAGATGACGGTTTCTTACCAGGCCCTCCTTGTTTTCCTGAGTAGCGTCAGTAGTGGTTAGAACATCTGGGCATTAAATGAACCTCACTGCCATGACTTTTGGGTGCCCTGGCCAGAGAGGTAGATTCAGGAAAGAAGGATCCTGAGGCTACTGTGAGGGGGTGGCATCATCCTATCCCTTAACCACTGCTGTTCAGAGTGACCCCCAGACTAGCAGCATCAGCACCTCCTGAGAGCTTATTAGAAATGCAAATCCAGGGAGTTCCCATTGTGGCTCAATGGTTAACGAACCTGACTAGTATCCATGAGGATTCAGGTTCGATCCCTGGCCTTGTTCAGTGGGCTAAGGATCCGGCGTTGCCATGAGCTGTGGTGTAGGTTGCAGAGTCTGCTCCGATCCCACATTGCTGTGGCTGTGGTGTAGGCCAACAGCTGCAGCTCCAATTTGACCCCTAGCCTGGGAACCTCCATAGGCCGTGGGTATGGCCCTAAAAAAAATGAAAGAAATGCAAATCTGTTGGCCCCACCTACACCTGCTGAATCAAAATCTCAGGGAGTGGAGGCCAGGAATCAGTGTTTTAATAAAAATCCAGGTGATTTCATTGTTCTCGGAAATTTGAGGTGCACTGTCTAAAAGACGGGCAGAAACTGACTCAAATTCTGACTTGCCTTCCTTTGGGAAGGTGAGGCCAGTCTCGCTCCCTCCCTTGGTGTTTGTCAATTTTGAAAGCTTTCCTAGTCAGCAATGGCTCTGATTTGGGGGGTGTGTGTGTGTGTGTGTGTATGGTGGGAGTTGCTGTTCAATGGGTATAAAAATTTAATTGTATAAGATGATTAACTTCTAGAGGTCTCCTGTTTCCAACACCATGTCTATGGGTTAACCATACCTAACATGCATTTTTAAAAATTTTAAGGGTAGATTTCATGATAAGTGTTCTTGCAGATAATTAAAAAAAAAAAGGTATCCATGACAGATGGCAACAAATGGCAGACCACAGTAGTACCAGTCAGATGAGAATGTCTATGATCCTTATCTCCTCTCCCTCCCTAGCCCTCTGTCCCTTTCCTAGAGGCACTAGAAGCAGCTGGGTGAAGGCGGCAGAGAAAAAGGTGAGAAGGATCGAGGAAACACTATGTCTTCCTTCCCCAGTGCAGGGAAAGGAGCCATTTAGATCAGCTGAAGATTTTCTGTTAGGCTCTTCCAGCCTTTCATTACCTGTAGAAACTGTTAATACCTTAAAATAACCAGAAAATATAGGTGATCTGCTCATTGTAGCCTGGGCAGAGAAAGGAGGTCAGATGGTGTGGAGAATAAAACAAAAAGCAGAGGTGTTTGTGTTGTAAGCCAGCAAGTGCAGCTTGTCCGGGGGCTGGTTGCAGCAGCAAGTGTTCACTGCATGGGTCATGCCAGGGCTGCCTCCTCCTCACCTTGAGATGGGTCATTGTTTTAATGTTTCACATTGGGCGCAGCAGGCTGGGGCTTATGTGACACATGAAGGCTACATGGATGGTGAAGAGCTGCCATTTTCTCTTTGGGCCTGGCATCAAATTCCAGCTTGAGCCACAGATAGAAATCAGTGGGGTGAACCCACAAGTCACGTGGCAGATGACTTCCCTCTGTGACTTCTGTGGCCTTTCTTTCTTTCTTTTTTTGTTAGTGATTGTTGTATGGTTTATTTTTTTATTTTATGATTTTTATTTTTTCAATTATAGTTGATTTACAGTGTTCTGTAAATTTTTGCTGTACAGCAAGGTGACCCAGTCCTATATATATATAGGACTTTTATATATATTTCTTTTATTTATATATTTATATTAAATAAATACATCTTCCATTTTTATATTCTTTTATATATATTTTATTTATATATTTTCTTTTATTTATATATTTTCATATATATATATATATATATATATATATATATATATATATATACTTTTCTCACATTATCCTCCACCATGTTCCATTCCAGGAGACTAGATTTAGTTCCCTGTGCTATGTAGCAGGATCTCATTGCTTATCCGCTACAAATGCAATAGTTTGCATCTATTAAGCCTAGACTCCCAGTCCATCCCATTCCCTCCCCATCCCCCTTGGCAACCACAAGTCTTTTTTCCAAGTCCATGAGTTTCTTTTCTGTGGAAAGTTTCATTGGTGCCGTATATTAGATTCCAGATATAAATGGTATCATATAGTATTTGTCTTTCTCTTTCTGACTTATTTCACTTAAGATGAGAGTCTCTAGTTCCATCCATGTTGCTGCAAATGGCATTATTTTGTTCTTTTTTATGGCTCAGTAGTATTCAACTGTCTATATATACCACATCTTCTTATTCCATTCATCTGTTGATGGACATTTAGGTTGTTTCCATGTCTTGGCTATTGTGAACAGTACTGTAATGAACATATGAGTGCATGTGTCTTTTTCAAGGAAAGTTTTGTCCTGATATAAGCCCAATAGTGGGATTGCTGGGTCATATGGTGGTTCTATATGTAGTTTTCTGAGGTACTGCCATACTGTTTTCCATAGTGGTCATACCAATTTACATTCCCACCAAGAGTGCAGGAGGATTCCCTTTTCTCCATACCCTCTCCACCATTTGATATGTGTGGACTTATTAATGATGGCCATTCTGACTAGTGTGAAGTGGTATCTCATAGCAGTTTTGATTTTGCATTTCTCTAATAATCAGTGATGTTGAACATGTTTTTTCATGTGCTTTTGGCCATCTGTATATCTTTGGAGAAATGTCTATTCAGGTCTTTTGCCCATTTTTCAATAGGGTTGTTGGCTGTTTTGCTGTTGAGTTGTGTAAGTTGTTTGCATATTTTAGAGATTAAGCCTTGTCAGTTGCATTGTTTGAAACTATTTTCTCCCATTCCATAGGTTGTCTTTTTTTTTTTTTATGGTTTCCTTTGCTATGCAAAAGCTTTTCAATTTGATTAGGTCCCATTGTTTTATTTTTGCTTTTATTTTCTGTTGCCTTGGGAGACTGACCTAAGAAAACATTTGTATGGCTGATGTAAGAGAATGTTTGCCTATGTTATCTTCTAGTAGTTTGATGATGTCCTGTCTTACATTTAAGTCTTTACGCCATTTTGAGTTTATTTTTGTGCATGGTGTGAGGGTGTATTCCAGTTTTATTGATTTACATGCAGCTGTCCAGTTTCCCAGCACGACTCAATGAAAAGACTGTCTTTTCCCAATTTTATGTTCTTGCCTCCTTTGTCAAAGATTAATTGACTGTAGGTGTCTGGGTTTATCTTTGGGTTCTCTATTCTGTTCCATTGGTCTGTCTGTCTGTGTTGGTACCAGTACCACACTGTCTTGATTACTGTGGCTTTGTAGTATTGCCTGAAGCCTGGGAGAGTTATGCCTCCTGCTTGGTTTTTGTTCCTCAGGATTGCTGTGGCAATTCTGGGTCTTTTGTGGTTCCAAAGAAACTTTTGGTTTGTTGTAGTTCTGTGAAAAATATCATGGGTAATTTGATAGGGATTGCATTGATCTGTAGATTGCTGTGGGTAGTATTGCCATTTTTACGATATTAATTTTTCCAACCCAGGAGCATGGAATATCTTTCCATTTCTTTGAATTGCCTTTAATTTCCTTGATTAATGTTTTATAGTTCTTAGCATATAAGTCTTTCACCTCCTTAGTCGGATTTATTCCTAGGTATTTAATTTTTTGGGTGCAATTTTAAAAGGTATTGTATTTTTGTATTCCTTTTCTAATATTTCATTGTTACTATTACAGAAATGCAACCAATTTCTGAATGTTAATCTTATATCCTGCTACTTTGTTGAATTCTCAATCAGTTCAAGTACTTTTTGTGTGGAGTCCTTAGGGTTTTCTATATATAGTGTCATGTCATCTGCATGCAGTGATAATTTTACCTCCAATTTGGAAACCTTTTATTCCTTTTGTTTGTCTGATTGCTGTGGCTCGTATTTCCAATACTATATTGAATAAAAGTGGTGAGAGTGGGCATCCTTGTTTGTTCCAGATTTTAGTGGGGAGGCTTTCAGCTTTTTCTTCATTGAGTATTATATTTTCTCTGGGTTTGTCATAAATGGCTTTTATTATCTTAAGGTATGTTCCGTCTATACCCTGGCCTGCTTTCTTTATCTGCCATCTCCCCAGCATTTATGGGGTGGGGGACAAAGAGCAGGTTCCCTGGGCAGTGTACTGAGCTAGTCAGAGGAGACAGAGTTGTCAGAAGGTCTTTTCTGACCCTGCTGTGCCCTGATTAGCCAGTCTGCCAGGGGTCTAGGAGGCAGGCTCCCTTAGAGGAGCCCGGCAGGGGCATCAAGTTACCTGGGGAGCCCAGGTCCTAGGTGGGGGTGTGAGCCCCTGTATTGGGAAAGGCCTTGCATGGAACAGAGGCGAGGCCCATGAGTGCTTATGCCTGGTCCACACTGCCATGGCTGGGTGACTGTGGGCAAGTCGTGAACCTCCGTTTCCCCATCCAGAGCTGGAGCCCTAATATCTGCCTGCCCACCTCCTGGAAGTGAGTCTGAGAAAGCCCTTTATGAGCTCTGTGGCTGTCACAGACCTGGGACAAACACTTGGCTCAGCATCTCAAGTGGACATTGTCCTCACCTGGCCACCTAGCATCCAGTCGATAGAATTACTAGGATATTTCCACTGACCAGCACCCCTCCTCCCCCGCCAGATTCCTCCCAAGGAGTTCCTGGGGTCCTCTGGGGCTGTGGTCCAGGACACGGCTTGCTCTCCTGCCTCTCCATCTTGCATCCCTGATGGGTCTCCAAATGCCCAAGATGTCTGGTGTCTGTCCCTGCACAGGGCGACACACTTTACCTGCCCTCCTTGAACCCTCTTTTTATCATGTAGTGACAGAGGCCTCTAGCTCACCAGCTCTGAGGATGAGCTTTGGCTTCAGTAGGCTTGGCCTGCCATCACAGCTCTGCCACCTACTAACCAACTCGTGGATGAACTTGTTAACCTCCCCACACCTCAGTTTCCTCATGTGCACAGTGAGGATAATGATAGCAACTCTTCATAGGGCTATATAGAGAAGGAAGTGAATACCTCCTCTGAGGCTCTCAGCAAATGACCAGAGGCTGTCATCATCAGAACAACATCATCGACTCTGTTGTTCTGTCCTCACTGGACTGCTGGCTTCTTTTTCCCACTCTGCTGAGAGCCTCACTTAGGATCCTCCACAAACCCGCCTTATCCCATCTCGAAGGCATGGAGGAGGGGTCTGAGGTTGAATTCCTTGAATGCTTTGATGGGCAAGGAAAGGGCCCTGGAAGAAGGAAGCAAGGGCTTCAGGGATTGGACCAGTTTTTAAGTTTCCAAGAGCCTTAGATCTGCGGCTGTCAGCAATGGGTTAGCCGTGCCCGTGGCTGAGACGTGCCATGTGTAAGGAGCACTGCTGTCCTGCTCACCCTATCAGCTTCCCTGGGCCTGTCCCAGGACACCGCAGAGGCCCCTCTGTCAAACTGGTTTGGGGCCTAGGTAGTGGGGTCTCTGTGCACCAGAATCTCAGGCCGTCAGCAGCTTTAGGGCCATGGTTCTGACTCTCTTGCTTTAAGGATAAGAAGACCCAAGCCCAGAATAAGACAGAGCCTCAGCAGCTCAGTCTCCTCACTGGAGAGAGAACCCTCTCTGCTGCCCACACTGCCTCCCAGAGCATCCTTGAGGCCTGAGCTTAGGGAGGGGTGTGTGTGTGTGTGTGTGTGTGTGTGTGTGTGTGTGTGTGTGTGTGTGAGAGAGAGAGAGAGAGGAGAGATCTTTTTCCCCTCCTCTATTTCCTTCATCTCCTCCTCCCCGTTCCTCCCACCTGTGTGACCTCACCCTCCCCATGTGCCCCTGGCTTCTCTCACCACGAGGGGTCTGCTGCAATATCCAAGGCAGATATGCTCCTGGGAGCAGCTTCAGCTGACTGTTAGCTGGGGGTGCAATAACTTATTTATCACAGATCTCTTTCAGAAATAGATTTCTTTCCTGAGCTCACAGTCCTGTGTTGGATACTTCTGAGAGACTGTGGAACAGACAACTCTGCAACCAAAAAATGAAGCCCAACCCAAAGCAAGGGCTCAAGGGGAGGGAGGAACTGAGTACCTTTCTGAGTGGCTAAGTGGTGCATACCTGCACCTCTCACTGAATTTTCACAGCCTCCTACCAGTAATTTCCCCACTTTTCGAGGAGGAAACAGAGCTGGCAAAAACCAGAGTAAGGAATCAAAACCAGGTCTGTCTGCCTCCAGGGTTCCTGAGGACCTTTGATTACAGCTTATTTCAAGTTTCTAGATAAGAATTTGACATATTTGGGAAAAATTCATTACAAGAAGAGTTTCTTACTTTGTCCTGTTCTCTCCTTCCACAGAAACCCATTTCTTTTGAAACTAATGTCCATTTTTCATTTCCTCTTTCTCCTTCTCTTCCTCTCTCCCCTTGCTTTCTTTTTCACTCTTCTGGCTGTCTAAGGTATCGAATGTCTTAAGCTTAGTCCCGCATTGAATCCAGTGGCCCAGATGGGCATTTCTCTGGGGGTTGACAGCTGTGGACAGGGGCCGAGGCTGGCTGGCTGGTGTTGTCAGGATGGGGACAGGCTGTGGACACAGCAGAGGATGTATCCTGGCTGCTCGACTGGTCTCCTGGAGAGACACAGATGGACAACTCTCACTGTTTGCCTGGTGCCTGGGACACTCTCTTGGCCTTGGGACTGCTGGCCACATGGACACACCAGCAGGCTCACAGATGGAGGATGCCCACCAGGCAGCATGAAGATGTCAGGAAGCCCTGTGCTGGTCTCCGGCTGAAGTTATCCCGGTCCAGGTAGTGGGCAGGTGGATGGGGAGTGTGCAACTGATTTGGCACACCAAGATTTCACCCATGCAAAAGAGATGCTACTCTACAGTGTAGGTATAAAGAATATTAACTAGATTGTTGATTCACTTATTCAACAAGTAATTATTGACAACCTACTCCATACTAGATCCTTTTTTTTTTTTTTTTTTTTTGGTGCTAGAGATGATAAACGTGGCAGGTGAGTCCAAGATCTCAAGAAATTTCACTTTCATTGGAAGAGAGAGACGATAAACAGACTCCATCTTCTGAGTGGGAAGCAAATAGAGAAAGACGATGCTGCTGTTCAGATCTAATACCTTAATTTCACTTCTCATTGCCTCTTTAAACTGTTTCCTACCTGAGTGTTAATTTTCACCAATTGCAGATGGCTGCCAACATCAAAGATGCCTTTGGATGATCAAAGATTCAAGATTTAAGTAAAGCAGACAGCTTCTCTCTTATATTTCGAAAGTCGATGGTCCCACTGTTCCTTTTGAGCAAACACCCATGCAGCTCTGGGTCCTCAAGGAACATCCAGACACCATGTCCTGGGTGGATAGAATGATATGTGGAGTTTTTAAGGAGTAACTTTTAGGTCAAGGCATTTAATGGGAGGTCTTTTTTCCTTTTCTTTTTTCTTTCTTTCTAAAAATTGAGACTCAGCTGCTATTCCACTGAGCACTGCAATGTGCATAAGAGTATCCAGAGGTCATTGGTGGCCATGAGGAACCCTGACCCTCTTTCTCAGAAAGTTTGTATCCTTCCTGTTGATACACCTGCTCTGTTGCCTTCAATCACCACCTATACTGCTAGGAGGAAATTAGGGCCAGAATTTATTTTAAACTCTGGTTCTGTCATTTCCTACCTGTGTGATCTTGAGTAAATTGCCCAGTCTTTCTGATTCAGTGACCCCTTGAGAAAGAGGACAGTTGAGGGAAAAGAACAGAGTCTTTCACATTTGAATCCTGGTTCTGTTACTTACTTACTGTGCAACTATATGCAAGTAGCTTACCTGTGGGAACCTGGTTTCTATTTCCAAAAAATAGAAATGAAAATACCTGCTTTACAGGGTTGTTTTAAGAATTAGATGAAAAAACATATTTCACAAAACACAAAGTCTGTATATAAGTTGGTTCAAAATGTAATTTTCTTTTAATCTTTCTTTTTGTATAAAATAAAACCTTCTGGGATAACTGAATCCCCCTCTTATAAATGGCACTACCATCTATCCAAATGCTCAGGCCAAAAACCTAGAAGCCATCCCTTATTCACTCTTTAAAATATCGCTCCTGCCCTTTCTCCAGCACACAATTCAGTAGCAACTTCCTTGGCTTGACTTCTGAACGTGTCTTGATTCTGTCTTCTCCCTCCATCCCTATTTCTCTGGCATTAGTTGTAGCCACAATTATCTCTCCCTTTGCAGTTTAAAAACACGGTCCCCAAATACTTAACAGTCTTCTTATCTAGAGGAGGTTGATGTTCTCTCTCCTTGAACTCGCACAGATTTGGGACAGCTTTGACCAATAAAGTGTGGAGGAAGTGATGCTATGTGGTTTCAGGATAGGTCAAAAAGGCTTTCGTTTTGTTCTCTTGAAATACCCTGTTTGAATGCTCCCTTTTGTAACTGAGCAGTCACGCTGTGAGGAAGCCCAAGAGAGGCACGAGGAGGGGTAGCAGTCAATGGTTCCAGCTAAGCCAAGCTTCTGCATTTCCCAGCCATTTAAATCCTCCCAGCCATTTGAGACTTCCAGCTCAGGATCCAGACATGATGGCGCAGGGCTAAGCCATCTTCCCTGTGTCCTTTTTGAATTCTCTCTTCACAGAGCCCGTGAGCATAGTAAGATTGTTATTGTTTCAGTTATACTAAATTTGGTCTGTTACACAGTGATAGATAATCAGAACATTCCCCTTGACTCCTGCAGTGTCCTCCCAGCTTCTTCCCCTTCTTTCACCAATAGCCAATTCTTGATGCAGCAATCAATAACAGGAATCTTGGAAATATAAATCAGATGATATCATTCTGTATATAAACCCTTTCCAAATGTCTTACCTTGGCCTATTATGCCTCACATGACCTGGCCCCTCCACTTTGGTGCATAGAGATGGGGCACTATCCCCTCCCACATGGACGTCAGGGGCTGGCCAAAGGCATATGACATGGGACACAAAAAGCACCTCTTGCAGCTCAGCTCCAGCTTCCCCACTTCAAGAGCCAAGGCAGGATTTCCTGTGCCTCTGAAGGTGCTGGAACCCTGGTCTGTGACCCTAAACACTCTGTAGGTGCTCATGACCTTTCCTGTACTTTTAGATTTGACTGCTCTCTTGATTTCTGGCACTGTTACATCTCTCTCCCTCCTTCCGCCCACCCTTCCTTCCTTCCTTTCCTTCTTGTTTCCTTCCTTCCTTCTTTCCTTCCTTCCTTCCTTCCTCTTCATTTCTTTTCTTCTTTCTCACCCATACATATTTTAAAAAAATATCAAGTGTTTCTATGTGTTTGTAGCTGGGGGAGAGAACTACATCAACCCAACAGACTATGTTGCAAGAAGCTGTAAAACTCTCATTATTTGTATGCAGTATTATCATCTACTTAACTGAAAAAATGAACTTAAAAGTACTTAAAGCATTTGGCAAGGTGGCTAGTTGTAAGATCTACATACCCAATTGACTTTTGTTAAAAATGGTATTAATTAAGTGCACTTAGTTAAATTTGCTGTGTTCTGAAATGCCACTTAAAACCACCAGTGAAATTCTTTCCCATAAATCCACAAATATAGGAAAATGAGAGTGGAGGTAACATCGTTTGGGGAGCTAGAAAGCAGGTGGGTGAATGGTAACTTATATAGCTAATGTAAGAGAGAATCCTAAGCAGCAGAATGCTAAAACAGAAGAACCCTAAGAACTGACAGGATTTACACTGCAGAATATCAGGGCTCATGGACTGGTTGCACCAAAAATCATTTTTTCTTTATTAGAATGTTTATTAGAAGACTGAAATGTTCATTACATGAGGTAAAGTGACACATCCATCTTTTGCTCATTAGAAGCACAGTGGAACCCATGTTGCACTTAGGGTTAATGTAGTGGCTTTTTTTTTTTTTTTTAAATATACACCTAGAGCTGAGTTCTAATTCTGCTTCCACCACAGGTAAAAATAAATTTATCAGGTCCACAACTCAAGCTAGGGAATTTTCTTTTGCCCTGTGTGACCTTGGAAAAGTTGACTATGGCACCAGAAAATGTTGGAACCAGAGGCAGAGGGGGAGAATAAAGAGGACTGGTGGAAAGATGTTTTAAAAAGCAGTTAGGGGAGTTCCCATCGTGGCGCAGTGGTTGACGAATCCGACTAGGAACCATGAGGTTGAGGGTTCGATCCCTGCCCTTGCTCAGTGGGTTAACGATCCAGCGTTGCCGTGAGCTGTGGTGTAGGTTGCAGACGTGGCTCGGATCCTGCGTTGCTGTGGCTGCGGCGCAGGCCAGTGGCCACAGCTCCGATTAGACCCCTAGCCTGGGAACCTCCACATGCCACGGGTGCGGCCATAAAACCCGCGGCCATAAAATGACAAAAGGCAAAAAATAAATAAATAAATAAATAAAAAGCAGTTAGGAATGAGAGTTATTGCTTAATGGGTACAAAGTTTCTCTTCGGGGTGATAACAAATTTTGGAAGTAGATCATGATGATAGTTGCAAGAACATTGTGAATGTATTTAATGCCGTCTCACAACATGGCAATATACTTCTTCCAAATCTATATATAGGAAAAGCTCTCAGTCTGGTCTGAATCTTACATGGTATGATCTCGAGTGATTACCTCAACACCTGTGCTTGAAAATGTAACCTAATGATGGAGTTCCCTTTGTGGTTTAGCAGTTGACGAACCTGACTAGAAACCATGAGGATGTGGGTTGGATCCCTGGCCTTGCTCAGTGGGTTAAGGATCCGGCATTGCCATGAGCTGTGATGTAGTTTGTAGACCCGGTTCAGATCTGGCGTGGCTGTGGCTGTGGCTGTGGCTGTGGCCAGCAGCTGTAGCTCTGATTCAACCCCTAGCCTGGGAATTTTCATATGTTGTGAGTGTGCCCCCCCCCAAAAAAGGGAAAGTAAAATGTAATCTAGTCAAGCGAGGGATTGTTCACTGACCTTTGCCAAAAGCTGGTGGCTAGAAGCAGATTATAGTTTCTGCCCACACTCAGAATATACAAGGCTGTACCTCATGGGGGGTCATTTTAGAATTCTGCCAGCCACAACCGTGAACCAAAAGATGCTCTAATATACTTTCAGGGAGAAATAAATAGGTGTATTCAAATAATCAGAAAGTAAACTAATTCAACTTTCTCAACATCAATGTCGGAAGCTATGTGCTATCAAAATTTTAAAGTGGAAAGATTTTCTACCTATAATTCTGTACCCAACCAAGCTATCCACTGAGAATGAAAGTAGAATATAGACGTAATTAGAAATAAAAAGTCTCAAATATTTACCTACCATATTCTTTCTTTGGAAGCTATACCCTAGAAATCAAAGGAGGAACTAACAAAGAGAAGAACTGCTGATTCAAAATATAGGAAATAAGCAAACAACAATTGCTGGAGGGGGTGTGGAGAAAAGGGAATCCTCCTGCACTGTTGGTGGGAATGTAAGCTGGTACAACCACTATGGAAACAGTATTGAGGTACCTTAGAAAACTATACATAGCATTACCATATGACCCAGCAATCCCACTCTTGAGCATATATCCCAATGAAACATTCCTCGAAAAAGACACATGCACTCGCATGTTCATTGCAGCACTATTCACAATAGCCAAGACATGGAAACAACCCAGATGTCCATCGACAGATGACTGGATTAGGAAGATGTGGTATATATACATGATGGAATACTACTCGGCCATAAAAAAGAATAAAATAATGCCATTTACAGCAACATGGATGGAATTAGAGACCCTCACACTGAGTGAAGTAAGTCAGAAGGAGAAAGACAAATACCATATGATATCACATATCTGGAATCTAACATACTGCACAAATGAACCTTTCTACAGAAAAGAAAATCACAGACCTGGAGAAGAGACTTGTGGTTGCCAAGAGGGTGGGAAGGGAGTGGGATGGGAGTCTGGGGTTCATAGTTGTAGACTATTGCCTTTGGGATGGAAAAGCAAGGCGATCTGGCTGTATAGCACCACGAACTATGTCTAATCACTTGTGATGAATCTATATATGTATGTGTAACTGGGTCACCATGCTATACAGCTGAAAAATTGACAGAAAGCTGTAAACCAGCTATAATGGAAAAATAAAAATCATTATATTAAAAAATAAAAAAGAAACAAAATATAGGAAATAAGGAGAATCTCCAGCATAATGGTGAAGGGACAGCCTCTAAAGAGCAATCTGACCAGATTAGAGCAGGTCAGAAGGCTTGGAAGGGGGAATTCATCAAGGTGAAATTGATAGAATAGTTGAGATACCTGGATATGATGAAAAAGATTTAGACAACTGGCAGGGAGTTTTTAGTTGACCTAGTGATAAGAATATAAAGATTAATCAAACAGATTAACAAATAATTATTAACTCCAGGAATATAAAAAATATTTAGGAAAGGAAGTAGAACTACATGGCTCAGCTCTGAGTAACTGAGTAATATTTTCATTACAATGTGAATACTGAACATTAATCTAACCAGAGTGATGATATAATTATATAGTTCTCAAAGGATGGTGTTATGGGTTGAAGTCCTAACACCCAATACTGGGAATGTGACCTTATTTAGAAGTAATATCTTTGTAGATGCTTAAGTTGAGGTCATTAGGGTGGGCTCTGTTCCAATATGACTGGTGTCCTTATTGAAGGGGAAATCTGGATATGGGGATGGAGACACTGTGGAAACATCATATGAAGGCTGGAGTTCACCTGCCACAAGCCAAGGAATGCCAATGATTGCTGAAAATCCACCAGAAACATGGAGAGAGACATTGAACAGATTCTTCCTCACAATGATCGGAAGGAACCAACCCTGCCGACTCTTTGATTTTGGATTTCTAGGACTGTGAGACATAAATTCTTTTTGTATAAGATATCCAGTTTGTGGTACTTGTTACAAAAGTCCTAGTAAACTAATATAGATGGAAAGTATGTGTGTATTGGTAGGGGACAGGGAAAGAGAGATGAAGAGCTAGAACTTTCTTTGTTTTAGTGGGAAGTTAACAGATCATTCCTACAATGAATCAAGAAAGAACAGTTCAGTAGTATAAGCATGGTATTTAGAGATAGCAAGGTAAATACGAAAATAATAATTTAAAAGAATTAAAATTTGTTGCCTCTGGGGTTGAATTAAGAAAGTAGGAAGAGAGCTGGAACTTGACTTTTATGTTTGAACCAGATGACTCTTTAAGTGCATAGGTGATTAAAAATAACAAAAGTCCAATATATCAGCAATTATTAACTAGAAAATGTAATAGAGAAAAATTCCATTCACAAGGGCAGTAAAAACCTACATAATGGTACCCAAGAATAATTGCGAGATCTATCTGGAGAAAACTCTAAAATTTTACTGAAGGACAAAAGTAAATAAAACCTGGACCCTGCCTCAAGGAATACATACGTTGGAGGAAATGGCAGAAGAACATTACAGCACAACACAAGGAACTATTTGATTAGGTGGGAAAAAGTGTCCAACTCTGCTTGAGGAAGTCAGAGAAGATTCTGCAGCGGCTGTGGACTCAGTGAAAATTTGAAAGGCAGAGAGTTCTCTAGAAAGTTGGGAGACGTTCTGAGTAGAGAGTACAGCCAGAACCAGCTCACTGTATGTTTGGGAAACAGCAAAGTTCCTGACCTGAGGGAAAGTAGGCATGATGGAAAGTAATGGGATATGAAGCTGGAGAGCAAGACAGAAATCGGTCAGTAAGAAGCCATGCACACAAGGGGAGTGTTTGCGCTCTTTTGTAGGAATGGGAGCTTTTGAAGGTTTCCAAGTAGAAGAATGAGACAGAAGGTGATGTTTGCCTCATGGAATAAGCATGTGGGTGACTTCTCAATACAAGATGTCCCTGTGGACAGATAGCCTGTGTTACTGGCTTGAATTCTTCAGGCAGACTATCTGATGACATCTTTTTTTAAAAAAAATTGTTGAGGTGTAGTTGATTTACAATGTTGTGTTAATTTCTACAGTACAGCAAAGTGGTTTCATTATACATAGTATACATTCTTTTTCATATTCTTTTCTGTTTTGGTCTGTCCCAGGATATTGAATATATCTCTCTGTGCTATACAGTAGGACCTTGTTGTTTATCCATTTTATATATAATAGTTTCCATCTGCTAATCCCAAATTACCAATCTATCCCCCCGCCCCCGCAACCACAAATCTGTTCTCTATGTCTCTGAGTCTGTTTCTGTTTCATAGACAATTCATTTGTGTCATATTTTAGATTCCACATGTGTGATATCATAGGGTATTTGTCTTTCTTTTTATTACTTACTTCACTTAGGATGAGAATCTCTAGGTCAATCCATGTTGCTGCAAATAGCATTTTATTCTTTTTTATGGCTGAGTAGTATTTTATTGTGTAGATGTACCACATTTTCTTTATCCATTCATCTGTCAATGGGCATTTAGCTTGTTTCCATGTCTTGGCTATTGTGAATAGTGCTGCTATGAACAAAGGAGCGTATGTTTCTTTTCAAATTAGAGTTTTATCTGGATATATGCCCAAGAATGGGATTGCAGGATCATATGGCAACTCTACTCTTAGGTTTTTTTGTTTGTTTGTTTGTTTGTTTTTTGTATTTTTAGGGCCGCACCCAGGGCATATGGAGATTCCAGACTAGAGGTCAAATTGGAGCTATAGCCGCTGGCCTGCACCACAGCCACAGCAATGCTGTGAGTCACGTCTGTGACCTAAACCACAGCTCACAGCAACGCCGGATCCTTAACCCACTGAGGGAGGCCAGGGATCAAACCTGTGTCCTCATGGATCCTAGTCAGATTTGTTTCCACTGAGCCATGACAGGAACTCCTATTTTAATATTTTGAGGAACTTCCATACTGTTTTCTACTGTGGCTGCACCATATATATTACCACCAACAATGTAGTAGGGTTCTTTTTCCTCCATACTCTTTCCAGGATTTGTTTTTTATAGGCCTTTTAATGATGGCCATTCTGACTGGGGTGATGTGATAGCTCATGGTAGTTTTGATTTGCATTTCTTTAATAATTAGTGATTTTGAGAGTGTCTTTTTATGTGCCTATTAGCCATCTCTGTGTCTTCTTTGGAGAAATTCTATTTAGGTCTTCTGCTACCTTGACAGCTCTTCCCTCTATTTTTGATAGAGAATAACTTTACAGACTCCCTTGGAGCTAGGTATTGGCTATGACTTGTCCTAGTCAATGGAATATAAGTGGAAGAGATGAGTGTAGCTACTAAGAAGTTTCCTTGAAAAGAATATTCTTCCTTTTATTTTTCCTGCTGTCTGAGGGATGGATGGCTGGAGCTGGAGCAACCATGATGGCTCATGAGGTAAACAAAGGCCATGCTTGATAGAGCTATAAGAGAGAAGGAGTTTGGCTTCATGAGAATTTTGTGAGCCAGAGCTGCCATTAACCCTGGACCATTCATCTCTCAGTTTTTATTTGAGAGAGAAATAAACTTCCATCTTTTATTTGTTTTTGTTTTTGTCTTTGTTTTGGGTTGTGTCTATAGCATGCAGAATTTCTGGGCTGGGGTCAACTCAACCCACAGCAGTGACAATGCTGGATCCTTAACCACTAGGCCATCAGGGAACGCCAAATTTCCATCTCTTTTTTTTTCTCCTTCTTTTTTTGGCTGCATCCCTGGGCCAGGGATCAAATCTGAGCTGCAGCTGCGACCTGTGCTGCAGCTGTGACCTGTGCTGCAGCTGTAGCAATGCTGGGTCCTTAGCCCACTCTGCTGGACTGAGGATATAACCCAAGCTGCTGCAGTCAGATCCTTAACACACTATGCCACAGTGAGAAGTCCCAAACTTCCATCTTTTTTTTTTTTTTTGTCTTTTGTCTTTTTAGGGTCGCACCTGTGGCATAGGGAGGTTCCCAGGCCAGGGGTCTAATCAGAGCTGTAGCTGCTAGCCTATGCAACAGCCACAGCCACAGCAATGCGGGATCCAAGCCGCCTCTGCAACCTACACCACAGCTCATGGCAACACCAGATCCTTAACCCACTTATCGGTTCTTCAGTGATAAAAAATTAAAGATTAACAGGACAGCCTTGCTGGATAGCACACAGTACTTTCTCTACTTAAGGACAGGTTACATTCTTTGTAAGTTTGTTTATTTGAGTCCAGAGGAACTAAGGCCCGGAAGCATAACTTAATCATTTGCATCCTTGCACACAGTAAAACCACCAGATTCGTCTTCTTTATGCTGATAAGTGTTTCACGGGCAAGCTTTCCTCCAAGTAGTTCAGGGTACTAAGGAAGTCTGTGGAGTTGATAACTCCCTCCTGCCTCCGTCCGCATCCCAGGAGCACCTCAGCTGTGATAGCTGCATGCACGCGCCTCTGATGCTGTGCAGATTGGAAGGGCCAGGAACCTATGATCCTCCACCACCACCCACCCCACTTCTTCTCCCCTGGCTTTCTGTCAGTGCCGCCTATTTTGTTTCCTTCTTAGCACTTGCAACATTTACACTTTAATGTTTCTTGCCTGTATCTATCCCCATCTCCCGCTGACTGTTAAGTTTTCCAAGGGTAAGGACTGTGTCTGTTTTAGTCACCATGTTCCGGGTAGCCAGCAAGGGTGTTTGGCTTATATCAGGCACTCAACAGAAAAGGTGGTGGATGAATGATGGCACCTTCACCACAATCTGCCATAAGTTCTTGAGCAAAGCCTCAGCTTTGTCCTGCATGAACACCTGGCTCACGGGCAGCGCTTGTTCTTTTCCCTCCCCTCTTGCTGACTATCAGGGGTAGCATAGGCATAGCAGGTTGCCTGCCAAGCACTTTATCCTTTGGAACTCTGCATCCTTTCAGAATGAAGCACATCACCCGAGCATAGCTGTCATTTTTTCTCAGCACTTTCAATCTTTTATGGTCTTTTCTTTCAATTCTATCATAATCGCACACCTTTTATTTCAAGCACTTTAAAACTTTAGCTGCTTTTGTACTTGCTGGCCACAGACGGATTACCTATACTTGCAAACTTCCTCAAAACTCAGTAGAATCTCAGTAAGATTGCCACTTGTTAACAAGGGTCTACAATTCAGACTGAGAGGAACTTGCTCTACATCCTATCGCCATCTGTTGACAGGAGGTTGAGTTGATGTCGTCTTGTTTTGTTACTATCTATGAAAGTTTATAACTTGGAAATTCATAGTTAGAGACTTTTTTTTAAATCTGTAGTTTTTTGGATTTAATTATACCTAAATTAAACCCAGAATATAATCTCTTTTAATCTCTTTCCATAGTGTTTGAGTTCAAACATTCTCATTTATTCCTTTGTGTTGAGTCCCTAAGTCTGGCGATAAAGAATTCTACCGAATATTGTTATAGTTCGGTTTGTCCCCAATTGTGCCCCATGGGGTGGTAATAGCTATTCCCACCTAAAAAAGGTTTGGTAAAATTAATTTGGGGCTCCTGGCATACTTGATTCACAATGTGCATTATCATTTAAAAAGCTCTCCTTAACCAATATGTATTATCACCAAAAGTTCTTTTTGTTTTAAACCCAGTGTTTTCTCAAACTTCCTTAATTATAGAACCCTTCCCTCATGTAATATCCTGGGTTCTAACATTACTAGGGACATGTAGGGATCTATCTATCTGTCTGCCTATCTATCTATTTGTCTGTTTACCTATCTGTATCTAGTAGTTCATAAATATTTCTTGGAGTCAAGATTCTGATATAAAAAGGGGCCAAAACCACAATCATAGCACTCTTGACACAGTACTGACTTTGCAAAGTTTATCTCAGTCCTGATGTGCATCACTTTAAACGAGCCCAGCAATGGAAGACAATACCTGTTTGACATTCTGGAAAGAGTCCTTATGCTGTCTAGTTCAGTAATACTGAACACCTTTTCCCAGCAGGTAATGCGGTATCTCAGCAATGGTTGCATTTTGTGGATGAGAAACATGAGAAAATTGCAGCAGCTAAAGGAAGGCTGGGAGCACTTGCTTTGTTTTTTGAGTAGGCTTATCTTGGCTTGCACACATCTTCATCTGAGTAAGGCGAATATTATTCACAGTGTGGGTGTGGCAGCCCAGGAGGACAATGATAGAAATTCCAAGTTCATATTTTTTTTATTGGTCATACATCCTATGCATCAAAATGATAAAAGATGTTCTACTGTCCTTGTAAGAGTTCAGAGTAGGAAGACTCCATGACTGAGGCATCCCTTAAATCGAATCCTCACCCCAGAATTCATGTGTGTGGGGGGGGGATGTGGGGGTGAGTTATAAATTGTTACAAAATTTTCTCAGTGGTAGGAATTTAAAATTGAAGGCCTCATATTCAGAAAACTGTGGGACATTATTGTACATTGAATTCTCATCCCTGATGCCTGATTGTCAATAACCTTGGACAAGGTCAGAGTTTGTGACAATCAGCCTCTAACTACTTTGTAAGAACTGTAAGAAATCAACTGACTGTGGGTACTTGCTGTTTAATTACAATTTCTTTATTCCCAATGCTTTTAGGCTCTCTTAAATCCATGTAAGTGATATGTGTGTGTCTGGCAATGTTGCTGTTACCAAATGGCCACAGAGGACCAACACGATGATCTGTTTGACTTGATGATCAATGTCTTCAACTTTCTAAACCCGTTTTTAAAGTTAAATTTCTGACTTTCAAATGAACTGATGCCTTGGATGAATCCAGAGGAATGACCCTTGTATGCATTTAATTCCACAGAGAATACTTTTGTAAACCTATAGATAACTTCTGGTCCCTTGGCTGTTCCATTGGCATTAATATCTTAGACATGAATTCCCAGGGGTGTGATTCAGTTCCTTCACAAGGACTTTTGTGCTGCTGTTATAATCATTATTGGTGTCATTACCAAACCCTACATTTGTAAACCTGTAGTCATCAAGACTCTTGGTGGCAGTTGATAGCAGACCAATTCAAACCGGCTTAGCACAATGAGCCTTTATTGGCTTACGAAGCTTGAAAGTCCAGAGTTAGAGGGGGATTCAATCACTACATATAAATAACACCTACCCTTCAGGCTTCATCTCTTACCCTGTGTTAACTTTTCTTCATAGCACTTATCATTGCCTGGCATGGTATTCTATACCTACTTGGTATTTGTTTATTGCCTGGGGTTCCCACTGGAATGGAGGCTCCAGGAGTGTAGAGTCTTTCTTCTGTTCATCACCAAGTGCCAAACATCCAGAAATGGACATGGAATATAGGAGGAATGTCATAACTAGTTGAATTAAAGCATGAGTGAATGAATTCATGCAGGGGTTCAAATGACATCACTGGAGATTTGCCTTTTACTTTTTTTGTTCTGCTTCTCTTTGAGTTGCTTTCATTCTTTTTAACGCCTCGCCTCTTTCCTGTGGGAACAAGATGTCTCCCAACAGAAAGAGAAATTCTTTTTCTCAATATAACTAGCAAAAGGCTCACTGGCCAGCTTAGATCCTATGGCCACCCTTCAGCCAAAAATCATGGCCAGGGGGATGCAGTTGGCCTGAGTGAACTGCAGAGTCTGAGGATGGGAGGGTGTAAGCCAGGTAGACCTAACAAGAAACTTGGCTAAAATAATTAATTGCTCTCAGGTGCACTTTATCAACTGATCCTCACAAAACCTTGTGAGGAAAGTAGAGCAGATATTATTCTCATTTCACAGATGAAGAATGAGACTCAGGAAGGGTATGCTAATTCTGTAAGTAATTAGGATGGGTTGGAGCTCTGTCTTGACCTCAGGTCTTCTTAGGTGTCACCCAGAATTCTTTCCACTGCAAAAGACCTGGAGGGATAGCTTTTCAGTGTGGAAGAAAATGGCACATGGCTTGTCTTTTCAGAAGGGACTGGAATAGTGCGAAATGTAAGAGAATTGATAAAATCCTTGAAGAGTTCTTACTTTTCTGGTTAACGGACTTTATTTCTCTCAGTAGAGTGAATTGGCTGGAAAGGGCTGGTAGTAGCTAAAAAGTTTTGCCTTCATACATAGAAAGCAAGGACTCAAGATGGCATGAGGAGGGAGTGGCAATAACAGCAAATTTTCTGAGCCTGATGACCTGAATCTGGAAAATGTAAATGGCATCATATTTGGGCATTTCACCTTCCCTTCTGAGCCATGTGGAAACACAGAGGTTTATCTTCCTACCAGTTTTGTACACATGTATAGAATACCAATTTTAAGAGATGAGAAGAAACTCAGGGAGACCTATAATTCTCACCTTTGGTTTTATGGCCCCATGAGCCAAATTTTTAGCACCTCATACCTGTCCCTCTTTCTCTTTTCCACTCCCTTCATCTTGGTTTGTCACAGTGGCTGTGTCTCTTTTACTCTTTCATTCTGGGGTCGGTGATAGAACATTTATAGGGTTTTCCGGTTCACAGTGTAATTTTGTGTAGAAAATGTTGAACTGGTGGTTTCACAGTTGAAGAACTGAGCTGGAAAAAAGGAAAGTCACTTGTTAAGATTGTGTGGCAATAAGCAGAGGGACTGAACTTTAAACCCAGACTTAAAAAAACAAAACCCCAAAACACACTTCAAGTTGTTTCCAGGAAGCTAGTGCTTCTCAACCCTGGACCTCATTTAATTGTTCTGGGGTGTGGCTGAGGTGTCTTGACTTTCCAGATTTCCCCGGGGGTTTCTGATGGGCAGCTGAGGTTGAGAACCTGAACACTACCTGTTGCCATTCCATGCGCTGAAATGCAAGGCAGTTGTTTGTTCCAGGAGAGGATAGAAGGAGTCCAAGTAGAAGCAACTTGGAAAGCAGTTGAGGAGATTATGGCAGAAAAGAAGAGGTCAAATGTCTTTATGGAAGCCACCTGGGCTGATGGAGGAAGGTGTTATAGGCTTCTTGATGCTGTGTATCGGGACAGAACCACTGCTAGTCCATGGTATTTTTGCACAAATTAGAAAATCATTCCTTTTAGGGCCTTAGCCCTGCAGGCACACACCCAGGTTTTCAAGGGAATGGTTGCCTTGGAAATTTTCAAAGGAAACTCTCTGCCTTAAGGATATAGCTACACACCAGACACACACATGGCCCAGTGAGCAGGACAAGGACTGGGTTTTGGCCTCACTTGCCCTCTCAGATATGAACCTTGTGTGGTGAACAACCTGCCTGAGGACTGAGACAGCTGGGATGGGGAAGTCCAACCAGAAATTCCTTCAACTGTAAACTGATGACTAACACTTTTTTGTCTTGCATTACTGTTCAGTTCATCTGTTGGAGGACAGTGAGGAACACATGGGTCCTGCGACTCCAGTCTTTGAACCCATAAGGAGAAATTGGATGGTAAAGAAGAAATAACTAGAGTCTTTGGGAAGCTTTTGGGAAGCTCTCAGAGTGGATGAAGCTGGGCATAATCAGACATATTCCCTAAACCTTAAGAAGGTGGACCTGAGTAGAACAAAGGAAAAGATGGTCAATCCATAGCCTGGGACTTAGAAGAGAAGATGGTTTAAGGGAATTGGAAGATTGTCAAAAGTGTAACTCCTAAATATTTTTTCATGTTACAAAAGCAATCCAAACTAATTGCAGAAAATGTAGAAAATAGAAATGAGCCAAAAGAAGAAAAACCACTTGAAATTTTACTACTCAGAAATAACCACCAACAGTTTTTTGTTTATCCTATCAGTCTCTTTTCTATGCTTATAGATACATTTATACATACTGCAAAACAGGATCATTATGTATAGACTATCTCGTAATCTGCTTTTTAACTTAACAATATTCCAAGTTTTCTGTCATTAACCATTCCCCTACCTTGTTGTTTTATTGTTGCATGGTAACTCACTTAATGCTTGTATCATAGTTTATTTAATCAGTTTTTTGCCTAGAATTTTATATTGTTTCCAATTTTTTACATTATAAATAGTGTTTGATGGATATTTTTTGCATTAGACCTCTTGCCATATTTATTGCCATAAATGCTTAGAAGTGGGCATCACAGTCAAATACATCTTGCCAAATAGCTCAGTAGGACGATTGTACCATTTTCTGCTACCACCAGTGATGGATGAGAATGTAGTTTTCCTAGAAGCCCCTCCAATGCGGGTCAGAAGAAGATCTCTGATTTGGCAGTTTGTTGACTCTAAATGAAATGGAATGGAATGCTCTTCCTGGGATGGAAGGGCAAAAATTGAGACCTTCCAAATGGGTAGTCGCAAAGAGCTGGTTCCAGGAGTGTGCTTTCATACCACCAGGTTTAAGAAAGATGTTTGTCTCCTCTGCTCTGAACCTTCTGGTCAGAGAAGTGACTAAGCCTGCATTTCATTTCCTTCTGTTGTCACGAGACCGGGCGCAGGGTTTTTTCCAGGCAGTGTCTTCACAGGTGTCCCCGCCGCCTATGCCTGGGTGCCTCGCACTGCCTGCGAGTGCTGTGCAGAGGGAGGGACAGAGTGTGGGCAGGGACATGCGTCTCCAAGGGAATGAGAAGACCAGAGGGACACGAGAAGCTCTCCTTCTGAGAGTGCTGGGAGGCGTTCCACACACTGCCAAGTGAGGAGGACGCAGGCTTCTTTTCTTAGAAACTTCTTTTCTTTTTGTTTTTGGTAATAAAGTTTAATTTTTCATCGTAAAAGTAACGCACATTCTCTAAAAAAATGGAAAATATGGACATAAAGTGAAGGAGAAATCACGCATTGGCACAATATCCACGGACAAATGTTGGTGTGTGTGTGAATGTGTGTGCAGTTGTTCTTTTTATATAGTTGTAATTGCACTATCTAAATTACCCTTCCATCCTGCTTTTTTTCAGTTTAACATCATATGCATTTTCCATGTGTTACATGGTCTTAATAAACATTTTTTGATTATGTAATTCTCCATTATGTGAATGGGCCCATCATTCATTGTTCAGTGTTAATATTTAGACTATTATTTCTGTTTTGCAGATGAGGAAGCTAAGATCCACAGGAGACTCAGATTCACCCAATATCACAAGACCGGTAAGCGGTGAAACCAACATTTCATCTATTATTTAATTATTCATTCATTTAACAATCATTAATAGAACACCTGCTATCATATCATATAAAGCCTTTGGGAGGCAAACACAATATTCCTACTTGTGTGGTATTTATAAATCAGTGGACAGTACAACCTCATTGGAGCTTTGACAGAAGAGTTCCTTGGCCCTGTTAGAGCTCAGAGAAGGGGTACCTCTGCAGTCTGGGGTCTGGGGATGCTTCCTGAAGGAGGTAATGTTGAAGCTCAATCTTAGATGAAGACTGGGGGTTTGGGAGCAGGGTAAGGGGTGCAGCCATGTAAACATCTCGAGGTGAGAGAGGGTACAATATGCTCTAGGAACTGCGAATCGTGGGCCACAGGGTTTGCTGGGAGTGATGGGGTTTGTAGGTGGGAACCAGGTTGTGATGAGCATCTGTGGCCTGCCAAGAATCTTGGGCTTTGTCCTGAAAGCAATGAGGAGCCTTGGTACAATTTAGGCAGGATACATGCACATCCTATTAGGACTTTAAAGTCCACGAAAGTCATGGAGGAGAATGGACTTGGGGGAGGGACATGAAGGAAGCCAGTTGGGAGAATATTCGGATAAGACTTGTCAGGGTCCACGCTGAGGCAGTATCATTGGGGTGGAGGAGGAGGTATGGATTCAAGAAATAATTGGAAGGCAAGACAGTAAGCAGACAAAACTTTGTGAAGTCTGTGTGGTGGACAGGGAACTATGATGAGGTCATTGAGTTTGGGAATCCAAGAGAAGAGAGGACAAGAGGCTCTGTCTTAGAGCTCTGCTGTGGATTTGTTTTGAGGTACCCATAGGACTAAGTGGGTAGCTGGAGAGAGGTGAGAAGTTTGGGTGGAATAAAGATTGGGAGCCATCTGAGTAGGAGTTATGTTCAAAGCCTGAACTAGGAGCTAGGAGTGCCTTGTGTGGCTGGTCTTGCCCTCTCGAGCTTCTGTCATTGCTCTGAGAAAAACCTGGCTGGCCAGCTCACTGCTCCAGGGTGGACGAGAGATGTATGGAGCGGAGCCACCCCTAGCCCACCCGCTGACTCATGAGTGATAAAGACAGGCTTGCTGTTGTATGCTTCTGAGACTCTGAGGGCCCACGATGAGCTCTGCAGCACTCCTTCAATAAAGGAGTCCCTTTACTGTCCTGCCTTGCCTGGGTCCCCTCCTCAGTGTCCCTCTGCCTGACTCCCTGCTGGGGCATCATTTCTCTGTTGAAGGCCCAGCTCCCCTAGCTCCCAGGTCATGGTCTGGGACAGAAGGGACTGAAGTAGCCCTATAGTCCTGCTTCCCTTACCCAGGTCTGCTCACTTTAAAGACAAGTCTGGCATATGATTCAGCTCTCAAATTCAGATCGATGTTCTACTTATGCCTGAGGCTTAGTCCCAGTCAGGCATCTTCTGTTCTAATTGGGATGAATTAAACACTTCATTCAACACGTTTTATTGCACTGCTACTATATGCCAGTGCATTGAAAGCAAACTCGCTCTCTCTCTCTTTTTTTAAAGATAATACTTGTTTGTTTTCATGTAAAACACCCAGTGCAATGCCTGACATGTAGTTGGTGATCCATTGATGGCAAACACATTGCTATTCTAGAAAATACTGTAATGAATATATTTGTGCCTAATCTTGGTTTCCATTTAAAAAAAATTCCTTGTATTTTTAATTGCCAAAGTAATGCATGCTTGTTTTAACAAATTAAAATAGCGAATTACATTTAAATTTTAAATTAATTGACGGGAGCTTGGTTTTTTGTATCTCCCAGGGAACTGTCTGGTGGGTAAAACAAGGCTCAGCTATGGCTCAGTCTTATGTTATGTGTTTAGCACCAGGCCTGGCACAGGGTAAATACCCAGTAAATGATAACCGCTATTATTATTACCATCCCCATCGATATCATCATCAAGTAGACGTGGGCACTCAGTCTTTGCTTTCCTCTGCTGAGGTGATGCCATTCAGGCCCTTCCAAGCAGGCCTTCCCGCTGTATCCTCCTGGCCGTACCCTTGTCCCTGCACCCTGGCGACTGCAGATGTGCTCGTTGCCCACTTGTCAGCTTTCTCCCAGTGGCACCGGCTCATGGGCAATGGGAAGCATCCCCCCAAGCTCCCTCAGCCCTGTCACTTTGTGGCCTCCGTGGCCCACGGCTCTCTAGTGATGGGGATTCCTCCCTCAACCCTCCTATCCTCCACCACCTGCTGAGTGCAGTCAGGATCCAGGTCCTTGCAATCCCCAATCCTCCTCAGCCTCGCACAGTCTCAAGGAACTGCCCTCTCCTCACAGTGGCTGCGTCTCTCCGAGCTCAGGTTGGAGAAACTCCCCCAGGAGTATTGAAATGGCCTCCTCACTGGTCTCGCTTCCTCCAGCCTCCACCCACATTGCCTGATTAATGAATTAGAGCCTGATGAATTAAAGTGTATCTCCGATCCTGTCCCTTGGTGCTCAGAGCTCCTCCATGAACCCCCACTGCATTACTGGATCACTTTCAGTGCTTTAGGGCTCACGAAGATCTAACCCTAAACCAGTTGTCCAGCCCTTTTCTCTTGCCTGCTCCTCACAAATCCTGCACATAGCCCACTGGCCAGCTCCTTGAATATGCCCCTCACTCCCCACCTTCGAGGTCCTGCTCCTGCTCTCTCCTTTTGTTGGGAATGTCTTTCCTTCCTCCCCACATGTCTGCCCTATTCAATTTTTTTGTTGTCATTATTATTATTTTTTTTGCTTCTGTTTTTTTTTTAGGGCCGCACCTGCAGCATGTGGAGATTCCCGTCTAGGGGGTCAAATCAGATACAGCTGCCAGCCTACACCACAGCCACAGCAACACAGAATCCCAGCCGTGTCTGTGACCTACACCATAGCTCACGGCAACACCAGATCCTTAACCCACCGAGCGTGGCCAGGGATTGAATCTGCATCCTCATGGATACTGGTCGGGTTTGTTTCTGCTGAGCCACAGTGGGAACTCCAGATTCTTTTTTTTCCCCCTTTTTGGGCCACCCTGCGACATATGGAGTTTCCTGGGCCAGGAATCAGATCTGAGTCGCAGTTGAGACCTAAGCCACAGCTGCGGCAATGCTGGATCCTTAACCCACTGTGCCAGGCCTGGAATCAAACATGCGTCCCAGCACTCCCAGGATGCTGCCTATCCATTGCACCCTATTCAGTTTTGAGAGCTGCTCAATTATCCCTTCTCCCCAAATTCTTTTCTGATTTCTTCAACTAGAATTAGTTTTGCTTTGCTCTGAGGACCATGGCAGCATCATTCCTCTGGATGAGGATTTCTCTACCTTGGCTCTGTTGAGATTTGGGGACAGAAAAAATCCCTTGTGGTGGCTTTTTTTCACATTGCACAATGTTTAGCAGCACCCCTGACTTTTATCCTGCTGGATGCCAGTTCTTCTTTTCATCCAGTTGTGACAACCAAAAATGTTTCTAGAAAGAGTCCTTGGAGGGGTGAAGACCCCTTCCTCCCAGTGAGAAGCTCTGCTCTAGACCAGCATTTATACAGCAGAGCCACTGCTCACTTGTGTCTTACTTGGGACTGTGCTACCTAATGGTGTCAGGCATGTTGAAGCCTCCGAGCACTTGCTCATGCTGTTCCTTCTCCCAGGAATGCCCTTCCTGACCCCTTCATCTGCTGATTTCCTCCTTAGCCTTTGAAGCCTGGATGAGAGGCTGCCTTCTGGTTCCCCAGGCAGAACGCATGGCTCTGTCCCTGGGTCCCCATAGCACTCTACACAGACCTCAGCCATAGCCCTCACCATACCTTGCACTGCTGCGTTACAGAAAAATAAATTAAATATCTGTCTCCTGAAGTAGAATGTGAGTCGTGCCGCAGCAGGAACCTCAGTCCGCCAGGGCCTCCTTGGTTGTGCCAGGGTGGCAGCTCACTAAATGCAAGGTGGTGCTCCGGAGTGGCCATGCATGTCTAGGAACAGCAGTGTCTGAGTTTGAGCCCCCAGTTAGGCAATTTAGTTAGTTATGTGATTTGAGGCAATTTATTAAGCTTCTCTAGAGGCTTAATTTCCCTCCCCGTAAAGCCGCCTTAATAATAGCATGTATCTTACAAGGTTGTTCCAAGGATTTAGCAAATTAATGCATGGAAAATGCTCACATGGTACCTGGCATATAGTAAGTGCTCAGTAAATCTCAGTAATGAATGAAGAATAAATGAGTGTTTATCTAGGCTGTGCAGGGATGCAGATCACAAGAGTTGGTACACCTCAGTAGCACAGTAGCCTGGGTGCTGCCCCCCCACCCCGGGACTGAGCCTCTGTCCCTCCTCACTCCCAGCCGCTTCCAGCTGTCCTCACCCAGTCCCCAGCCCAGGAACTTGGGCAGTGAACACAGCCTGGGGGGAGAGAGGGCTGTGGGCTTGCTTTACGGTGAGGCAGCAGCCTGAGCGGAACAAGGATAGACATTAGAAACCTATTTTC
The DNA here is from genome assembly GCA_004024745.2 of Catagonus wagneri. Classification (NCBI taxonomy): domain Eukaryota; kingdom Metazoa; phylum Chordata; class Mammalia; order Artiodactyla; family Tayassuidae; genus Catagonus; species Catagonus wagneri. The sequence continues at coordinate 12,224,087 of PVHT021183526.1, read as the reverse complement.
TCACTGGGCATAAGTAATTGGCAAAAAAGCTCTAAATCCATAGCTGTCAGGTGAAGTCATTTCCGAGAGAAAAGGATAGAGGGAGCGAGCTGGCGGGGGAGCTGGGGCAAGGGCCAGAGGGAGGGGGTGAAACGCGGAACAAAGCTCTGGAGAGACCAGAAGGGAGAACCTCCCCCTTCCCTCTCCCAGGCCAGACCCTTCTCCCACTACCAACTCACCCTCATTTTTTTTTTTTCCTTTTCTAGTATAAGAGATTTCCAAGGTGGTAAAAGCAACGAAAGCCAGCCCTGGAATTATTTAATGAGCCAGAATGAATTGCATTTGAAATCATTTAAATGGGATCTGGGAGCATTTAACTGCAGCTTGGGATCTTAACTGGAGTGGGAAAGGATCTTTGTGCTAATTGCTGGCAGTGATATTCCTACAGAGAGGGAGAGATAGCGTGAGCAATTAGCAGACACTGGGTAATCTCAGAGTCTGGACTGCTCCCGAGGGCAGAGTGAGCACCATGTCCCCCAGCAGGGGGCAAGCATGGCCTGGACCCTGGGCGGGGATGGAAAGGCGGGGGGACGTGTGTGGGTGGGAATAGCTAGGGGACCAGCACGGGCTTCCAGCAGTGGAAGCGGGTCCAGGGTCTTTCTGAGGGATGGGCGGGCAGGCAGGCAGGGATCTCCAGAAGGGAAATAAAGTAAAGCCTCTAGACTGCCAGTGGTCCCCTGCACCACCTTCCAAAACACTAGCTTTGGGAAGGCAGGGGACTTTGCCCAACTTCCAGGTGAGGGAACAAGACAGCCGCATTCAGATTCTTTCTCTTTCATCCCACACACCTTCCCTAGAGGTGTCTCTGTTGGTTGCACCTTTAGTCACCAGCTTTGTCGTGGAGTGTAGGATTCTTTTCAATAGCTTTGGGACTGGCAGATAAGCCTGGGAAAGTTTCATTGGCCCCATTCTACAGATGAGAAACGGAGGCTTTTGACTGTTACTTAGTTGAAGACACATAGTTGATGGGTATCAGAGGTGTGTCCTGGACCTCCATCAACTAGTAGTCATGGTTACAGTGTGCAGGCAGGTGTGCACGCCATCGTCCCTGTCCTGCAAGGCTCCCACTCTACGAATTGCTAGTAATTTCACCAGATTGAAAATGCAACATTCCATATGAAAGATACAAAATAAAGCCAGAGGAGAGAGGGCTCACTTCTGAGTGGATGAGCAGCCGAGGCATCACCTGAGAGTCTGGTAGAATCTGGAGGGGAGAGACTGCTCAGAGGGCATTACTTGAGCAAGGAGAGGGGGGACGGCATGGGGCATGTGTGGGAGACCTCAGTCGTTTCTTTGTCTGGAGAGGAGGGTAGAGATAGGGCAAGAGCTGGGGTCAGACAGTGGAGAGTTTTGCACACTGGGCTGATGAGTTTGAAGCTCATTTTTCTGGCAGTGGGGAGCATGGGATAGTTTTTGAGCAGCTGTAGGGAGTTAATCTGGCAGTAGCGTGGGGGACAGGCTCGGCATGGAGTGAGGTTGCCTGTTGGATCCAGGTAGAAACAGTCATAGTGGCCCATAGAAGGGGCAGTAAGAGTGAATTGGGGCAGTGGTTGGGGACTGGGGGCAAGAGGACCCCCGCCCCATTCGTTGCTCTGCCCTCAGCACCGCACTGGCTGTCCTGTGTGCGCCCTACGGACCTCAGCCTGGGTTGGAAATACAGATTGCAGGTGATGTGTGTGTAAAATGTGGGGCACGAGGCTGGTAGAGCCGGGAGGTCATCTGGACAAGTCCTTGCCTTTGACAGATGATGACCAAAGCCACTCCAAAGCATGATCACTTACCCCGCATATAACTTGACAGTCTCTCCTCCCCTCAGAGGTCTGCATTCAATCATGTCGATGGTCCAGAAAGCCCACGCCGGTGCCTCCTCACCTCGGAGTATGAGGACCTTTTCATTCTGAGCTGTTGGCCCAGGGAGGACACTGCCTCCCAGATGTGGTTCCCTCTCATCCGTGGAGTTGGGCAAACGGAACAGATGTGTGTGGAGTGATTTCCATTCAAGTGTGGGAGCAGGGGGTTGGACTCGTGATGTTTACGTCCCACCCTGATTCTTAAATTCCCCTCAGTGTGCTGCATGTTCCTTTCATTCTATCCTCTGTGCCACCTCCTCTAGAAAGTCCTCCAGCAAGACTGCCCTTGCTCTCCACAGCCACCTCGTACCTCCCTAAAGACCTGCTTCCTGGAAGATTTGCCTACAATAGATTTGTGCCTGCTTTGAGGGCAGGGCCCATGTCTCGTACATATTCCCTACAAGGCCAGCAGATGCATGATGGAGAGAAATTTATTATTAACATTATTAATAATTATTAACATTATTATTATTATTTATTATTAACATTATTAATAATTATTAACATCATTATTAACATTATTATTATTATTATTATTTATTAATTTATTTTTGTTATAGTTAATAATATTGTTATACTTAACAATAATACTGTTATACTTAATAATATGTTTGTTATACTTAATAATGCTAATAACAATTTTGTTATACTTAATAATGCTAATAACAATAACAAAGCTACCACTGAGCTGACCGTGTGGTGAGCATCTCAATGCATTATTCTTAATTCTCAAACAAACCTTCAAGGGAGGGATCATTACTGCCATTTTCAAATGAAGGGAGTGAGATTCAGAGAGGCCAAGTGACTTGGCCTCTGTCCTAAATTTAGGACAGGGAGGCAGCAGGATTTGTTTCCCGCCTGACCTGCTCCAAATCTTTCTCTCTTTCACTCTCTCTCTTTGGTGGAACTTAATGATCACGATCGTGCTTCCAAATATCATCTCCTAGTTGGAGAGCATAATAAGAGCAAACCAGAATGAGCATGCTGGTCTTGAGCTGTTGTCCACCTGAAATCCACCTAAGGATTCAACCCATGAGGAGATGTTTGCTTTGATCATGCAACTTTCCACAGCTCCAGGTCACCAGGCGGAATATAGGGAGCTGAAGGCCCCACACTTAGTTTCTAGCTCTGGGTGAAGACGTCACTGAGAAAAAGCTATTGCTCTGGGGTCTTGCAGCCCACAGGTGGAGCTGTTGGACCCTGGAAAGCCCCCTGTTGTGGATGGATGGAGGGAGCCTTGCAGGCACATCCCAGCCCAGCTCTAGCAAAAGGGAGGCTCAGCTAACTCTGTTTGTAAGAACGGACCCTGGAAACCTCCTAAATTACCAGCAAGATGGGCGGGTTAAATAAACCATAATACACCCACATAATGGAAAGCCATGTAGCTGTTAAAAAATATGACATGGATTCATGTTGATTGATATAGAAAGATACCTCACAATATATTTTGCTGAGGGAAAAGCATGCCTTGGGACATTTGACATATATAGCGTGATTCCCAAGATGCAAAACTGAAAGGGAGACAGGGATGGGTAGCAAGCAGGATGGGTGTTCACCAAAATTATTAGCAGGTGTAGGTCTTCCTGGGTAGTGAGACTTCAAATGATTTTTACTTTGGTCTTCTCTACTTTAACCTTATCTGTAATATGTTCATTGTTAAAATAATAAGCATGTGGGGAAAAGATAAAGCCATTTTCCATTTGAAAATGTGTAGATCAAACCACACTAAAGGTGTCACCCACTCTTCCCAAACCTAGACCTGTTCAGATGTAGCACCTTTGATTCTCATCAGTGTGTTGGTGACTAGTTATCCCCTGGCAGAGGGGTGGAGATGCTTGTCACCAGTGTTAGAGACAGAAAAAAAGCCATGGAGGGCTTCCCTGGGCCAGGAGCAGGACCAGGACTCCCGCCCCCTCCACCCGTTGTCAGCCCTGCCCCCTCCCTCTCCGGTTTCCACCCACACCCTCCTCTCCCACGTCCTCACCCTCCTCCTGGTGTCTCCAGCAGCTTTCATCTCCACAATTCTATTCCGCAGCGACTCCCTGAACTTTCTAATTGAGATCAGAGATAAATATAGTGGGGAAGGAAGGAGGGAGAGGGAGGAGGCCTAGTTTTAATTTGCAGCATTTCCCATTAATAACAACTTCTAATTAAAAAGTCTCTATCTCTCAGCCGAAGTCCAAGGGAAAAGTCTCCCCAGGTCTGTCTGGCTGGAACCCTTGTGCCAGCGAGTTCGGAGTACGCATTTCTGCCCCAGCTGAGCCCTCTCTGCCAGAAGCCATAATTAAACTGGAAAAGAAAAAAAAAAAAAAAA
>PVHT021183526.1:12126993-12218884 GCA_004024745.2 Catagonus wagneri | reverse complement strand
TGCTGGAACTGCTGAAGGAGGAGCAAGGGCTGTTAATAGTCTAAGATAGTAGGATGTGCCATTTAGTATCAATCTAAATACAAGTTTATTTTTTTTCTCCAGAAACATTTTTATGCCTTTTGCAACTCACTGAACTGAAGTAGACACAGTAAACATCTGTGAATTAAAAAAGGGCTGAATGAATGGAAAGATCCTCTCTGAGCTTCAGTCTCATAGCCCCCTGGTTACCTGGCGCCTCTACTTGGATGTTTAATAGGCATCTCAGACTTCCTTTGTCTTAGCTTAACTCATGATTGTCCCCTCCAGACCTGCCCTTCACCCAGTCTTCTCCCATCTCAGTTGAAGGGAACTCTTTCCTTCTAGTTGCTCAGAAATCTTGGTGGCATCCTTGACCTCTTTCTTTCTCATGCCACCTCCTTTGTCCATGAGGAATTCTTGTTGGTTCCGCCTTCACAATATGCCCAGGCTCTTCTCCCCTGTCTCCTGCGGTGACTTTGGTCCATACCACCATCCTCTGTCTTCTCTATTATTGCAGTAGCATTCTGACTGCTGCTTCTTCTCTTGTCCCCTGAAGTCCATGCTGGCCCCAGCCACTGGGGCGGGGGAGAGCCATTTAAAGCACGTGTCCAGTGTTACTCAGGTCTCTGCAGTGGCTTCCCTTCTGACACACAGTGAATTGTCCCCAAAGCCTTACTGAAGCCTCAAGTCCCAGAGGGTCTGATCCCCTGTGATCTCTGTCACTGTTTTAGTCCATTCATGCTGCTATAACAAAATACAAAAAACCGTGTGGCTTATAAGTAACAAAAGTTTCTCTCTCACACTTTGGAGGCTGGGAAGTTCAAGATCGAGGTGCTGGCAGATTTGGGGTCTGGTGAGGGCCCACCTTCTTATTCATAGCCAGTGCTCTTCTTGCTGTGACCTCATGTGGCAGAAGGGGTGAGGGAGCTCTCTGGCATCCCTTTTATAAAGGCACTAGTCTCATTCACAAAGGCAGCCAAAACCACTCAGTTGAGAGAGAGCACTAAGACGAAAGATCCATTCACTAGAGCTTCCAGTCATTTCCCAAATACCCCACCTCCAAATACCCTTAGGAGTTAACATAAGAATTCTGGGGAGGCAAGGCAACAGAAATAAAAGCAAAAATAAGCCAATGGGACCTAATCAAACTGACATGCTTTCGCATAGCAAAGGAAACCATAAAAAAAAAAAAAAGAAAACCTAAGGAATGGGAGAAAATAGTTTCAAACAAGGCAACTGACAAAGGCTTGATCTCTACAAACAGCTTATACAACTCAACAGTAAAAAAACCCAACAACCCAATTAAAAATTGGTAAAAGACCTGAATAGACCTTTCTCCAAAGAAGACGTACGGATGGTTACCAAGCACATGAAAAAATGCTCAACATCGCTAACAAGAGAAATGCAAATCAAAACTACTGTGAGGTCTCAACTCACACTTGTCAGAATGGCTATGATTAGTAAGTCTACAAATAACAAATGTTGGAGAGGGTGTGGAGAAGAGGAAACCCTCCTACACTGTTGGTGGGAATGTAAACTGGTATAACCACTATGGAAAACAGTATGAAGGGACCGCAGAAAACTAAATATAGAACTACCATATGACCCAGCAGTCCCACTCTTGGGCATATATCCAGACAAACCTTTCATTGAAAAAGATGCATGCACCCCTATGTTCATTGCAGCACTATTCACAATAGCCAAGACATGAAAACAACCTAAATGTCCATTGACAGATGACTGGATTAAGAAGACCTGGTATATATACACAATGGAATACTACTCAGCCAAAAAAGAACAAAATAATGCCATTTGCGGCAACATGGGTGGAACTAGCGACTCTCATACTAAGTGAAGTAAGTCAGAAAGAGAAAGACAAATACCATATGATATCTCTTATGTCTGGAATCTAATATACGGCACAAATGAACCTTTCCACAGAAAAGAAACTCATGGACTGGAAGAACAGACCTGTCATTGCCAAGCGGGGGGAGGGAGTGGGATTGACTGGGAGTTTGGGGTTAATAGATGCAAAGTATTACATTTGGAATGGATAAGCAAAGAGATCCTGCACAGGGAACTATATCCCGTCACTTGTGATGGAACGTGATGGAGGATAATGTGAAAAAAATAGAGTGTATATATATATATATATATATATATATATATATATATATATATATATATATGAATGACAGGGCCACTTTGCTATACAGTGGAAATTAACAGAACACTGTAAATCAGCTACAACAGAAAAATAAAAATCATAAATAATAAAAAATGAAAAAATGAATTTGGGGGAGGGAGCTCCCCTGTGGCTCAGTGGGTTAAGGATCCAGTGTTGCCACTGCAGTGGCTCAGGTTGCTGCTATAGCATGGGTTCAATCCCATGCTGAAGGAATGTCTGAAATAGGTCTAGTCTGTTCTGAGGGTCCTCAAGCAGGAGAAGTGGGGCTGAAGGATGGAAAGTATAGGTTTATAGATTTTGCAGGTGGCGCAGCCAAAAGAAAAAGAATTTTTTGTGGGGACAAAACCAGGCAGTCTATGTCACTTACCTCTTCCTAATACCATCCCCTTGGTCCTTCTGCTCCAGCCAGCTGGTCTCTTGACCACTTTTTGACCATGCTGGCCACGCCCCTGGCTTCGGCTCCTTGCTCCTGTTCTTCCTCTGCTTGGAAGGCTCTTTCTCCAGCACCGTGTGGCTTGATCCTCCACCTGCTGCAGCTACCTTCCCAGCAAGGCTATTCTGACCCCTCACCCTCTACTCTGTAACCCTGTCCAACTCCAGCAGGATTTTCCTTCCTTACTTATTTTTTTAATAGCATTTCCATCTTCTTATTTCTTCCTAATTCATCTTATGACTCTTCCCCTCTCTCATACCCCACTGGAAGGTAAACTCCATGAAAACAGTGATTTTTCCTCGATTATGATCACTGCTATTATCCCAGCACCTAGAACAAGGTCTGGCACACGTCCTTACTCAATGGGCCATCTGTTGTGTAAATAATTATTAAATGAATGAATGTAAATGAGCTTAAGTGTCAAGTTAAAGTCAAGGTTTACTTTACTGGGAACCATAATTAATTGGAACCCAACCAAGTCTTAGCACCTGGGAAGAGGAAGAAAGTCACAGGAACCTGAGTTTGAAATCATCTTGTCATTGTGAATGTGTGACCTCAGGTATTCACTTAACTTTCTGAGGCCCCAATTTCCTCATTATAAAAATAGGGGTAATGACAGGATCTCCTTTGCAGGGTAGTTGGATGGAAACAATCGAAGCAATGATAGAAAAAAAAATGCTCATCACTGCCTGGGCTTTTGTATTTTGCAAGTGCTCAGCAAGTGTTAGCTAGTAATGGTAGTGTGATTTTGTTGTCAACAGCGGATACCTTGTAAATCAGCAGTGACATTTGACCATGAGGAAGGAAATGCAGTCCTCCCCAGCTGAAAGAGGGGCTCACTACTAAGAAAAAGCAAGGAGGGAAGTCTTGCCCAGCCCTTGCAGGAGCACTGTTCTGGGATTGCTCTTTTAAAAAATGAACATAAATTAATGGGAGCTGTTAAGAGGAGCATGATCAAGGCAGCAAAGTTGAAAAGACTCAAAACCATGTCCTGTGGTGGTAGTAGAGAGAGGTGGTTGGTTCAGCCAGCACTGAAGAAGTTATAGTCTGCAGCAGGTTGGAAATTTTTTCTGTAAAGGGCCATATAGTAAATATTTTAGGCTTTTCAAGCCATATGGTTTCTGTCACAACTACTCAGCTTTACTGTTGAAGTGTGAAAGTATCCATAGATCATACATAAATGAATAGATGTGACTGTGTTTCAGTAAAACTTTATTTATAAAAACAGGGGGAGGTCCAGATTGAGCCCCCGGGCTTATGGATTGCTGATGCCTGGTCTACAGGATTCTGTTATAAGATGGCTGAAGGAATGTCTGAAATAGGTCTAGTCTGTTCTGAGGGTCCTCAAGCAGGAGAAGTGGGGCTGAAGGATGGAAAGTATAGGTTTATAGATTTTGTTGCCTTTAAGGAAGATGTTTAAATAGCCAGAGCTTCTGGCTTTGCACTGGGCAGAATCTTCACTTGTGCATTTGTTCAGACAAAAGTTAGGGCAACTTGGCAGAAGTGTTGGAGAGTGTATTCAAACACTGGGTAAGTGGTTGATTTAATCACTTGAAAGGAGACTTTCAAAATCCTTGATTATTGGATCATTCTAAGGTATAAGCATACTGACATTCAGGGAAACAAAGTCACAGATTTGTCACCTGTCCAATGAATGGGTCATTGAAATTTGCAGCTTGAAGACGGTTTTATTTTTCAATTATATCACCAGGCAGAATTTGTGTACTTATCCATGGGTGAAAAACCACAGGAATGCCTTGTCAACTTCATTTAGGATATAATCCATCTCAGTACTCATTTGGGTCTCTCATGAAGACCCAGACACTAATCATAGACTGTAGTCACTGTCCTGATAATAAAATAGCATGAGAAATGTATGGAAATTCATTTTCTATTTAGATGCAAGAATAGCAAACATCTGGCACAGGGACCTCTACTCCTCTCACCCCCATGTGTTTGAAAATATAGCTAATTGATCTTGACGAGAGCTTTCTTCCTGAACTTTGGCCTCAAATTGTTAAGGTTCTAGAATTTTTATAATAGGCGAGACTAAGGGCCAGCTTCCTAGTTGGAATAGGGGTGAGGGTGTGGGATCAAAGCTCAAGTATGTTAAAGAATGGAGGCAGTACTGATTGAGAGCCCCAAGTACCCCCAAGGACCCTCTTGGTCCCCTGCTGGCCCCACTTCACCAGAATCCTTCCCAAACACATTGTTCCAGGCAGCTACCATCAATTTATTGGAGGCAGCTGTTTGTCATCTCTGGCTTAGAAAGGTCAAGTGCAACAATTGACATTTTCTGTAGCCTAAAAGTTGGCCAGTAGACAGTAAATTGATAACCAAAGATTCTCTATTGAGCATCCTGACAGAAGGAATCAGGAAGATGGGATCTCTCAGCATCTTTGACATCATAAGATACCTTAAATAAGAAACTGGAAGTGACTTAAAACTTTTGGGTGCTGGCATATCCTTGGGTCAATACTCTGAGCCAGATGCTGGTAAATGTGGAGTAAATTGGTGGCATCCATTCACCTAACCTTTTTCTTTGTGCTAGGACCACCTGTGTTTGTGTCTAAATGAGTTGTAGGGCTGAAGGATGAGACCTTTGGGAGGGTGGGATTCTGAGGAGAGACTTGGAGATTGCTGGTCTTAGTGTTGTATCCATACTTCAAGCTGAGTATGGGGCAGAGCAGGCGACCAAGTGGGGAGCAGAGGTAGTCAGGATGCATTTTTATGGAGAATGGATGAGCCCAGAGGGAACATGTTTCAGGAGGGCAGCCTTAAGGTTAGAGAACTGGGGGGTTAAAATGGAAATAGCCAGGGTCCTGTCATATAAAGTGGTACCCAACACCCAACCCCAAAGGCCAAGGGGACCATATAAATGGTTGAATAGGAAGCACAACGAGCCTTTGGAAGGGTTGGTTGCATGTGGGATTAGAAGTGATGGATAGATGAAGGAGGATGATTCTGAACTAAGACAGAAATGGTGAAGGTGCTTGAGTTTGCACCTCGCTCAGAATAAAACATGAAGACATCGCCATAGCTCAGGGTTTCTTAGCCTTGACATTACTGACATATTGGTACCATAAAATTTTTTATTGTTGGGGGCACTGTCCTGTGCATTATGGGATATTTAGCTGTACTCCTGGCCTCTTCGCACCAGATTCCAGTGGTACTCCCCCCATCACCCACCTCCCACATTGTGGCAACCATAGGTGCATCCAGACATTGCCAAACTGCCCCCAGTCGACCAGGTTATGGTACACAGTGCGTGTTTTAGGGTGTAGAGGAAGCCTGCCAGTCTAGACAGTGAGGGATCTGGAAGAAACAGAAGAGACTTGTGGACCTGGAAATTTATTAATTTAAAAGCTTAAGACAGGTTCCCTTAGATCATATTGGGTTTCATTTTCCTGCCTTAGAGGTTTCATCTCCTGTGCTCCCACCGTACATCATACATATTCCCAAGAAAGCTTCCAGTTTCTTGTATTGTCAACGCTTGCATGCTTTTACCCCCATAAGACTTTAACTCCTTCTAGGGCAAGACTATATACTCTTTTATCTTTGTGTTCCCAGAGCCTAGCATGGTTCTAAGCATATAGAAGTTGCTCATTACATGTTTTCCAAATGCGTGGATGAATGCATGAATGAGTAAGTGATTTGAGGATTGCACCCTGGCCCTCCAGCAGCACATATGTATATGACAAGAGGTATGAGTCCTGAATCATCGACACAAGAGCAGAGATCAGAGATCAGAACTGGAAAATGATGCGTCTTTCCCCTCTTCTGGAAAAACACAAGTCATCCTAGGAATGAGGTTCCTGAGTCAGAGGGAAATGGACCCAGGGTTGGGACAGGTGGCCGAGCTCGAGTTTGGGACCAGGCCAGGGAGACCAAGTCGGCAGGTCTTATATCACGAGGGCGGTCAAGCCCGAGCCCCACTCCCCTGCACCCGGTCCACAGCAGCTGTGCTGACCCCACAGCCTCACTCCCCCACTGCTGCCGCTGCTCTTAGCCCAGCAGCTGGGTGCACACCCACCAGTTAATGGACCTCTTGAAGAAGGGGGCCGAGTCAGGAGCCATCAGCACAACTCTCTACCCAACAGGCTACTGAAGCAGTGATTTCAATTATAGGACCATTACCATGAAATCCTATCCAGCCCCAGATCCCATCGGCCAGCGGGAGGCCTCTCTTCTCCCTGTCCCAGGCCCTGCTCTGTGGTTACCGAGCAGCCCTCTCACTGGGGCCCACCGCCTTCGCTAAAACACAGCAGCTGCTGCTAATAAACAAACATATTGATCATACAGATATGGGATGTCAGGGACTTAATTCATGAATGAAGTGAGCTTTAAGAGTGCCCAGTGGGAGCTGGCTCCGTTTAAAGGGCCAGCAGCTGTCTGAATACCCTTAATGTGTGCTGCAGGTCAGGCCAGAGAGGGAGCTTCTTCCTGACCTGCATCCTGTTGCCCGGTGGGTGTGGAACGGGATCTTCTGCCCCCTGGCTACCATTTCACCTGGCCCCCTGCCTTTCTGCTCTGGGACCCTCTTTGTGACTTGGGGACAAGGCTGGGGCCACGGGGGAGGAGAAGGAGAAGTCTTACCCCAGCTCCTCCACTCAGGCTCTTGAGCCCCTGCCCTGGTGATGGTGACCATGGCCTCAGTCCTGATGGCTGGTCTCTACCAGGACCTGCTGCCTCACTGGAACATGTGATCTAAGAGCCTTGGGAACCCTGATGAAGGGTCCGCTTGGGGATGCCAGAGTTCCTAGACATTCCTTAGTGCAGTCATTTCCAAGCCAGACAGACCACCTCCTCATCAGTGTTAGCATGCAGTCAATAGCAAAGCTTCTGGAGCCAGAGGTACGGGCTTTTCATCTTAGCTCTGGCCCTCACAAGCTGTATGACCTTAGGCCAGTTTCTTAACCTCTCTGTGCCTTTTCTGTACAAAGGGAAAATTCGTGCTGTGGAGATTAAAATGAACCAATATATGCTGCGCTTGCCACAGTGCCTGGCACAGGGTAAAGGCTGCCTCTGCTGTGATAGCCGCTGACCTACACTGCCTTCCTCACACGTCCTCCAGGTACCAGTCAGGGAGGGAGGATACTTCATGGAGACACAACATGCTATGAAACACTTTTCTTCTCTCCCTGGTACCCAGATTGGCAACATCAACCCTTGTCCTGCCCTAGCTGGTAGCTGGAAATTCAGGGTGGCCCCTGTGCCTGGGTTGAAATCCACCTGACCTGGGCCCTCCCAGGACTGAACTTCTGACCATTTGTGCCCCGGGACCACTGTTAGGGAAGAGCTGGTCCTGGAGTTGCACTCACCCAATATAGTAGCCACCATGTCACATACAGCTTTTTAAATTTAAATTTAAGTGAATTAAAATGCAATAACATTTATAAATTCAGGTCTTCAGTCACACTTGCTACTCATGGTCATAATATCGGACACCGAAGAGGATGGAACATTCCCATCTCTGCAGAAAGCTCTGTCAGTGCTGCCCTCAAGATGGTATGGTGAGAACAGAGGCACCTCCTCCCTGTTCTTTAGGCCCTTGCTACTCAAAGTGAAGTCTGTGGGCCATAGCATCAGTGTCACCCAGAAGCTTGTTAGAAATGCAGATTTTCTGGCTGTAGTTCAGACTGGCTGTATCAGAGTCTGCATTTTAACATGATTCCCAGTTGGTTTATATACATATTAAAGTTGGAGAACCATTGTCCTAAGCCTCAACTTCCTGTCATGGAAAATGGGAACAATCCCTTGGGGGATTAAATGAGGCACCTCATGCAAAGTTCTGGCCAGATAGGAAGTGCCCACTAAAGATTAGACCCCTTAACCAACGTCATCTGCCCTGGTGAAAGGACCCAGAGGTCTGCTGCTCATCGAGTCCTAGACTGGATGTGCTGTGGAGACCAGAGCGGGTCACCTGCGGTTCTTCATGGTGAGGAGTTAGGTTGGGAAGGGACCTGCGTCTGCTCCTGGCACACGCGCACGTTTGCTTTCCAGAGCCCCAGCTGGAGAACCCTTGAGGCCAACAGCTCAGAGATATGGATGAGATGAGCTCAAGTTCAGCACTGAGCGAGGGGCTGGGACCCACGGTAAAGAAGATGTTATCTTTGGTCCACAGTAAAGTGATGGGGAGGCAAGCAAACAGGTGATCTCAGTGCAGTGTGGTGAGGGACAGGGCGGAGCAATGTCCAGGTGGCTGTGGGCACCAAGAGGCGCTTTACCAAGAAAGCTTCCTGAAGCCAGTGGCTCTGAAGTCCAGATGCAATGGCTGCAGAGCAGCAGTTGGCAGGGGAGACGTGGTGGGTATTACGGGCACAAGGATGTGCCTGCAGAGCAAAGGGATGATGTTCTAAAGTAAGCTGGGAACATAGGAAGTGGTGCTGCTGGAGGTATGGGATTAGGGTGGGGGGAGTGGAGGAGTGAGGGTGGTCGAGGCTGGAGATGGGCAGGAGTCCAGACGTGGGGGGGGTGTCTGGCGGGCTAAAAGCTATGCCGCAGTGAGAAAGCTTCTGAGCAGTTTGAGGTGGAGGAATAGTGAGGCCACGCCTATGGATTAGAAAGTAATGGAAGTCGTGTTATACAGAAAGACCTGGAAGGCGGGAAGATCCTTAGGGGCGAGTGGACAGGTTCAAGGAGACAGGGTACAGGCTTGAACGTTAGCAACTGAGCTTTAAAGACACACTCAAGCATTACCCTGCTGTGATGGGTCTCATTAATTTTGAATTCAGAATCACTTTTTTAAAGGTGAATTTATATTTGGAGAGGGCCTGTATCTATCAAACATAGCAAAAGCTGTTTTCAGAGGAAAACTTATAGCCTTAAATGCCTTCATTATTAATAAAGAAAGCCCCTTCCACCCAAAAGGTGTGGCATTAGGTAATAATCATCTCAAATAAATTAGAGAAGGAGCAACTGAGTAAACCCAAAGAAAATGGGACTAAAGATAAAAGCAGAGATTAATGAAATAAAGATGAAAGTATATGAGAAAGGATAAATAAAACCAAAAGTTTGTTCCTTGAAAAGTCTAGCAAAATAGATGAATCTGTTTTCAGAAAGTGATTAAGGGGAGGGAGAGATATTAATGAGAGTGAAAACAGGGATGATATAAATTAATTGCCTCAGCAACGATGCTGAGAGGAAATTAGACACATAGAGCTTGAGATCCAAGAGCCTCCTGCACTCTTCCTACCCCAGTAAGGGGTATGGCAGCCCTGCCCATGCTGAGCCCTCCATTTCTTTTTTTTTTTTAATTACTTAATGAATTTTATTATATTTATAGGTGTACAACAATCATCACAAAGAAATGTTTATAGCATTTCCATCCCAGTGAGCCCTACATTCCCAGCGGCCAGAGGGAACCAGCAATATTTTATTAATGTGACTCTCCTTAGTGTCATGTAAGATAGGAGAGTCAGGTTTATTGAGTTTCCCCCCGCCCCCAACCCCGTATGACAGACACTGTGTTAACTACTTTGCGTGATATTTATTTTAATCCTTCCAATAGTTTAACCAGAGGAATCAGCACCTCATAGAACACCCATTCTATAGATGAGAAAATCGAATTTAACATGACAGAGTAATTTGCCCTGAGCTCCTATGTGCCTTTGAGGAGGAGGCCTGCACCCTCTCCCCTTGAGCTTGTACACTTGCCCCTAATAATCTCCCTGCCTTCCAGGTCTTTCTGTAGTTGTGGATTCTGTCTGACTGCTGGGCTGGTGCCAATACCGTGTCTAATCCACTCTTCTCCCCTTCGTGGCACCGACCCTGGGAGGGCTGTGTTTGAAGTTATTAAAGGGGAAGCATCTGGGTAACCGCCAGTGATGCTCTGGGCCTGGGTTCCAGTCATGGTTTTGTCCCTAAGATGCTTAACTTGGGGGAGTTACTCAGACTTTCTGGGACTCAGTTTACTCTTCTTTAAAATAAGGGAGTTAGGAGTTAGTTCCTGTTGTGGCTCAGCGGGTTACGAACCCAGCTAGTATCCATGAGGATGCAGTTTTGATCCCTGGCCTTGATCAGTGATTTAAGGATCTGACATTGCCATGAGCTGTGGTGTATGCTGCAGATGTGACTTGGATCCTGAGTTGCTGCGGCTGTGGTGTAGGCTGGCAGCTGCAGCTCCCATTAAACCCCTGCCCTGAGAACTTCCATATGCCACGGGTGCAGCGCTAAAAAGAAAAATAAATAAAAAACAAGGGAGTTAGACTGGGTCCCTATGGCCAGTTATTTTGTATCTTTATTCCTTTTTTATTTTTTTCCGTTTCAGGGCCACACTTGAGGCATATGGAAGTTCCCAGGCCAGGGGTTAAATTGGAGCTGCAGCTGTCTCTGGAGAGCCTGGCCTCTGGAGGGCTGTACAAGGATGCATTCACTTCTCTGTTCGCCCATCAGCAAGTGTTTATGGAGCCCTCCCATGTGTGAAGCATAGCACCAAGGGAGGTGTGGGCAGAACCAGCCCCAGGCCCTCTGCATGTAGCCTTGTAGGGGAGACAGATGCTGGTAGAAAAGTCGTGCAGAGGATGTAGAAGGATGCTCATGAGACTCCAAGGAGGCAAAGGGCCAGGGAGCCCTGAGGCCACGGGGTGTAGCACTGACCCAGCTTGGGAATTGGGGACTTTCCCGAGGCAGTGGCCTTGGCGGTGGGCAGTCTGTGGGCAGTCCCCGGGGCAGGCTAGAGATGACACATGAAGAGGGAAAGAAGTACCTGGAAGGCCAGCAGGGGTCGCAGAGAAAGAGGCAGCATCACAGGAGCCTTTCAGATTCTGGCTTACTTAACCAATCGCAGGTGGGGCCATTTCCTGAGGCAGAAGGACACTAGAAGTGGCTAAGGTCAAGGGTAGGGGTTTGGGAGAGATCATGAGTTTGGCTCTGGACCTGTTGATTCTGAAGTACTTAAAAAACAATTTATTTTGAAATAATTCAAACTTGAAGAGGAGTTGCAGGAATTGTACAAGGAACCCCTGCCTCCCCTCCTCCCAGACTCTCCAGTAGTTATTATTTAGTTGCATTCGTTCATTGCATCACTTTTTTTTTTTTGTCTTTTGTCATTTTAGGGCCACACCCATGGCATGTGCAGATTCCCAGGCTAGGGGTTCAATCGAAGCTACAGCTGCCGGCCTACACCACAGCCACAGCAATGCAGATCCGAGCCACGTCTGTGACCTACACCACAGCTCACGGCAACGCTGGATCCTTAACCCACTGAGCGAGGCCAGGGATCCAACCTGCAGCCTCATGGTTCCTAGTTGTATTCGTTTCTGCTGAGCCATGACGGGAACTCCTGCATCACCTTTAAATACCGGACACCACCCCCTCCCCACGCTGCCGCTGCCTTGCCCCCAGAAAAGACACTCTTCATTCCCATGGGTCAGGAAATAAACCACAACCTCCATTCTGATGTCACCAACCACCTCCACTAGGTCTTTTCCTTTCTGGCCCAAGAGTCCATCCAGGGATTCATGTAGCTCTTGCCTGCCCTGTGTTTTGGTCTCCTCCCATCTGGAGCATTCTCTATTTCCCTGACTTGTAGGTGCAGTTGGAAGAGTACAACCAACAAGTTGGTTCTTCTGTAGGATGAACCTCAACCCGTGTCACTGTGAAGCTTCCTCATGACAAGACTCAGGTTTTTTTGTGTCAGGCTTATTGAGGTTTAATTTACAGACAGTAACATTCATTCTTTTTAGTGTATGGTTCTTTGGCTTTTGACAAACGCATAGCACTGTGTAACCACCACCACAATAAATAAATAGAACATT
Organism: Catagonus wagneri; assembly: GCA_004024745.2. Classification (NCBI taxonomy): domain Eukaryota; kingdom Metazoa; phylum Chordata; class Mammalia; order Artiodactyla; family Tayassuidae; genus Catagonus; species Catagonus wagneri. The sequence goes on along the minus strand of PVHT021183526.1, from coordinate 12,206,487 downwards.
TCCATCCAGGGCTGCCTCATGGGCATGTGATCTGGGCAGTTACATGAGGCTTTGTGCTCAGGAGGTCCCTGTGCTTGGCTTAATGCTGTGCTGTCACTTCTTGAAATACTTAATAGTTTTCAACAAGGGGCCTTGTGTTTTCATTTTGCACTGGGCCTTGCCAGTCCTATAGCTGGTCTTGTTCCCTGTCACCCCCAAAAGTTTCCTCCTTCTTCTTTCCAAGACTTTTGGCAATAATTGTTTTATGTTCTGCTCCTACAGTTTTGCCTTTTCCAGGTGTTATTTAAATAGGATCATTTAGTATGTTGTCGCCTTTTGACGCTGCCTTCTTTCACTTAGCATAATGCATCTGAAATTCATCCCTTTTGTTCCATGTATCAGCAGTTGGTTCCTTTTTATTCCTAAGTGCTGTTCTATGATATGGCTATATTATAGTTTATTGGTTCATTCACCAGTTGAAGGACATTTGAGTTGTTTCCAGTATTTGGCAATTATGATTTAAGTAACAATAAATGTTTACACACAAGTTTTTGTGTAAACAGATGTTTTCATTTCTCTTGAACAAATAGTGATAATCAATAGAGTGAAATTGCTGGGTTGAATGGTAAGTGTAGGTTTAATTTTTAACTGCCAAACTGCTTTCCAAAGTGGCTGCACCATTTTGCATTCCCACTAGCAATGGGTGAGAGGTCCAGCTGCTCCACATTCTTACCAGCACTGAATGTTGTCCATAGTTTTATTTTATCCATTTCAATGGGTGTATAGTGATTTTATTTTGCATTTCCCTCATGATAAATGATGTTAGGCATATTTTCCTGTGCTTGTTAACCATCTGTATATCTTCTTAGTTAAAGTGTCTGTTCAAATCCTTTGTCCATTTAAAAATTGGGTTTGATTTTTTATTAATCAAGTTTGAGAGTTTTTGAATGTATATTCAAGTCCTCTATCAGGTATGTATTCCAAATAGATTTGTCCTGAGTACTTTTGAGATCCTTGAGTGGTTAGAGCTGATGGTCAGTTCTAGGCTGGTGATATAAAAATGTGGCTTAATTGGTGTATGAATGGGAATTGAAGACACGGTCAAGGGTACAATTGCCAAGGAAGAAAGCAGAGCATTGAAAGAGGAGATAGCTTAAGACTTAGCCTTTAGAAGTTAAAAAAAATGTACTAGCTAGGTGGATTGGGATGAGCTAGAATGGGAGGCTGAAAGAAAGCTGTCCAAAATGTAGGGGACACCAGGCAAAAGTGAAGCCAGGGAAGAAGAGAAAGGAATGTTTCAAGAAGAAAGGAACGGTCAGGAGTGTCAGACACAGTTGAGAGACTGAATAAGATGAGGACTGAAAAATATCCGTCCCAGATTTAGCAACATGGAAGTCACTAATGACCTTAGCAGGAACCATGTTTATGCAGTGACAGAGAAAGGGCGGTATTTACACCGTACATAATGATACAGCCATGCTTGTTGTTAGAATATTGGAAGAATTAAGTGTTGATTGGTGAAGAGCTGCCACTCCAGCCCACTAGCTCTTTCCCTGTCTCCCCTTACACCTCGCCATGGTCCAGTAGCAAAGTCAACCTCCCAGACAGCAGAGGGTCTCTGGGACTCTGCTAGAACCTTATGGTTAGTCGATCAGTTTCTAGGTTACATTGGTAACTAAATATCTTGACGGTCACTGCTGGGTAGAAGTCATATTGAAGTCACTTGAGAATTGAATGGGAAGTGGAAAAACTGAGATAATAACAATGAACGGTTCTTCGTAGAACTTTGCTTTTGAAGGGGAGGCGAGAGACAGGCAGAAACCAGAGGAAGATGTGAATCTGGGGCAGGAGGGCAGGTGGCATTAGATTGTTTTCCTGTTTCTTTTCAGATGAGAGAGACTTGAGCATGTTTAAATGCCAATGAGAAGGATCTTAACCAGAAGAGATGGCTCTAGTCAGACAGATCCAGGCACTTGAGTCTGCGTGGCTGTTATGTTTACATGTTTTTCAATGTAAATTAATACATTAGAATTCAGTCGGTATATTCATCCAAAGAACTCAGTTGATGTCAGTTGTCCCTAAATTGCAGATCAACTTTTAGTGTTTGAAGGCCAGATCCTGGATTTTGGTAAATTCATAGTAAAAGCTGCCTTGGAAGACACATTGGTCTCTGGTTAACTCACCTGGCACTGACCCAGCCTCCCTGCTAGAGATCTGTTGGGTCTTTATAACAGCACTCACACAAACCCAGGGCAACTAAGACTACTGCCCAATTGTTGGGGCAAACCCCAGCTGTTCCTTGCTGATCCTGGAGGTGGCTGAGTGTGTAGGTCATTGTATATCCATTAGATATGAACCCTGACTTCAAGGAGCTCACCGTGCAGAAGAAGAGACAAAACAGCACTAAACCAACTTGAGCGAATGTTAAGGAAGACTGCCATGTGCCTTCATAAGTACAGATGGGATGGGAGCCCGGAGCAGGGGAGCCAGGCTCCTCTTGGGGAGGTGACTCCTGTCTGCAGTGAACTTGAGCATCCTCCTCCCCAGCTCTGCGTCTCACCTCCCTGGGATTCCTCGCACCCTTATTCATGGTTCAGGCCAAGAAAGTTGTATCTGGGATAGCATTCCTGACCTTGCCCTCCGTCTTCACAGCTGCACTCGGTCAGGGTTGTATCAGACAGACAGGTGCCACTTCTGGAACGTAGGACTGAGCCATATCCCTTCCTTCAGACTCCCTTCGGACACTCCTAACGGAGCAGTCCACCTCTGCCCATCCCTGCCCACCCCTCACCGGTCATCCCTCTCTGCCTTGTGAAGTCTACCTCCATTTCTGGTGACTGGAGGTTGCTAACTCTTCCAGGTTGACTAGCCATGTCCTCCAGCACCCCGTTCACTAGACAGAGAAGAGAACTTAAGCTTAGCTCCTGTGGGAGCCTTTTGATACAGAAAATATTGCTTCCTCCCCAGGGGAAGGCCAACTTCCCTTTTTTGACCAAATTTTCAGTAGACTTCCATGGAGCGCTTTGGCTTGAACTGACCTGCAGATCCCTGAGGTTTGCTTTCTCCTTGGACAGGGCCACCCTTCCTTCTGAGCGAAAAAAGGAAAGAGCTGTACTGGATAGTCCAGAGGGCCTCTTACCGTGCAGCTGACTTACAGGGCCTTTGTCCTTTGTGGTTAGTGTCCACCGTGCGCCAAGGACACCCAGACACTGCTATACTCATTGCTCACCTGAAACAGCTGCCTATGTGGGGCGTCATCAAGGGAGGCCACCACCGGTCTTGTGGTGATTCAATTGCAAGGTTACGAGTACAGATAATGGGAAATAATGCCTCCTCATCATTTTTAACCTTTCTGAATAATGCTTCTGTGCATAAGCCAGAGGTTTTTATTTTAAAATCAATTGTGCTTGTTGTGTTCTTTGGAAAAATAAATGAGGAGCTGGGAAGAAAGAAGTGGGACCCAGGGTTTATTAACACAAAGAGTTTGGAGTGGAGTGTGGTTACATGGCCCTGCCGAGCCCAGACTGCTATTGTCCTGGAGGCCAGGGTTAGCAGCTGAAAACCCCAAGTGATTGCTATGGGAAAAGAGGGCTTCTCACGCCGCAAAAATGTACCAGCCATATGTGGGCCAAGCAGCTTTCTTCTATTACCCTCAGGCGCCCCAAGAGCTTCCATCCCCACCCTGGGGAAATGGGGCCCTTGTCCCACAGAAGGACTTTTAAGTCAGAAAGTTTAGACGTCCAGTCTGGTTGAGGCAATTATGAGCTCTGTGGCCTTGGGAGGGTCCCTTGATGTCTCCTCCTTAGAATGGAAGGAGCAACACCCACCACAGGGAGTTTAGAGGATCACGGGAACCTTGGAGCTTATGTAGCCGATGGCTTGTAGAGGCCTGTGGCTGAAAACCTCATGTTGGCTCATTCCCAGGGTAGCATGTCTATTGCTGGGGCTGGGGCTGGTAATCTGAGGGAACCAAGTAGGTGCGAATGTGGCTGTAATTTTAGCTCAAACATAGATAGTTTCTGTAGCTGCCTTGGGCAGCTATGGCATTCAGGTGACAGCACTTGGAATAGTGGAAATGCCACCATGTCTGGCTCTGAGGTGTCCATGCTCAGTTCTCTGTAGAGCCACAACACACACACACACACACACACAAACCACACACACATAAACATAAAACATACACACAACACACACACATACAACACACTACCACCAACCCCCCATCTACCCTTGTCCCCATCTCACCACTCAGGACCTCATACTGCCTTTCCAAACCCACTTACACATCTTAGGAAGGAAGGGAATTCTTTCTATCGCTTTTGCGGGGGGTGGTTGGTATTTCCTCTGTACTGGGGCTTGTTCATTTTACTAATCACAGTACTGTGCATAAACTAACACCCATCTCCCCGAGGCCAACCAGCTCCTCTTTCTTTTCTTGGCTCTTACAGACCTTGATATGAGTTGAGATGGTCATTTACCAACCTAGGCCTCCATGATGCCCAAAAGAGCTCACTGGCGAGGCCACATCCTCAGTTTCATCCCACCGATCCACATTTATCTGTCTTCTGCTCCTTTCTAGGGCTGTCTTATTGTGACCTATGTCCTATTGGGATCAAAGTAGGAAGAGTGGAGTGAGGGAAGAGTGATAAAAAATGACTGCTTTTTCATGCTCACCAGAGGTTATTCACGAGGTTTTACCCACTGGGTTTGGGGTCATTTTCATCTCATGCCTTGTAAGAGGGTGAGAGTGAGAGTGGACCTGGGATGTGGATCAGATGCCTGGTGAATGAGACTCTGTAAGGAGGTCTCAGACCCGAGGCAGTGTTGACATCATTGTATCCCATGGCACCCCTGGGGTTGTGCAGCATAGAAGCCTTGATGCTCTTCACTTTTTGAAATACAGCTGCCGCAGGCATCACTCTGTAAGTCTGCCATTACTGCCTGCCATATGGTAAAGATTTATGTCTGGAATGACCTTCAAAAACTCATATCAAAACTTGCTCTCTAATGTTTATTCCATTCAAGAACTTCCAAACTCATTCAAGAAGCAATTTCACATGCCTGAAGGACACTCATGTGCAACTTTACCTGGATAGACTGGTTTGGGCAGACAGTGCTTGTTGCCTAGCTGTCCAACCTCTCTGAATCCCAAATCCTTCCTTGATGGTGGAGCTAGCCTTCTATTACAAGTGTTAATGTCACATACTCACTTTCTAGCCTTTTTTGCTTCAAGGGTATGGACAATGTGATCTAATCTTTGCCAATGGAACCTAAAAGGAAATGTCTTCCTCCCTGATAAAAAAGAGATACGTGACGAGAAAATATGTCTTTTTCTGTTATGAATATGGTTATGTGAGGATATGATGCCTGGAGCCACAGCAGTCATCTTGGGACCATGAGGAGACAAGTCAGAAGAAGACTGATGATAATGGAAGAGTAGAAGAAAAGAGAGAGACTTGTTCTCTGATGACATCATTGAACCAATAGTTAGAACTTTGAACCTCCTTGCTTCCGTAACTTGTTAGTTTAGGTAATTAGATGCCTTTCTTGATTAATAATCTTCGTTGAATGTTCTGTCACGTGCATCCAAAAGCATTATAACTGATATATATTCATCCTTCCATTCATCACTATGAGTGTGTGGAGTTGTGTGGTGGGAGGAAAGGAGCACTGGGTTAAGAATCAGGTATTAGTTCTAGATCTTCTGCTCTCTTTTTGTGGTGGGTCAGGGAGCAGTAGGACATAGCTTAGAGGGTCAGGCTAGACCCTTGTTTTTGACAGAACTGAATTCAAGAACCAGACACAAGGCCATTCCCAGTGTGCTGGGCAGAGAGGGTACAGCATTACCCTCTTGAGAGTGTTAAGGGAGCTACTCTGAACTCATGCTCACCTAGAAGATGACAATCAAGTCCTGGACCACCTCTAAAAGTCCTTCTTATAGTGGAGTGGAGATCTAAACAAGGTATGTCTCTTCTTGGCTCTTCTTGGCTCAGGGACTGTCAGGATGAGCCTGCAGTTGGCAAGTTTCAGAACCCACACAGGACATGGAGGAAGTCTGAAAAGGTTTAGCTGGTGTGTTCTGAGACCATTGGCAAAATTCTGATCTTTGCTTTTTGAATTTTTCATGTTGTCCGTGCCTTCCATCAGGCTGGCTATGAAAACGTTGTCTGTGTCATACTCTGTCTGGTCAAGCTCAAATTACCCTTAGATGCAACATCCTTGTCTAAAGCAGGAGCTCCCTCTGCAAAGGTAGGACCCTTAAAATCATGTCTGCCAAATGGAGAACATCTTTTGGAATCACAGAACATTAGAACTGAGGGTGTTGAGGCCCAAATAGGAATAGATGATTTTGCCAGCTGGTTAGTGGAAAAGCTTTGCCTTGGGTCAGCATCTTGGACACCCAGTTTAGTGCAGCTTATGTGACATTAGATAATACACAAATTCATTTCGTGTATTATCTCACCAATAGCTGAAAAAAAGGACTTGGGGAAGTGTGTTCATGAAAGCTGGGGCAGAGGGCAGACAGTCTTATCTAAGAATCTTACCCCCTCGGGCTTTTTATTATCTTCCGAGACTTGGGCTCAAGTCACTGGGAGAAAGATGATATTAAATCTTGAGTGTTCTCAGACATACACGTAAGAGGCCTCAGATTTTGATGGGTACATCTCTTTTAGGATTAATTTTTACAAGATGACAGTGGGTCCAATTTGCTGTGGCCTGGATGAATAATTCACCTCTGGTATTTTCTGAAAATCGGACATCACTCATTGGTGTTCCATCAAAAGCAGCACTGGTTGGTCCATTAATTCTGGTGATGAGTCTCGTTTTCAGGGGGGCCATGCAGTAGGTAGCTGATGGGATCTTTTCCCCTGTTGAAGTGGTTTACAGATGAAAATAATTCAAGAAGTGCTATCATTCTTTATGCTTTGTAGGTCACTCAAATGAAAATTTAAGGACCAATGAAGCAATCCACATTTATCAGGGAAAGAGCAGCCCCCGATGTTAAGAAGTCCTCAGGGGGCTAGGCTGAACTCTGAGTGACTGGAATAACTTAACTCCAGGTGCTCTGAATATGGATGGCCCACATCTGCCTGCGTGGAATGTCGATGCACCTCCACGCAGTCATGTGCTTTACAGTAGCAGCACCCACAGACTCACACCTACACCTGCAGAAACACCGAGAACTGGGACCTGTGTGGTAGAGAAAAAAAGTGCATGGATCACGAGTTAGGCAAACCTGGGCTCCCATTCCCACCCGACAGGCAATGTCTAGAGCTAATCTCTGGATCCCAGTTTCTCCATCTGAAAAATGGGGATAATTATATGAACTCTTTCAGATTTTAGTAAAGATTAAATGAGATCACTTACAGGAAAAAGATGAAAGCATACAGCAGGGCTTCAGTAAAGGCCAGTTTTTTTTCTTTTTTCCTTTCCCATCACAATCTAACAGCTGCTTGGGGATTTGTTTCCACTCCCAGAAGGTCTGCAGGTTGGAAACTTATTTCACAGCAAAGTGGTAAAAACCCAATATGGCTGCTGAAGACGATGCAGGGAGCAAGGGGGTTTCCTTGGCTCTTCCTATCCCTTAAGCAGACGCATCTGCTTCTCAGCAAAAAGCAATCACATTCCTCATCCCCAAAGGGAAACTGACTTCTGAGACCTTTTTAGGTGTTGGGTGTCAGTGTAATAATAGTAATAGCTTCCGTCTCTCGTGTTTTTATTACGTGCCAAGCATCACATTAAGTGCTTTCTGTTGCTTTCTTTCCACAGGCATATCCATGGTGCAGGAATGGGCAGCCTCAGTGCAAGGAGACCCAGGCCTGGAGAAATGAAGTTGCTTTTTCAGAGGTCCACAGGTAAGAAGAACTGGAATCACAATGTGAGTCCCAAACAAAACCTTAACTCTTAATCAAGGGTCCCAGTAAAATGTAGGTACATTCACCTTTTCATTGATGTAGGATGTATTGTATTACATTTATTGTCAATATTGCTTTGGCATCGATAATGTGCATTTTGAAATTTCAGACCCTGGCATGGCATAACTCACATAGGTATTAGATAATGTTTGTCTCCCCCCTCCTTTGTGTTAAACTGTATGTAGATAATGTATGTTATAAATACATTATATAAGCACTAGATAAATATAGATACATTATACTTAGATACTTAGATTAGGTAAGTATAAATACATTAGGTGAGTAGATAAGTACTACTCAATGTGTATCTCAGCTCCACAGGGCATCCTGCTAGAAATGCAGATTCTCAGACTCCACCCCAGGCCTTCTGAATAAGACCAAGGAGGGCGAGCGTACGCCCAGGGATCTGTGTTGTGTTTTAACCCACCTCCAGGTGATTGGGAAGTGTGAGAAACATTGGGATGGATACTTCTTTGAGCCACTAGGAATAGAGGCCTGCAGGAAAATGGAGAGTTTAAACCCCTCTTCCCCTGGTGGAAGGAGCCAGTCAGCTGGTGGGAGGTCCCTGCACTGTGCTTAAGACCTTGCAATGCTCCTGTTTTGTGAGGACCCAGGACAGACCTATTATTTTGCTGAGCTGATAAATGAAGAATGAACCATCCGTTTCTTCTTTGATCAAGACGCGCTTCATAACCTTTCCATCCAGTGACAATGGCAGCCAGCATGGCCACGCTCTGAAAGATTTAAATACTCAATTAATCAATGAAATATTCCATTAGTGGGATAATCAGTCGCCATTGCCCTGATCTATAGTTACATCTCAGCTGGGCCTCACAAATTGATTCCTGATGAAGTTCTAATTGACTGGACCATCTGATAACGGGCCAGTTGGAGTTTATTGAAATAGCCGGTGAGCAGTCCCTGGCGGGGCCTTCCTTAGAGAAGGGCCGGGGTGGGAAGAGGGGCAGAGGAATGTAATTTATGCCCAGCTCTCACTACATCTTCTCTCGGATACAGTGTTTACGAGTCCCAGGTGAGGAGTGAGCGCTTACGGCTGGAGTACTGGATGAAACAGCCACTCTGAGCCCATCCCTGCCCATCCCCACAGGTGGCCAGAACGGGATTTGCCCAGAAACCCTTGGGGCAATGATTTATGCTTAAGAATGACTCAAGGAACTTCTTAGAATGTAGCGTCCGGGACCTTGTGTCAGAGGATCAGACTTTCTGGGTCTGGGGCAGGACCTAGGAATCTGCATTTTGATTAATTTCCCTTTGATTCTGACACTGGTGCTCTCCAGATCTCCCTTTGAGAAATGCTGCATTGGGAGCTGGTGGCTTAGAAGCAGACCGTGTATCCAGGGCTCTGCTTCCTTGGGGGATTCGGTTCCTTAGGCTTTGTGTGTGGGGACAAATGTATATGCGTACTCTCAAAGCCTCCCAACCTCTCCGTTGCCTAGCACCCCTTTCATTATTTTTTTTCACCTATTTTTCCTTCCAAATAATCTGCATTTACTGCTAATGGATTTGCCTTCAGATTTTGATTACTCAAAGACACATATAACAAAGTATGTAATTAAAAGGGTATAGTATCACCTGTATTTGTTTCATTCACTCATTCGCTGACTTATTTTCAGACATCTTTTAAGGATTATTATGTGGCAGGCATCGAGGATATCTTTTTTGAAAAAAATGAAATCAGGCAAATATAGAGTTCCCAACTGCAAGGAGCTCATCCTTCTTTGGGGAGACAGGCAGGAAAATGAAGTGTAGCATTAGAGGTAAGTACAGGACCCGCTCTGTGACCGCAGGTAATTTAGTAGGTTTTGTTGCAGGAAAAAAAATATATGACACCCATTAGGTTTTTGGAAATTTGAATATAATTCCCAGATCTCTGTATCCACCTTTAAGAACTAACAAATGCAGGCCCTGTCAGCTAAAGATGTCCCTGGGTGGTCTATGCCTCTGCCTGGGGATGGCTTTTCTCTGCTCTTCCTGGAAGGACCTGTAGACACTGGGTGGTCTTAGGGGGCCAGATTTAAATATAAATGATCCAGAGTTCTGTGTATCTGAAAAGGAGCTTCCTCCCTCACTAGGAAGGGAAAGGCACTGAAGAAATTTTATGCTGGGGAGAGCCACGATCAGATTTCTGATTTATCTCACTTTCCATTTCTTCTTTGCCTTCTCTCCTCCTGCTCTTCTCTCTCTCCTCTTCTCTTTCTTCTCTCTTAATGCAATGTTTTGTATATATGCAGCTTTAATTTGTGTTTAGATAAGAAATGTTCAATGTTCTTTTTGTGAAAATACATTCTGTTGTTTTGGGTGACGTGGGGCAGAGTTTAGAGCCTCAGAATGTCTTAATCTGGCCTGGGGCTACTGAATGTTTTAATTCTTTTAGACACAACCCTGCCCCAATGTGCCACAGGAGATTTTTGGTAGACGGAACCTTTAGTGTGGTTTAGCATTCTGGTTCCATTTCCTCTGTCATGATGTTCTGCTTCTGACAGAAACCGCCAACTAGGTCAGAGAATGTTCCCGGCCATGCCTTCAGTCATTCACTGTTTATTAAGTGGCTCCCATGTGTGAGGCACCACGGGTGATGTGACTGTCATTAATATGTGGTCTTGGCCTTCAGAAGTCCACGCTCTAGGATAGAGGCCCCAGGTGGGTGTGGACCCACCAGTGAGATATGAATGAGCATTGAGGAGCTGAATCACACAGTGGAAAAGGGTGTTCCCTTTTGGACTCTTTCTACCAGCCTTATGATTATTTTAAGGTGAAAGTCTCAGTGTGGCATCAGTCCACTTTTAACACCTCTCCAGTACTTGCTAATCTCCCTTTTCAACAGAGAAAAAAATAGCAAGTCTCAGGCTCAGAGCTTAAGAGAGGCTACAGATTCCAGCTGGACTTAAATAAAATTGCTCAGTTCTCATTGTATTTATCTTCTGTTTGTGACTAGTGTGATGGTTAATTTTATGTGTCAGCTCCACTGGAGTACAGTCTGCTCAGGATCTAATTCTGAGTGTGTCTGGATGAGATTGACATTTGAAACAGTGGACTGAGAGAGAGTTCCTGTCGTGGCACAGCAGAAACGAATCCGATTAGGAACCATAAGGTTGCGGGTTTGATCCCTGGCCTCACTCAGTGGGGTAAGAATCTGGCGTTGCCGTGAGCTGTGGTGTAGGTTGCAGATGCAGCTCGGATCCCATGTTGCTGTGGCTGTGGTGTAGGCCGGTGGCTATAGCTCCAATTAGACCCATAGCCTGGGAACCTCCATATGTCATGGGTGAGGCCCCAAAAACAAACAAACAAAAACCAAAAAAAGAAACAGTGGACTGAAGAAAGCAGATTGCACTCCCTTCCATGGGTGGCTCCATATAGTCAGTTGGGGCCTAGAAAGATAAAAAAGCTGATGTCCTTCAAGCAAGAGGGAATTTCCTCCTGCTTGACTGCCTTGAGCTGTGACATTAGTTTTCTTCTGCCTTTGGACTTGAACTGAAGCATCAGCTCTTCCGTTATCTTTGGGGCTGTTGTCTTTTGGACTTCAGCTTACACCCTGGACTCTTGTCAACTGTGGATCCTGGGACTTGTCAGCTTCTGTAGTTGTGTGAGCCAATTTCTTACAATAAATTTCCTAATACAGAAAATAATATTAGTATTCCATTTAAGAAGCTAAATAAAGTGTCCTTATTCAATGTATTTATTTAAATAAAAAAAAGGAGTCCCTTTAAGGAAAGATATTAAGTAAATGATAATGGCGGTCGCACATAGACTTGATGAAATTGGTGAAAAGGGTTTGAGAAATGCAGAGGTTAGGGTAGGGATGCAAGGAGCCACAGACCCAAGAAGCAATGAGGAGGGTTTAAGAGGAGAGGCTGAAATTCTGACCACTTGTCGCATCCTCTCGGGGTAGAGGGAGGCACAGATGGCAGGCAGGGAGGCTGGGCACTGCATCCAGAGAACTGGATAAATAAGTGAGGGTGTTAGGTTGTAGTGACCGCTGTCACACTTACAGTCATCTCACATCTCAGCGGTTTACCCAGTCAAAGGTCATTTCTTGCATACTCACATTCGTTCTTATAAAGGGCACAGAGAAGAGGAGATGATTCTGTTCTGAGCCCCTTTTCAAGGGCCAGACTTTGTTCAACATGGGCTCCCTAGGGCGGCACCATCCTAGAACTTTCTGGGATGATGATGTATATGTTCTGTACCTGCACGTTGATGATCAGGTACTTGACAGGTGGTCAGTGCAGCTAAAGAACCATATTTTTAATTTTCATTTTAAGTAATTTAAATTTAACTTAATACATGTGGCTAGCTGCTTCCATGTTAGGCAGTGCAGTCTAGAGCCTCATCCTCATTTGCAGTCATCCAGGGAGAGGGAGAGGGTGAGACCGTATAAGACATTCTATGGGCTGGGCTTGGAGGAGAAGTACAGAAGTTCATCACTTTCTCCCATTTTCCACTGGTCAGAATGCAGTCATCTGGCTGCACTATATTCCCCAGAATGAACTCTAGGTCTCTGCCTGGTGGCAGGGGGAACAGGACTGGGGAGAATCTAGCCAGTCTGCTACTGCAAATTTGGCAGAAGGGAGTGATGGTACCTGGTTATAGGTGGTCTGAGGGTAGGTGTTGGGCAGTGACATGGGTCGGGGCATCAGAGAGGTTGGGTTGCTGGTGGCAGAGTTCTAGTCCTGTGACTGAGGGTCAGGGTGGGACTCTAGTCTCTGGGTAGAAGGAAGTCAAACCTGGAGGATGTGGAGAACTGAGAGTATAGACGTGTCTGAGACCTGGAAAAGGATGGGTCTCACGGTCAAGGCAAAAGCCCACCAGAACAGAGGCACGGATCAGAGCAGCTCTCTGGCAAGCTGGCCCATTCCTGGGTCACCGCCTGTAGGAGGGCTCCGTGGGCTCCCTGTATTTCCTTCCCTTCTGCTGTTGCTCATAAAGAGGGGAGGACCCAGGGGGCAGGAGATGCCCAGGGTTCTAGCAGTGGGGAAAGGCAAGGCAGGAGTGCTGCAGAGTCAGGCTGTTTATCTCAAAGTGAGTCAGAGAGCAGAGAATCTACAAGTTATTCAACCAGCAGACGGAAGATGTATCATGGGGAAGCAAAAAACAGGAGATTTTGATGTAGTTGTTTCAACAGTGAAACATTCTGATGCACTAAGAAATCAAACTTTTATACTCCCAGCTATTTTCAACTAAGAAATGTACAAACCAGATACTTGCACCTCATCTCCCAACCTCATCCCTTGGTCAGCCTTCACCCTTAGGGTGAGTATCGGGAATGGGATGGGAATTGGGATAAGCTGAGACTCAGGGATTTTAGGCTTAAACACAGCTGAGCCAAAACAGCTGCATTGAAAGACCACCAGATTGGCCATGTGAAAATGTCTTGCTTCTCTTCCTGGGTACTAAGTGTAGGCATTTTTGTGGAGGAGGTGACACCTGAGCTGGGCTTGGAAGGCAAAGTGGGATCTGACAGGTACAGATAGAAGGGGGATGGTCTAAGCTGAGGATCCGAATGAGTAAACTCACAGGAAGGAGAAGTGTGGGTGCAAGAGCTGGGGAGTAGACCAGTTGGCCAAGAGAGCGTGTGTGTGTGTGTGTGTGTGTGTGTGTGTGTGTGTGCGCGCGCGCGTGTGCTTGTGTGTGTGTAGAGAAAGATCCAGCTGGAAAGATTTGCTGGGGCAAGGCTAGGAAAAGTCTGGAATGTCTGTCTAAAAGCATCACATTTGGAGTTCCTGTTGTGGTTCTGTGGTAACGAACCCAACTACTATCCATGAGGATGAGGGTTCGATCCCTGCCCTTGCTTGGTGGGTTAAGGATTTAGTGTTGCTTAATCCAGTGGGTTAAGGAGAGGCGGTGTAGGTTGCAGATGCGGCTTAGATCCCACATTGCTGTGACTGTGGCACAGGCCAGCAGCTACAGCTCAGATTCAATCCCTAGCCTGGGAACTTCCTAAATGCCACACATGCTGCCCTGAAAAATAAATAAATAAATAAATAAATAAATAAATTAAATAAAAGCATCACCTTTATTCTAGGGGCCATAAGAGGGCCACTGAAGGGTTTTGAGCAAGACACTGGCATAATCAGCCTGGGCTGGACTGGTGTGAGGTGAATAGTGTGAGATGTGATAAGAGGCTATAGGAATAGTCTGGAGAGAGGCCTGGACCAGTGTACTGGCAGAAGCAATGGAGAGGGCTGTGTGTATATGTGTGTGTGTGTATGTGTGTGTGTGTGTGTGTGCGCACATGCACGCGTGCTAGAGAAAGTGGGGAGGGGGCTAATCATTCAAGGCCCTAGTGCAGAATTTGCCTAAACATTGCAACAAATAATGCCTTCATGTTCATTCTGTGCTTGCTTGGCCATGCCTGGCTCTTGGGTATGTGGATGGGGGAAAGAGGGCAGCAGCCCTGAGCCAGATGAAAGCTCAGTGGTGAACAGGTTAAATCCCCCCTGGCTACCTTGCTATCTGAAATGGCAGCATGAACGTGGTAGAATTGGGTGTTTTGCATCACATTATAGGACTGCCTGTGCGGGAGGCTGTGCTTTCAAAAGGAGGAATTTGGTGGTTAAATTTGAATTTATGACAGCGACCTGATTCTTTTCACCAAGGCCAGCTGGGAACTCGGGGAGAGAAATTTCCTTTGCCACCAGAGGCTCTCTGGGTGGAAACCTAATGTCTCTCCAGCAGGAATAATAGGTGTTCGTGTAGGACTAAGAAGGCAACAATTTCCTCATTGTGTGTGTTTCTGTAATGGCTGGGAGAAGCCCACTTGCCCTCTGTAGATAAGTGCCCAATTAGATTTCAGAGAGCGGAAAGTCTTCAAGGTACTTGGTTTTCAGGGCTTTTCTGATTCAGTTTTTCGTTTTCTTTTTTATTATGGTTTTAATCCCAGATGGAACTGGCAAGAAAAGGCAGCATGTTATCTAGGCAAAGTTTATCTCCTGCTCATTACAGCACAGGGAGAAGCTGGCAGGGCCTCCACAGTTTTCTGTCCTTCTCTGGCATGAGTGGGTTATAAATGAGAGGGCTGGGCTGGAACCACCCAAACACCTACTCCTAGATTTGCAGACAATTCCTGCTCTGATGATCAGCAATGCAAATAACTTTTCCTCCAGCTTCAGCACCGCCCTCCTCACCTCTGAACCCACAGGGATAAGCCCTGACCTCAGGGCAAGTTCCTGCAAACTTCTAAGTGCCTCTTGTTAGGTCATATTCAGCCTCCTGCTCCCATTTCTCAAGTACTGACCAGTCAGAAATGTGTGATTCATCATCATCATCCAGAAAGGTTTTCCTGGAACCTGAGTGCTACTCTGTGACTTAGACAAGTTTGCTTAGCTTATCTAAGCTTCAGTTTCTTCATCTCTAAGATGAGGGTCTTTAACAAAAATCTGGTTCCCAGGGCTGCTGTGAAAACCAGATTGGTCTGGGGGGATCCAGTGGGCAATGACCTTAGGAGTCAGGGTTGGGAGGGGCTGGGACCTTCCTCTGAGTGATCTTGAAGGAGGGGGCAGAAGACATAGCCTGGGTTTGGCTCTTGGCCATAGTGCCCATGAGCTGTGGGACTTGGAACAAGGTATCTCAGCTGCAGGAACTGAATTTTCTTCCTCTAAATAATGGTAATAATAATAGTAGTACCCAGGGCATAGGGAGGTGGGAGGATTGAATGAAGCAGATGACATTCAAGAACAGGAGGAGCCAACGCAGGGCACTTGGTACCTGCAAGGTCCGTTTCCATCACTTCCTGTATGTGGCTGGTTGGCCAAGTAGACAGAAAACAGGTACTTGCACCTGTGGCACACCTGCCACCATGCCAGGTCATGTAGCCCAACGGGAAACACAGAAGTGTGGTCCCTGCCCTCCCGTGTTACAGTCACCAAAAAAAGCAAAAAAAGCATGAGGATGCAGAGCAGGGGCATTTTCTATGAGACACACGCAGCTCAGAAGAGAGGTCAAGAGAATGGAGTGTTTCTGGGAGCAGCCGCCATCTGCCGGTGGAGCCGGGTCCTGAGCAGGGGGCTGGCCAGCAAGGGTGAATTGGGGCTCCCTTCGAGTGGGGTCTGAACTGAGAGGCAGGGGCACCTGAAATGTCAAAATCTCCCTGCTGGGAGTATGTGTTGGAGGCCTCAGTTTTCCTGGCCAAGGTGGTCTTGAAAGGAGATGCTCATTGCCCACGCCCTGCTGGTCCCAGGGAAGTGCAGGTGCAAGGGTACCCCCAGCTCCCCGCCTCCATGGCTGCTGGGCTGCCCCCTCCCTGTCCCATTAGCCTTGGGCAGGCATTTTGTAGCGGGCATCTCTTCTCATTAAGTTTCCCTCCCAGACCTGCATTCCTGAGTAGCTCAGCATATGGATGGAATCCACAGGAGGTGGGGGGAGTGGGGAGGGGTGTCCAGCCCCAAGCATGTCACAGATGCCCACGGAGAGCTGGGGAGGATTAGAGCGAATCATTAATTGTCATTAATATGCTGGAGCTTGACAGCCCTGGGTTTATTTTTACACCAAGGCCCAGACGTGCCTTGCACATGTCCCTGGGCTCCAGGCTTCAGGGGAGAAGGGAGAACTCGTGGCACTTGTCATCTGCCCATCTCTTTGGGGTTGGTTGGACAGCCTGCTTTCAGCTTGGCTTCCTGGTCTGGCAGAAACCATGACTTCTGAGGGTGCCTGCCTTCCTCCCCTACTTGGCCAACTCCCTCCCCAGGGGTGCCCTGCCCAAGAGGACGCCACAGCTCATGGACTCACCTGCCAGGCCCTAGCGAGGCCTGTTCAGAGAGAGGATGAATGATATCAGAGGTGCAGTGTTCAAAGAGTTAAACTGCCATCAAGAAATGCATTGTTTTGGGAAGAAAATGCCTTGTGGCAAGACTTTAAAGGCACTAGTGTCTCTGTGGGCAGATGGAACTCTGGGCTGCCTTTCCTTTCAAATAGTTTTAGAGAACCCGGGTTTGACTACAAAGTTGACCTGGTAGCCTTTATGAGAGCTGACCACTCTAGTCCAAGGGGCTGGCGGTATCATTGCTGGTGGTGTCTGTGGGTCCACACTATTCTACAGGGCCTGGGGCCCCACAGGGGATCAGCGTGGGGTTCCAGGAAGCTGAGGGGAGTGGTGTTGAGCCTTTACTCTGTGCCAATGCTAAGTTGGGCCCAGAGACGGTGACTCTCAACTGAGAGCAGTGGGGACTGCTCCACAGGTGGTGGGGGACCTGCCGTCTCTACTTCTTCCATCCTCCTGCCAGCTCTCCTTTCAGTGCTGTTGCTTTTTCCCTTTGTTTTAGCTTCCTGTGGCTGCTGTAACATCACCACAAATAATGATCTTACAGCTCCGTGGGTTAGGAGTCCAAGTCGGGTTTCTGCAGGGCTGCATTCCTTGCTGGAAACTCTAGGGGTGACTGTTTCCTTTTCCAGTTCCTAAACAATGCTGCATTCCTTGGCGCGTGGCTTCCCCCATATCCAAAGCCAGCGGCATGGCATCCAGGTGCCTTTCTTCATGGCCACAGCTCCCTCTGACTCTCCTTTTCTGTCCCCTTCCTCCCCACGGGAGGACCCGAGCCTATACTCGGCCAGCCCAGGTGACCTGGCATTGTCTCCCTACTTTCGGCTTAGCTGATTAGCAACCTTGATTCCATTTGCAGTCTTAATTCTCATTACCCTGTAACTGAATATGTTCACGAGTTCTGAGGAGTGGGACGAGGCTATCTTAGGGGGCTGTTATTCGCCTACCAGGGTGGTGGAGTGAAAACCATCATTTGGCAGCATGGTTATCCCCTCTTCGGTGCACCAGTGTGTGGATGCAGAGTCCCTGGCACCGTTGGTACAGAGGCTGGAAGAACATACTCATGCCCTAGAGAAGGAGCCCTGCAGGGGGCGGGAGTGAGAGTGGTGCCTGAGAGCCCTTCGGCGCTAAGGGCTGTGATTGATGACTTTGTTGTGGACTGAACTGCATCTCTCCCAGATCCCTGTGTTGAAGTCCTGACCCTCAGTGTGGGCATTTGGAGGTGAGGCCTTTAAGGTGGTAGTTACGGCCAAATGAGGTCATGAGGATGGAGCCCTAGTCCAGTAGGACTGATGTCCTTACAAGAAGAGGAAGAGACACTAGGGATGTTCATGTACTGAAAAATCGGTTATGTGAGGACACAGCCAAAAAAGGTAGCCGTCTGCAAGCCAAGGAAGGAGGCCTCAGAAGAAACCAAACCTGTTGACATCTCGGTCTCGGACTTCCAGCCTCCAGAAGTGTGAAAAATAAATTTTTGTTATTTAAGCTACCCAGTCTGTGGTACTTTGTTATGGTAGCCCTAGCAACCAAGCCACCCTGACTGGAGCAGTGCTCATCTTTGTCGACTTCACCATCTCGCCTGGCTCGGTGCCCGTGGAGAAGGTTTATTACTGACGGGCCACCTGATGGCTCCCTTGGCCCTCCCCTGCCTCTCAGTCTGTATTCTCGCATCTCCCTTCATCCAAAGGTGATCTTTGGAACAGACATCACTTTCTCTGCCTTCATTCTTGCGGATTACTTTTCTGGCTCTGGGAAGATTTATCGTGATTTATTTAAGGGTAACCTTGATGAAACCAAGAGCTACACGTATCTGGACATCTCCTGGACATGGTTTATGGAGGGTCAGGAGACCATTGTGAAGGTCACCTAAAACATTTACAGTACGAATTTACTTTGGATCTCACTTTTCTTACCTTGAAGCAAAGAGGCAGGATTAGAACAGGGATGACGAAGATCAGGATGTGCAGTTCTAATCAATCCTGAGTGGCTGCTTGGGCCTGGCAGGAAAGAGTCCTATGACCATGTCTGCACAGGGTTGCTGGAGGAGAAAGAGGTAGGCAGGCCTGCTGTCCTAGACTCTGAGGAGTTTTAAGGTCTCTTCCAGCCCCAAGTGTCTAAGACCCTTGTTAATCAGAAGTTTGTGCAGACCTAGGCTACCGTGTCCCCTGATACTGTCCTGGAGCCTTGTCTCCATCCTGCAACCTTGGACCACCCAGGCCCTTGCACGGCTGCCACTGTTCCTCTCTCTTCGGCTCTTTCCTTGCCAGCACCTTTACCAGGTCCTTCGGAAGCCCACTGTAAGTGAACCTCTCACAGCTAATTAAGGTATTTCTTCTTAGCCTTATTGTTCAGCAACTCAACATTGCTCCTCATCCCACAGCCCCAGGTTCCCACTGGAATCCACCTCAAATTTCATTAAGATTTGCTCTATTGCCAGTGGCCATCGGGTGAAGATCAGCATTTGGGCTGGAACACTGCTGGAACCCTTTGAAGTTCATCTTCACCACAGATCCAGTGGGGAAAATAGGGGGTAGATTTATCTCTTCTTATTTTTTTTGAAGAGCGATCCTTGTATGTGTGTTTTTTCAAAGAAAGAATTTCAAATGCTCATTAGGCAAAAATATCTATTTTACATGCACTGTAATTTTACTACCTAAGATGAAATATGTTATTTTTCTTAAGTAAAGCTAGAGGCAGTTTATTAGCAGAGCTAATTAACCCACAATCAGCAACTGGCTCACCTCTAATCACAACCTGCTTGCATTCTTCGCAGGCAATGTGGTGGTGCTACAGCACTTATATTTATAAATATGTGCAATGCAATATGAACTATATTTATGCAGACGGCATCCATTTTTTAGCCACCAAGTCTGACCTACCTAAAACAGATGGTGAGAGAACTGGACTGCAGTTCTGGGGCTGGAGGCTGAGGCCCCTCATCTCTTTAGCCAGAGTCCTTTTTTTAACCTTTCAGCCTGTTAGGTGCCTTTTCCTTGGTGAAGGATTGTCTTGTGTATTGTTATTGCAAGGTGGCTGTCTCCTTGTGGGTTAGTGTCAGCCTCTCCCATGCCTCCCTCAGTTTCTACTGCAGAAAATGAATAGAGGCATCCTGGCCAAGGGAGGTTAGTGGAGGAAGGTGGACAGGTCGGCCGGGGCTTGAGCAAAGGTCAAGTCTAAAGGAATTTCTCCAAGCACCCAAGGAACACAGCAGTCCAGGCAGAAGTGTCCTGTTGGTGCCTGATAGCACACACGAGGTTAGAGTTTGATGGTATATCTGCCAGAGCCCCAAGAATGCTAATGTTATGAGTTGACAACTGTCCTTTTATGGGATTTCAAGCTAATGAATGTGAGTGCAGAGCTAAAGGGAGGGAAGAAGCACTTTATGATGCTGGACTGATGCTGGGCTCCCTGGTAAAGAATATGCCCTAAAGCCCAAATGCACATCTTAGGTGTCTGCTGGCTGTGGCCAGCTGAACAGACAAGTATTGAAGGGAGTCGCAGGAGGGTCCCTGCATAGACCTGGGGGAGGAGAGAGAGGAATAAGTACTTACAACCTCTAAACACACAGTGGCCCAGTGCATGTGGGCCAACCGATGCTCTATGTCTGGACCAATCAGGTATATCTCTGGGTTGGGGTGGGGTGGTGGTAAGGCAAGTAGGAAGGAAAATGCTGCAGGAGTCTAACACTTCCAGTTATTACTTATTTGAGGCAAAAAAGGAAGGAAAGAAAGAAGGCGAGGGGAGAGGAAAGAAAGAAGAAAGTGATATTCAGAGTCTGTGACGTATCAGGCAATGTGTCAAATACTTTTACATTTACCCTTTCAATTACCTCCTCAACCCTTTGAGTAGAACATATCATCCTCATTTTATGGACTTTAATTAAGACAGAAGAATCTAAAAAACGAAACATCAACATTTGGATTTGAGTCCATCCAAATCTCTTTGTACTTCTCATTTTTCAAGTGTCCACTTAGGCAGGACATGTCTATTTGTTGGATAATGAAACCACAAGTTTCTTCATGCACTTATAACCCAGACTCTTGTTCTTCACATCAGTGGGGCAAAACTTACCTGTCAATTCAATCTGGGGAGTATCAAGGTCTCACAGAATTTCTAGTTATATCAAACCTAGTCCTTTGATGAGGCCCAGGTGATTTCACCTAAGGAAATATCAGGCCTGACATCAATTTTCTACTAGACAAGTACAGGCATACTCTGTCATTTTAGTTGTTAAGTTCCTGGCTAAGCCAAGGGATGTCCATAGGGACAGGAGATAGGGCGTGGGAATTTCCCTAGTCTTGTGCAGTGGGGAGAGACTTCAGTAGAATGGAATGGGAACATTAGTAAAATATTTGTGCTAGGGTTTCCTACTGCGCCCCATCGCCCACTGAAGGCTGGGCTTGGGCAGGTGGGCTCTCTGTGGTCATGTCCATCCCCCCTCCCTGGCCTTTGATATTCAAGACTGGGACAGGAAGCGGCTAGGATCTAATGGGGAGTGGGGGCAGTGCACGGGGCCAGAGCATGAGTCTCAGAAAACCATCCAAGGGGATGCTGCCTTAAGGCTGATGAAGCATCTACATGGTGCTGGGGACCCAAGACCAAGAGTGTAATCCAAGCTGTGGTAATAACTCACAGAGAATCCAGAACAACCAGAGGAACAAGCAGTAACTCAGAATGGGTGATCTGGAAAAGTCTCACAAGTGGGATGCAGCGTCCTCTGATGGAGTTTATGTGTGTGTCCGTAGTTTGCCTGGTTTGCTTCCCTTGATGGGACTCTTAGGAACAAAAGCTCACTTCTTTTTAAGTCTCCATAATCCACTCAGATACAGTTTTATTTTCTGAGGCTGGGACATCACAAACTCACCCTGACGATATCTTCCTTAAATCACCATCCTCCAATCTGCTGGAATTTTAGGGTGCTGGACCTAAACTTAGAAAAACAGATTCTCTTCTCTGACCTTCACCTTCCCTAGGTATGAAATAAAGCAGGTAGGCTGGCCATCTCAAGAAGAACTGAAGCATGGCAGTTAGGTATGTCAACAAATGATCTCAAAAGCTGTGTTGCATGGTTGAACCTTAAAAACATACTCAATGAAATAAACCAGTCACAAAAGGACAAATACCATATGATTGCACTCATACGAGGTACCTAAAATAGTCAAACGCATAGAGACAGAAAGTAGAACGGTGTCAGGGACTGGGGAGTTATTGTCTAACGGGCAAAAATTCTCAGTTTGGGAAGATGAAAAAAGTTCTGGAGATGGTTGGTGGTGATGGTTGCACAACAGTGTGAATGTGCTTCATGTCAGTGAACTGTAAATTTAAAAATGGATAAAATGACAAATTTATGTTTGTGTAATCCACCACCAAAAAAAGCACTGTGTTTCCTACAGTGGACTCACTAGGTCAAGAAACCCACTGTGCAGGTCAGACGTGTTAGCGAGTAACCCCGACCAAGACAAGGTTAATCATGACCTACAAGGACAATGGTTCTTAAATTTGAAAAATGGAGTAATACTTTTCTTTAAAAAACCAAAACTTTCTTATAGTCCCATGACATTACACAAACAAGAGAGAGCTCATAACTCAGTGGAGTGATGAGCTAGGCACAGAAGTCACAGTTGCACAGAGCAGGATGGGATCAGTATTTTGTACTCTAGGGGAGTGTACCAAAGGGGAGAGCCCACCGCTGCCATGTGACGCCGGACCCCAGACACTCAGAGTCCCACTTTGGAAGAGGAGATACCTGAACTTTGCGCCTACAGCCCCGGTGTACAGGCTGGGCTTCCATCAAGTATGTCTGTGGCAACAAGGAGACAAAACAGGATGTGGTGAGACCTCCCTTGGGGCCTCATGTGCTGGCCCCTTTGGCCTCAGGCAGAATGCTCTGTGGAATCAGCCTCAGAAATACTCAAGGAAACCTTTCGTCTGACCAGTGGCCTTTCTGCTTCCCTAATAAGGTACCTGGTTGGCATCAGCTAGAGAAGGCATCTTCTTTGGCCCTCTTTAATGTACCTGGAGTATCTGGATGAATTAAGACCCTTTGGGTTGCAAGTGACAGAAACCAAACCCAGAGTGGCTTAAACGCAATAAGATGCATTGGCTTGTATAACTGAAATTTCGGGTAGAGCTGGCTCTAGGGGTTCAAATCATGCCATGAGCTCTCTCTTCTCTCTCTCACTCCATGACTTCTCTTCCATTTGTCCACTTCTCTCTCAGTCAAGCCCTCTGCGTGTGCTGGGCCTTTGTTAGCAATAGGCTCAGGTCATGCCCTATGGCTTGATGAAGTCCATTTCTCTCAGCAGGCTTTACTCTCAGGCCCATCCTTGAGCTACTGTCATCACCGGGGGATAGAATACTCTTACTGGTCAGGCCTGAGCCACTGGCCCACCTCTGAGGCCAGACGTGGGGTCAGCATCCACATCCCCATCCCCCGCCCTGGTCACCGGCTGAGTCTGGGGAGGAGTGGGTCCTGAAGGAGAAGCGAGCACTGTTATCAGAACAGGGAGTGGAATCGGACCAGGCAATGACAACAGACCCACCTTTTCAAAGCCCACTCATGACTGATGTGTGTGAGGTGGGCTGGAGAAACTACCCTGGGTGCAGGATTTCTCCCGGCTGTGTCCATCCCCTTCTCCTGCATGGCCCTGCCACAGGCAGGTCTCCCCCAGCTTCCGTGCCTCATTTTGACTCTTCTCCTTGGCTCCTCTCTAGCCCTGTGTTCAGTGACCCCGTTTCGGATGGTCTAGTCTGGCTGGTAGCTGACCTCCTTCCAGACTGGACTTCAGGTGCCCCATTCTGCATCCAAGGCTGTGGTCCAGTGCCAGGCCACAGGGAGCTCGCCCTTTGGAGACTTCAGGCTTGCCTTCC
The DNA here is from genome assembly GCA_004024745.2 of Catagonus wagneri. Taxonomy (NCBI): domain Eukaryota; kingdom Metazoa; phylum Chordata; class Mammalia; order Artiodactyla; family Tayassuidae; genus Catagonus; species Catagonus wagneri. The sequence continues at coordinate 12,182,946 of PVHT021183526.1, read as the reverse complement.
CTGCCCCGCCAAGACTCGAGCCTTAAACTTTTTCTCCCCATTCCAAGTTATTTTCTTCATTTGTCAGGTCCGTGTTGTGATGTGTGCCATTCGTGGTTGGGTGGTGTTGGTTTGTTATTTTCACTCGCTCTGTGCACTGACACTTCCCAGAGGTGCGGGCACATCCTAAAATAACGATCTCTTCGTGGTCAGGAGAGCCTGGCCCTCAGCAGGGACTGGAGTGGGTCTAGTCCGGTCTTCACTTGGCCCCAATCCCTTGGGGAGGGGCGGGGGGAGAGGCCTGGGGCTTCACTCGGCCCCACCCAATAGGGAGAGTCTGGGCTAGGAGAGCAGGTCCTAGGGTGCAAAGAGTCTGGGGCTGGATGGTGGATGGATGGAGTGTAATGGGTCCAGATGCTGGGTCTCAGACATGGTGGTCTATGGGGACACCACCTGGTACCCACAGGTGAGCTCGAGGCCATCAAGGAAGGGCGCCAGACCCTGAGGAAGTCTGCTCACGAAATGTCCTCTCACCAGCTGCTCCTGAATAGTGAGGCTGATTTACCCTGGAGGGTCTGAGCAGGAGGGCAGGGCGGGTCAGGACCAGAGGTGGGTCAGGAAAGCTCACAGGTGAGCCCCTGTCTTGCCAGTCTTGAGGTTCAGGGGTTCACTCAATGACTCAAAAGTTGCCCAGTGTCAGTGCTAATGGCATCCGCTCTACCAGATCCAGCTCTTATAAACAGGTTCCTGACCCCAATGGGTCCTGAGTCCTTGCAGGCATTTCCACAGCCACCGGGGAAGGGCCCTTCTCCATGGTAAGCCCTGTGCCTGCCATTCCTGGCCCTTTGAAGACACCCCTCTCCCCATTCTTCTTCCCTTCTGCCAACTCTCCATAGGCCTCCCTCCTCTGGCTGTTTCTGGGCATGGCAGTTTGTTCCATTTATAACTCAGTGGCATCTTGTTTAACATACTACAAGTCCCAAGTTTAAGATAAGGCTTCTTGGATTATAGTGAAAGATAGTATAGTTCAGGATGAGGATGGACATGAGTGTGAGTTGAACGTGGACACCAGTCCTGGCTTCACCCTACAAGTTGAGTGGCCCAAGTTAGTCAGCTTCTACAGTCCTTAGCTTTTTCATTGGCACATTGTGGTGACAGAGCTGTCTTCCTTTGAGGGCTGTTGCAGGATTAAATAAAGCAAACATTTATTCCTTGATAAGCATTTACAGAGTGCCTAGTACACGTCGGGCACTGTTTTGGCTCTTTGCAGTACTGAAAATACAAAAAAAACAGTTTTAGGAGTTCCCTTCGTGGCTCAGTAGTTAATGAATCTGACTAGCATCCAGGAGGACGCGGGTTCGATCCCTTGCCTTGCTCAGTGGGTTAAGGATCCGGCATTGCCGTGAGCTGTGGTGTAGGTCTCAGACGTGGCTCGGATCCTGCATGGCTGTGGCTGTGGCGTAGACCGGCAGCTGCAGCTCTTGTTAGACCTCTAACCTGGGAACCTCCATATGCTGCAGGTGTGGCCATAAAAAAAAAAGCCAATAAAACAAAACAAAAAAACCCTAAAAAAACAGTTTTAGTGGCTGAATGTAGGTAAAGCACATGAACGACTTGCCGAGCAGGAGATCCTTGATGAAAGAAAGAGGGGCGCCGTGATCCCACCGCACTGCAGGACATTGCTTTTGGAAGGGTTTTCATTGTGGTGAAAACCGTTGGAGACCCTGCTGCATCCCACAGAGAGGCTGGATGGGACAAGCTGCCACTAGGTGTGGGACAAGGTCTGCAGCTCCTCACTCCAGTGTGCAGGCAACCCTGGCCAACCAGAGGGCTGGTTCCTCGGGACTCCCCGAACCCCTGTTCCTCAAGCCTATTGGGTCTTGTTTTTCTAACCAAAGCCAGTGAAGACAATGGCCTGTACCCATCAGCTCATGGCTGGGCACCTTTTCTTCCAAGGAGCAGGCTAAGGGTGACTCCTACAGTTTGGTGTGTGTGTGCGTGTACACACACACGTGCACACACACACCCACACACCCACACACCCAGTATGGTCCTTACTCTGGATGTAGCACTGACCATGATCTCACAGCTTAGCCAAGCATGGCCAGCTCAGGTAACCACCCACCCACACCCCGGCCCTGGGGTTGTGGAGAGGTGAATGGATGGGAGGGGCCTCCAAATTCAGAGAGAAGGAGAACCAGGTGACTAAATCTTGAAGATTTCTTTGGGGTTCAAACCAATGGATCCTGGGATGCAGCCTCCTCCTTGGGTCCTGCAGGTGGAGGTGATGCCCTGTTTCAGGCTCACACCTGCTTGCCTGGGTGTCCCTACCTCTGAGGCCTTACTTTGGAGGCAGAGTCTCTGGCCATGCCCTCCCCACCTTCTCACTAGGAAGGGAGCTGAGATATTAAGGCTGAAGGAGAAATGGAGCATGTGAGGTGCCAATGGGCAGTCTGGCAGGAGAGCACTGTCTCCTGGGATGGGATTTTCCTGTTCTTTTCATGTGCCTCCCTAGGAAGCAGGGGGCAGCCCTCTGACTTCGGAACACTGGGCTCCTCCTGCAGAGACCAGGCCTTTCCCTGCCCTGGCTTGTTCCCCTGCCGTGGTCAGAAATTCAGTTGGCAAAGATTCCCCAGGTCTGGGCTCTGGCTCCTTGGCCTTGTCTCTCTGACTGGAGCTGAAACCAGCCCCTCCCTTCCCTGTCTCCTTGCAGATTTCTTGGATGAAATTGATTCTCTTTAAGCTTCTCACCCCGATGCAGCTTAGAGCGGCGGGGCCAGTGAGCATTTTCCTCATCTGATGAGCAGTGTCTGTTAAACCCTCAGATGGGATGTGTGGGGGTGTACGCTCATGCGTGCATATGATGCTGCATATGAAGGGTAGGAAGGGGCACAGCTCTCTTAACAGAGGTGAATGTGATGCCTCCAAAGCCAGCTGCTTTCCCTCTGGGACTGGCCAGGGCAGGACACAGGAGCAAGCTTTCCTGTGGTCAGCTGCATGGCTGCACTTTCCCCCTGGAAATCAATGTAGGCAGGCAGAGGAATTGCCATACTCAGAAGACCAGGAACAGATATTTTTCGGCAAAACTCAGGCTTGAAATGTTAAATTCCTCTTCAGTTCTCCTCTTTCTATCCCTCAGAGATTGTTGTTGGGGTATTTCTAATGACTGTGCCATTGGTGTCTTTTTGGTTCCCATGGCCACGAGCATCTTACTGTAGGAACCCACATGCAATTCCTCTTATATCCTGAAATCCTCCAGCCACCCAGGGTTTCTAGAACCTGCCATGACCTTGCTTACCTGTGCCTTTCCTCACACCACCCTCGAGTGTCCTCTGTCCTTCCTTCATGTCTCTCTTCATTCAAAGTGCTAGTAAAGTTGTGTCCTCTCCATGAAGTCTCTGTCCCTGATGGTCCAGTGGTTAGGATTCAGTGTTCCCTCCATGAAGTCTCTGTCCCTGGTGGTCTAGTGGTTAGGATTCAGTGTTCTCTCCATGAAGTCTCTGGACCGCCCTTGCCATCAAGCTCTCTACTAATAATTTGCCTCGAGTATCATTTCTCCAATGAGATTGTAAAGCTGTAAGGAGCAGCTTCTGTGTCCTATTTTATCCTAGGGTTCCCAGAGTCTAGCATAAAGCTTCCTAGAGAAAATGCTATGGACGCAATATTTGGACTGCTGGAATTGGGAGGTGAGGCCTTTGAGGGTGGAGCCCTTATGAATGGGATTAGTGCCCTTATAAAAGAGCCCCCCCACCCAGACCCCAGCCTCCAGAATGGTAAGTAAATGTTTGTTGTCTAAGCCACCCAGTCTGTGGTAATTTGTTATGGCAGCCTGAGCTAAGATGGTAAGTGTTCAATAAGTATGATTTGCAGACTTTGATCTAGCTCCTGCCTACCTTTCTGGGATTTTTCTCTCACCAGTTCCTCTTTTCTTCCTAACACCAACCGTCCTGAACTATCTGTGGTCCTTCTAGAGCAGATTTCTCAGCTTCTCATCCTTGGCACTATTGCCATTTTGGGCTGGATAATTCTTTGCTTGGGGGTGGGGGACTGTCCTGTGCATTGAAAGATGTTTAGGGGAGTTCCTGTCATGGCTCAGTGGTAACGAACCTGACTAGTATCCATGAGGATGCAGGTTTGCTCAGTGGGTTAAGGACCTGGGGTAGCCATGGGCTGTGGTGTAGGTTGCAGACATGGCTCAGATCCCATGTTGCTATGGCTGTGGTATAGACAAGCAGCTGTAGCTCCAATTTGAACCGTAGCCTGGGAACTTCCATTTACCGCAGGTACGGCCCTTAAGAAAAAAAAAAAAAAAAAAAAGGGAAAGATGTTTACCAGCATCCCTGGCCTCTACTCATTGGATGCTAGTGACATCTTGAAGTTATGACAGTCAAAAATGTTTCCACACATAGCCAGATGTCCCCTCAATGGCAAAATCATCCCCAGTTGAGAATCACTGATCTAGAGCTTTGTCTTCTCTCATATTTTTATGCAACATTTGCAGTTGCCTTTGCTTAGCACTGATTTCCCTTGTTCCACCTACCAAATACCTAATCACCTTTTGAAACCCAGGCCAGATGTACTTTCCTGGAGGTCTCGGATCCTCATTCTGATCCCCACGTAGGCCCTTCTGCCCTCCTTCTAAACCCCACATCTCTCCCATCATGCTATCCCTCACATCCCCCACTGCAGTTGCCTATTTTTGCATCATTCTCTTATCCATTGTATTAGACCTCTTCAAAGCAGAATCTGTGATTTTTTTTTCTTCAGCCCATAATAAAGGGTCTTGAATATAGCAGGTGGTCAAAATGCATTGAGTGAATGAATGGAAGACTTGATGAATGCCTGCGTGATTTGATAGATGGGTGGATGAGTGAGTTGATAGACACACTTGTAGGTGGGTTGGTGGTAGAATAGTTGCATGGAAAGGTAAATTGGTAGATAGAAGGACAGATGAGGTTTATTAATAAATTAATAGATAAATAAATAGGTGTGCTATTTGATGAATGGATGGGAGGGTAGGTAGGTGAATGGGTGCTTGGAGAGATGGTTGGGTGGATAAGTGGGTGGGTGATTAGAGAGATGGGTAAACGGATGGATGGATAAATAGCTGGAGATTGGGCTGATGGCTATGTGGGTGAATGGATATCTAGCTGGTGGTTGGGTGGAAAGATGGATAAAATTTATGACTGAGTCAATAAATGGATAAATGAATGTGTGCATGGTTTGATGAATGGAGGGGAGGATAGATAGATGAATCAGTGAATGCATAGATGGGGTGTAGATGAATTTGATAGCGGGTAGATGGATGGGTGTGTGGGTGAATGGATGTATAGGCGGATGTACAGGTAAATGTTTGAATGAATTAACCTAGTTAGGGGATAAAAGGAGTCTATGAGTGAGTGGATGCATGGATGGAATGAGAATATGTGAATGATTCAGTGTCAATGGGAGAGGCCATCCCCCTGTACTTGTCCCCTCATTTGGACATCCTGGAGGGAGAAGCTGAATCAGTGGAGCAAGAGCATCCTGAGGATCTGGAATTGTGAGGGAACCCCAAATTCCACATTATATGTATAGGCAGCCTTTCCATATAAAATCTCCTTTTGAGTTTCCTCTCTTTATAATCCCTTGCATGTTGGGTTAAGATAGGCTCTTTTAACGAGGGTTCTTTTGTTCCATTTTAGAGATGGGAACTGAGCCACAGAGCAGGTCAGAGCCCAGAGCAGGTCAAAACCACTGGATGTAGATTCCAGATCTCTAACTCCCAGGCTGCTACTCCTGGAAAAAGATGCCCTGCCTTCTGCTCTGGGGGCTGAAGACAACCTGGTCAGGGACTGGCAAAGTCTTTTATGTACAGTAAGGAAGGGCCAGGAATCCTGGCCAAGAGCACAGTTTCTGAAGTCAGAGAGCTTGGGGGTGATTCCTGGCTCCGCTAATATCTTGCTGTGCCATCCTGGGTAAGATGCAAAGCATCTCTAAGCCTCAGTTTCCTCATTTATAAAACGGGAGCAGTACTGGTTCTCAGAGGATTGATGTGAGGGTGAAAAGAAAATTTGTGTAAAACACAGCACAGTGCCTGGCATGTAACACACTCTCAATAAGTGTTAGTTCTTCTTTTCTGAATATTATTATTAATATCATTAGCATCTTGGACATGATCATGTTCATGATCAACCCCTTGTATAAAGGATCTGTGCCCCAGTGTTGAATGATAGAACAGGATGGGGAAATGAGTGGCCATCTGGTCCAGCCTTTCCCATAATGCAGACCCCACGGCTTACAGGTGAAATAACCCATCAGGACCCATATAGGACCCATGCAGCACTTGCCTGAGACTCTGCAGTTTCTTTCCGATATCCCTACTGCCTCCCCCGAGAGCCTGAGCTGTGCCATCCTGGGAGGAGTAACTGCTCTGGTTAGGGAGGTCCTGAACTGTAGTTCTCTCTTCCTGTGGGATTTCCATGAAGCTGCAGGATAAGTCTCATCCTGCTCATCTCCAGAACGCCCATCTGCTTTCCAGGATTCAGGACTCAGCTGCCATGTATGTATGTATGTATGTATGTATGTATGTATGTATTTATTTATGACTGCCCCGCAGCATATGAAGTTCCCAGACCAGGGATCAGATCCATGCAGTTGCGACCTAAGCTGAAGCTGCAAAAGCAGCAATGCCACATCCTTGACCCACTGTGCCAGGCTGGGGATGGAACCCGCATCCCAGCGCTCCAGAGTTGCCACTGATCCTGTTGCAGCCATAGCAGGAACTCCTCGGTTGCTCTTTCTTACTGAACTAAATGAGGTCTAGCAAATGGTTAGGGGCACAGGCGACCTGCTGAACCCATCAGAGCCTCAATTTCCTTGTCTGTGAAATGGCAACCAGGATATTTCCCAGGGTTGCCTCGAGGGTAGAGACTCTAGCACAGTCCCTGGCACGTGGAAGCCACTCAGCAAATGTTCGTTCCCTTTGCTCTTCTGAGAGGCTGAGAATTCAAAGGGGAGGGAAGCTTCGGGACTCAAGGCTGAACACCCAGAGGCCGAGAAAGAGATTCTGGAAAAGTCAATGGCAAAGAATGGCCCAGCAACAGGGAGCCTGAACCTGGTGCTAGACGCTCTGATGACTGGTCTGCCAGCCCAGCCAGGCTCTGTCCAGTCCAGGAGCGAAGGTGTTAATGAATCTGTCTGAATCAGCCACACAGGATTCCAATCCATATGCCAGGCTCAAGGCTCCCAGGAATCAGATGAGGAGGAGGCTTCCTAAATTAGAATCAGAGTGCAAAGCTGGGGTCACACCTCAGAGCAAGGGTCAAGTGGGGGAGCTGCTTCAGGCTGCAGGCAGGCGGCTCACTCAGGCTGCTGCAAGCGGCCACCTTTGCCTCTGTTTACAGAAAACAGACTGGAGACCTGTGACCCGGAGGCCACACGTGACCCAGCCAGGGGACCTCACCCCTACCCCACCCCGCCAAGGGCTCCTGGGGCCTGGAGCAGAGGCCTATTTAGCTTCTGGCAGAGCAGGAGCAGGGGGAAGGAGGGAAGCTGGGAGGGGACCGGCAATTAGGCTGCCTGAGCTGCCAGCAGCCAGGATGCAGGTCCTCGCTCCCGCTCTGGGCAGAGAGGGCGCTTCATTAGCTACTGGGTGTCTCCAGCACCTGGGTGTGGCCAGGGAGGCGGGGAGGGACGGCCAACCTCAGGTGGCACATTAATAAAAACACACTCCGTGTAGCCCAGCCGCCTACTCCAGACATCCCAGGTCCCTTGGCGCCTTCCGCCAATGCTCTGTTCCTGTTGGAGGCTAGTCTCCCGCCCAAGTCAGCTCCCACCCTCCACCCCACGTTGGGCCAGAACCTGAGGCGCCTGGGAGGGCTCTGCACCCTGGTGAGCAGGCTGGGTTTGAAGAAGGAAAAGGAGCACCCCGAGGTTCTGATTTTGGTTCCACAACAAAAGATGCTAATTGGTGGAATCTGAGCAGTGAAGACAGTTTTGATTTAGTAGTCTACATTTTGAGGGATATTCAGGTTCGTCACTTTTGTGCACATATGCCTGCTTTACTATTTTTTTGGCAATGAAGTTTAAAGGATACTAATAGAGGCCTCTGCTTGGTGCCTGGGTGGTGTGATAGTCTGGGTCCAGGAATATGGCCTCTTTTGTTTCATTTTATCACCTACCCTGAACCTGAACACAAGGATTGGTCACTTGAAGGGGTAAAAAGAACCCTGGCATGATCCCAGGGACCCTGGGACATTCTGGAATGGGGGCGGTTGCTCTAGTTCCTGTGGAAATTTAACTGGAGTTTAAACTGCAGCTTGACATGTTGGAGGACAGGGGACACTCTCTGTGGACAGATCTGAGGATGGACGTGTCCTCCTGGCCCCCGAGGGAGGGGATGTGAGAGCCTGAGGGGCCAGCTCCCCCTCAGAGGGGCGGCTACGTGGCCTGTCTCTCCAGATCTCTGGGTTTTCCTCTCCATGTTATAAACTGGCGACATGGACATCTGATACGGAACAGAACCTAGTGATCATCTAGCAGAGTCCAATGCAGAGAAAAGCCTTATGGTGAGACCCAGGGCTTTAGAGGAGCTGGGAACCCCTGAAAACGGAGTACAACATTTTCATGGGTTTGTGCATTTCTCGGAGCTAGGGAACTGTCTATGCCTTTGCAAGAAGGCTGCATGCAGGACTGTTCAGAGTGGCCGATTTAACAGTGGATCTGTATCTAATGGGGCCAGGGGTCCAAGGTGCCCACCTGCAAAGGATGGGGTGGGAGCGAAAGGGGGAGCAAAAGGGGGCTGCCTGTAGGGGAGCGAAAGGGGGCTGGGGCCAGGGGACACAGCCCCCTCTGGTGAGAGCCCCCCGCCAAGCATCGGTACACCCCTGTTGTCCCTACCCCTCCCACCCCCTGCAGAAATGCAAGGTCCCAATTGATGAGCTCTGTGGCCAGACCAGAGCCCTTCTGTTAAGCAAACACAGCAGCCCTCCATTTAGCAGAAATAGCTCTGGAGCAAAGAAGGAGGGAGTGTGTCCACAAACCCATTTGCCGTTTAGGTGTCAGAAATAAATTTTACCACTGGAGTCTGTAGCATCTGATTAGTGAATTATTCAGTTGGGATATTGCGTTCCCTCTGACCTCATTAGTAACCCTGAGGTGAGAGGGATGCATTAGAGTAACCACCGGGCTGTCACGGAGGAGCAGAGTCGGGGCATTAAAGTGGATTAAAGTGCTTTACCAAGAACTAGAGCACAACTCATAAAAACAGCGCATTGTTAAACCAGGGCTCAGCAAATAAACAGGCAGACGCCACAGGGAGGGCGGGGGGAGGGGGACAGCAGGGGGGGAGGGGCAGCTTTGTAGCCATGTTGGCAGTTCTGCCTCTCTGGCTGATGGCGCTGGGAACCGGAGTCGGGGGCAGTGTCCTCTCCCAGTCCAGCTGAATTTTGTATTTGCGTTGAGCGCCTTCTCAAAGCACCTGACTCCTTCTATGGTCACCCTTTTTGCCATCTTTTGCCAATGGGTCTGAAAGTCCTAGAAAGCTGACAGATTCAGAACAAATGAGACCTTAGTGAATATCTACTAGGTTCTGACTTCTAAGTAGGAGTTTTCTATTTCAGCAAACCTCCTGCCCAGTCCAGGTGACGCGCAGTCAGCTGGCAGAGCCAGGAGCCAAGCCAGGACTCCAAGAGAGCCAACTTTCTTATTTACCCCCAAAGCGGGGAGACCCCAGCCCCCAGGGACGTGTCTGTTATGTGTGCTCAGAGGTCTGGCTGGTCCATGGGTCGAAGGGGGGCACTGGGTGGGGATGGGTGGTCCTGATCTTTGCTCCTCCTGAGAAATTCCAGTCCCCTTTAGGAGTTCCTTGGGCATCTATGTGTTCAAAACAACACTCTTAGCTTTCAAACCCAGCCAAGCTGAGCCGACCTCTGGGTTCTGGACCCTCCAGAGGGACTGGTGCTTGGAAGCGAGCATTGGAGGACCAGCCCCACATGTGCTTCTCCAAATCAAGGGCTCCCCAAGCCTCTGGTCCTTTGTTTTGGGGGATGGAACCTGTCACCTAATCCTTAACACAGAGGAGCCGTGACTGCTCCCAACACAGGAAGCCTAAGCAGTGGATGGGTTGGGTTAAACAGTTTTCTGTTTCTTTCTGATTCTGAAAGCTGATATCCAAACTGTTGTTACTAAGACAGCAGAGCCCAGCAACTCATCTTTATTTATGTCAGAGCATTGCTCACAGACCTGAAGATGTTGGGGGCTCCTTGGAAGGGCCAAGGATCAGAACATGAGTGGGCAAAGGCAAGGAGCTGCAGGGCTGCGGTGTTCCAGGCCTGGGTCTAGCTGCAGAGTCCAAGACGGGCTGCCGAGGGCACATCCGCCCTCCTTTGTTTGGCGATGGGGCTCTGGGCTGGAGTTCAAGGCTGTCTCGGGGGACCCAAAGCCCCAGTTAGTGACCGGTGTGTTTGCACTTGTTTGTTCAGCAGCAGTCGCAAATGGATGCTAAAAGGCTTTGTGGTTCATTGATGGTCATGCTCCTGTGCAGCCCATTCTTCATCCATTTCTTGGGTGAGCCACAAGCCCTCCACCTTCAGCCCCCACTGCTGCTCGTGCCTGGCGCTGGGTCCTAAGTCCTGCCTTTCAGGGCCCTCCATGCCAGCAGCCCTAGGAGGTGGGGTCCTCCAGGCCCGTGTTTTGCAGACCCGCGGCAAGGCTGGGTCTTGCTGGCTTTTCCCGCAGCTCTCGGTCTTCTGTCTGAGCTCATGGTAACCAGTGGGGCAGGTCCATGTGGGAGCACACAGGCCCCAGTGGAGTTAGTAATTCATTCAAGACGCCTCAGAGGCTCTCGATCATACAGGGCAAGAGGCCAGAGGGACAGGCTGTCGGGAGCTCCATTATCACTTTGCTTTGGAGGGTGGCCCTCAAATTTGGGATCCCGATGCCGATTCCACTGAAGAAGTCATATGTGGCATGACTGTGTGGGTGAAGGCAGTACCTCCTTTTCACACACTGAGAGCATACTCCCCAGAGCTGGAGACAGAGGTGAGGGAAGCTGGCTGGGCATCTTTAGCTTAACGATACCTTGAGGTGTTATCAGCACAGATGAACCTTGAAACTCTTATGCCAAGTGAAAGAAGCTGGTCATAAAGGACCATATATTGTACGATTCCACTTATGTGAGATGTCCAGAACCAGAAAATCTCTACAGACAGACAGATTGCTGGCCCAGGCATTGGGAGGCATTGGGGACTAAGCAGTGATAGCTAAGGGTCTGGGGTTTCTTTTTTTGAGTGCTGATGTGTTCTAATATCGACTGTAGTGACAGGTTCACAACTCTGTAACTATAACAAAAGTCACTGAATGGGATACTTTAAATGGGTGAATTGTGTGCTATGGGAACTACATGTCAACAAAGCTGTTAAGAAGAATCCCTGCACTTTTTTCTCCTCCCAGTGCGTGTTTTCCCCTTTCCCTTCTCCCATTGACATAGGTCCTGAGCTCGGAGCTCCTTCTCCTGGGGGAGAGACGGTGGGAAATGTAAAAAGCCTGCAGGTCTCATGGACTTTTGTGCTTCCAAAGCCTAAACGCTTAGCAAAGTTAGATGAGTTATGGAGACATGAAAAAAGACGGAAGAGATGCTTCAGGACAAAGAGTCTTGGAGAAGCAAAATGGAAAGCAAGACTTTTCACCCTCAACTGGAAAGAGATCCCCCCAGGCAGTAGAGAGGAGGAGAGAGGCGTGAAAGTTCTAGAGCAGTGGGGACTCACGCCCTGTTCCCGAGAGAACCCCAGGGAGGAGACAAGACCCCAGACAAGTGTGTCTGCATGTTGATGCACCTGGTGGCTCCACCACCTTCTCTTGATACATAACATACCACTCTGAATGTTGTGAAACAACCATTAGGTTATGCTCTCCGACTCTGGGGTTCAGCAACGCAGAAAGAGCACACATTGTCCATATTACACCATGTCTGGGGGTGACTTGCTGGCATGGGGGCTGGAAGCCCCTGGAGTCTTTTGACTGTGTGTCTGGCTGTTGCTCCTGGCTGTCGGCTGGAGTCTCAGCTGGGACCATTGGCTGGAACACCCATAGGTGTCTTCTTTATGTGGCTGCTTGGTCTTCCTCCTAGCATGGTGGCTTAGGTTCCAAGAACAAGTATCCCAAAGAACCAGGGAAGGCTGTCCCTCCCTTGAGGGTCCCCCACCTCTTGATGGGAGGAGTTTCAAAGTCGCACTGGAAGAAGAGCATGCCGGATGGAAGATGGAGATGTGGCCCTCTTTGGAAAATACAGCCTGCCGTGTGGGATTGTGTGCAGCCTTGAGAAAGTGTCCTTGTCTCAAGTGCTGTGCAGGAAAAGTCATGAGCTGTCCCCCCAGTAGGTGCTACAGAGAGTGAAGCGGAGTGATCTGACGGAGGTCATCTGAGCGGAGAGATGGCTGAGAGCCTCTCTCACACTACTTATCCCACCTCATGTCATGGCATAGCTAAAGTCCCAGAAGACCCGACCTAACCCCAGGGACTTTGGTGAACAGGAAAGCCTCAAGATGGACCAAGATGACATTCCTCCCAGCCAGGATTGAGGGGGTCAAGACTGGAAATTATATAGAGTGTTAGAATCAATGTTCGCAAATTGCACGCTTAGAGTTTGCAGCATAAGCTTTGTTCTTGCTCTGCCTTCATTCATGAATACAAAGAGGTAACCAAGGGGACAAGGGACAGATGCCCAAACGAGGAGGTAGGGTTCAGGGCTCAACTGGGCTTTCTCCCCCCAGGTCTCAATCCCGCTGTGTGACATTCCATGCTGTGTGACACATAGCACCTCCGTGTCCAGAATATGTTGAAGCTCAGTGAACATGCGCCCCTGTCACATCACTGTCCTACATCCTAAGCCGGGAGGTGTCCCCTCTTGAGTCCAAGAGTCATTTGTATTCCTTCTCCAGATTCTCAGAAGCTTGTCCAGAGCTACCAGTCTTTCCGGCCCCATTCAAACAAGCTGCCCATGATCAAATCAGTGGTTCTCAAAGAGGGGACACTTGGCAAGGTCTGGGGATATCTTTCATTGTCACAACTGTGAGGGTAGCTACTGGGGTCTGGTGGGTGGAGCTCAGGACACTGCTAAACACTGTGCAGTGCAGGCCAGCCCCTCAGTAAAGACTGGCTCAGCCCTAAACGTCCATCATGCCACAACCCCAGGCCAGGGGTCCCCACAAGAAACAGATCTGAAAGGAAATTTTGGAAATCCTTGTTGGCGTTTCCTCTCCCCATCAGAAAGGCATCCCTACCCTCTCCCTAAGGTGGTGACAAGTTTTTCACCATATTCCAGAAGCCCAGCCAGGCTAAGTTCCTCAGAAGTATGAAAGTTGAGTCAGTGGGTGATTTCTTTTTGCCTTTTGCAATTCTTCTTATGCTAAATATAATTTTTTATTTTTAAGGCGTCATGAAATCTGCCATCCTTATAGACCAAAACGTTTTCCAAGGTAACAGTGAGTTTTATAGATCGGAAGATGTGGTTGCTTGACAAGAAAAAGGATGACAGGTCCAGAGTCCAGGTTACTTTACCTCGAGGTCAGGGATAAGGAGTTTGGAGACCCTGAAAGGAAAAACCTGGTATGAGTTGTTGATTCTGGTTGCAGAGATTTCCAGGAAGGCGTGGTCAGAAAAGGCTTAAGGATGGAGTGTAGGTAGACAGAGGCTTCGGGAAAGAAGGGCCAGCTGGAGGGAGGGTGGGCAGGGCTGCTCCTGCGCCACGTGCCAAAGGGGAGACAGGTCCTGGGAACTTCGGGAACCAGAGGCAGAGGGGTAGCTTTGTGAAGCTCAGAGTGGACCAGAACTTGGGAATGACCTTGGCTTTCTTGGGGAATCCTAGGAGGATCAGAGATGAAAAAACAACGGTGGAGAACGATGAAGGAGAGGCAGAAGGCGGAGGGTGCTGTCTGGAGATGGAGGGGGAGCAAAGGGGGAAAGTGGTGAGCAGGGCCTGTGGATATTCCCATTTCTGTACATCTGGCCAAGGAGCTTTATTCCAGACAGGTGCTAGGGGGTGGTCTGCTTGGCAGGACCCCTTCAGCAAGGGCCAAGGAGGAAGCAAAGACGGAGGTCAGGGCTGGGACCCTGGGAAGAGAGCTTCAAGCTCCCAGAAAGAAGTGTGGGTGCACTCAGGGGTGCAACATCAGAGAGACACAGGGCAGAACCCACAGAGTGCCCTCCCCTCCCCCTGGGGAGCGGTAGTCAGAGCCTCCTGGGAGAAGCGGGAGGGGAACAGAAGGGGCGGCGCAGGGAGGCAGAGGGGGCGCAGGGGGAGCTGGGCTGGGGGCAGGGAAGTGGCGCTCCTCCCTGGCGTTTGCTATTTCAGACCCCATTGAAAGTCTGTTCCTCCTGGGTCTCCCTCAGACTCCAGTGACAAGCCTCCTTGCCGCAGCGGTCTCTGTGCTTAACCCCTGTCACTGGGCCATCTGTTCAGAACTCTGATGTGTGCTTCTCCTCCAAGCCACCTCCTATTATTCAGGCTCCTCGCCTGGCACAGATTCTGGCCTTTGCGGCTGGCCCTGCCCCACACGGTAAAACCCAGCCACTCGCTCATGTCCTGAGGGACAGGGATACTGGTGGGCATGTGGGCGAGCCAGTCACAGCTGAGCAAAGAAATACTAGAGGCCTGGGTCCCTGCTCAGCCTCCCTTCAGATCTTAGCCAGGTCTCACCACCATCTGCTCTTGAAGCTGGCTTTAAAAACGTCTCTCCTTAGAGTTCCTCCTGTGGCACAGTGGGTTAAGAATCTGACTGGAGCAGCTCAGTTGCTGAGGAGGCATGGGTTCCATCCCCGGCTGCGTGGTTAAAGGATCCAGTGTTGCCGCAGCTGTGGCTTGGGACTCAGTGCCTGACCCGGGAACTTCCATATGCCATGGGTGTGGCCGTAAAAAAACTCCCTCCTCTTCCTTACTGTGGTGTCCTGTGTTCCTCAGTCACGGTCAGCGGAAAGCTGGGGCTTTTCACATCACACCCCAGTCTTGCTGGAGAGGCTTTGAGGAGCATGGCATCTTCAAGCTTCAGTAGTCTCCCCCTCTCCGGGGTCTTAGACACACAACACTAACTGTTGTGTCCCTCAGAGTCCCATTGTCCCATGTCATCGGGATAGGCTTCCTAGGGCAGCTCTGTAGAACTTTCTCCTGCCAAGGGGATGTTCTGTTTCTGCCGGGTCCAATGTGGCAGCCACCAGCCACATGTGGCAACTGAATCCTGAAATGTGACCAGCGGGCCTGAGCAATGTTTAAGTTGAATTAAATTTATTTAATCTTTAATTGACTGAAATTTAAACTGAAATAGCCCCAAAACCACAGCTGCAAACTTAGGAACTTGCTAAAAAGGCAGAATCTCAGGCCTCACCTCGGACCTCTGGGGTCAGAATCTCTAGGGGTGGGTCCAGTGATCTGGGGCTAGGGCTGACCCACCCTTCAGGAGGTATTTGTGCTCAGAGGTTTGGGAAGCCCAGCTCACCTCTGAATGCCTCTTACCCCAAGTCACCTGGCCCTTGGGAGCCAGGGTTCCGGAAGATGGTTCCCACCCTGCTTTGGGCCTGTGCACCCAGTTTGTTGTCCACACTGCAGGCAGAGAAGGCAAAACTGGCCTCGGCTGGTGCTTCTCACACACCCCCAGAGCAGGCAACGGGCCGTGGGAAGTTCTGAATAATGAATGCAGCAGAGAGGGGCGCTGGCTTTTTCCGTTCGCTTGCTGAGCGCCTTTCCCCGTGGGTGAGGTGTGCAGTCATCACCCACCCAGGAGCAATTTTCCCCGTGAGAACAGGCCCCGCCACCCCCCTTTCCTCCCTCGCCCCCAGGAAGCTAGGAGCTGGCTGGGGGAGGCTTCCAGCTCTGCCTGAGGACCCTGACAAGGAGATCCAGCGTGCTCAGTGACAGAGTGGCAGGGGTCTTCTTGTTCCTTTTCTCTAGCTTATCATCCCTGTTTATTGTGCTAAGTGGTTGGTAGGCTTACCCTTTACAGCGGTTCTGTTTCTTAGAGGAGATGCCTGAGGCTCAGAGAGGTTAAGTGAATTGACCAAGATCAACAGGTGGTCTGATTCCAAAGCCTGAGTTTCTACCTGCAGCCCCATACACCCCCACAGGCAGCAGATCAGGGTCAGCCCCCCTCTCTGGAGCCCTAGGAAGAGGAGGGTGTGGGGACCAGCTGGGGTGTCACTTCTGTTAGTGCCCAGGAAGTGCTCTTCTCTGCAGAAATCCCTGAGCAGTGATTCAAACCTGAAGGATGTCGACTTGCAATTTATCTTCCATCTGAGAACTTTATATATGATTCACTTAATATCAGATTGCGTGGAAACCCTCACCCATTCCTTCTCCCTCTGTCTCTTGTCTCTTTCCAAGTTTCATTGCCATCTGCCATGCAATAAGAGCGGGAGGTGGGCACCAAGAAGGTCCTTCCTGATTTCAGAGGGGTCCCGGAAGCGGGCCAGGCAAGTGAAGGCCCACTTGAAGTTGGAGGCTGGCAGGCACTATCCAGAAGGTCTGGGACAAGAGAAGTGACATTGTCTAGCATGAGGGCTCTTTCAGTACCGGGCCTGTGGTGGCCTGAATGTGATCCCTTCCTGGGAGGTCAAAGTCCCCAGGAGAGCTTAGTCCTCCTTCCCCAGGAAGACCCCACGGAACCCCCAGAATGTCTGGTTCTAACCTTCTTTCACTTTCCTGCTTCCCTTTTGCCCTTTACCAGCTCTCTGCTCTGCCCTCTTTCTCAATCCCCCACCCTCCTGGACACGGACTGTTCTGGGTCTGAGGGCTCCAGCTGTCCCTGTGGCCTCCTGTTTCCTCCACAGTGTCCGTGTCATCTTTGAAGGTTGCCTCTTGACCTTAGGTTGGAGGATAAGGCTCGGGAGCAGATCAGAATGAGAAGGGGGTGTGACAGCCGGGTTACCGGTGGCTTCAAGAAGCTTTTCCCTGTTTGGCCAGTAGGTGGTGCTAGATGCCAGCCGAGGCCCCACTGGAGTCGTGACTAGCAAACCGCAGCCCTGGCTTTCTGTGAAGAGCCCTGCCTGGCCGCCAGCCCTTCTGGGTGGGATGGAGGCGGTGGGAGTTGGGTCTGGGTGGGATGCAAGGGTCCACGGCTGGATCCAGGTGGGGTTCGAGGCTCCGAGACTGGATCTAGATGGGGTTCGAGGCTCTGGGGCTAGATCCAGGTGGGATGGAGGCACCAAGTGTTGGATCCTGGTGGGGTGTGAGGCACCGGACTGGATGGCTGATTCAGGACACTGAAGGGGCCAGGAGAGTTCACTTGCTTCCCTCCACCCACCAGTGCCCCTTATAGGCTGGTCTCTGCTCAAGGAATTAGAATGGAGTTAATAGAACCTGTGCCTTCTTTTCCTCCCCAAGGAAGTAAGAGCAAGTGGGATCCAGAACCTTGCCCCCAGGCTAGCTGAGTTGTCAGTTCATCTGAGTGGAGGCAGGCTCCCTCCCCAGGAGCTCACAGCAGGCTTTACTTCACACAGGGCAAAAATGAGGTGTTTCCACAGCCCCCTCCCCAGGGCTGTCAGCTCCTGGGGGTCATTTCTAGTCACCACCATATCTACACCCCCTACCCAGCTCGGCACACAGCACACGCTCAGAAGGTGGTACCTGACTGAGGGAGTGTGTTGGCAGCTGCCAGAGGCTGTACCCCCCTGCCCCCGGCCTCAGGTATTTAGAACACAGGTCCATCCCTCTGCCTTGGGGGTGGCAATGGCCTAATTGGAAAGCAGTGGGAAGGAGGCCTTGACAGCCCTGGAAGTCAAGACCTGGCTCTGGACTTCACACGTGTCTACCTCTGTTGAATATACTTTTATTTCCTTCATCCGATGGACATCTCTCTAAGCAAAGACACCCCCTCAACAAGAGAAAGGACAGAGAGCCTGGGCACTGGGCTCCAGAACCTGTATCTTAACCCTTAGGAGCATAGACCTTGGAGATGATAGATTCAGGGGCTGGGCAATCGGAAGATGGAAAAGGAGGTCATCCTTGGGAGGACCTGGGCTGATGGGCTCACGTGCACAGCCAGCATGGAGAGGGAGGAGACACTGTCTGGGCAGATAGAAGGGGCATGTCTGGGTAGGGACATGAAGTGATCCCAGTTGGTGCTGGCTCCTCACACAAATTTCCCTTCCTTCCTTCCTTCCTTCCTTCCTTCCTTCCTTCCTTCCTTCCTTCCCTCCCTCCCTCCACACAAATTTCCCTTCCTTCCTTCCTTCCTTCCTTCCTTCCTTCCTTCCTTCCTTCCTTCCCTCCCTCCCTCCCTCCCTCCCTCTCTTCCTTCCTTCCTTCCTTCCATCTGTCCTTCTTTTTGTCCACTTCCATAGCACGTGGAAATTCCTGGGCCAGGTATGGAACCCATACCACAATAGTGACGAGAGCCTCTGCAGTGATAATGTGGATCCTTAACCCAAGGCACCACAAGGGCAATCCCTCACACAAATTTCTTTTCCTCTGAGACTCGAACTCTGCAGAATGTCCAATTTTATTGGAGATGTGGATAAAGTAGGCCAAATGGACTTGTCGCTGAGCTGAAATGAGGAAGCGGGTAGGTGATTCTCTGGCTCTGCAGAGAGCCGGACACACAAGAAGGGAAGGAGGGATCGATGAGCTGTGAAATAACAAGGGTAAAAGTCAAGTTCTGCCCCTGAAAGCCAACTGGATGCAGGAAGCCTGGCTTCTGAGTTTTCTGCACGAAGGCTTTGGTGCTTCTAGTTAATGGGATTCAGCAGCAAAACTGAATTCGTGTTGGGGGAATG
Source organism: Catagonus wagneri (assembly GCA_004024745.2). Classification (NCBI taxonomy): domain Eukaryota; kingdom Metazoa; phylum Chordata; class Mammalia; order Artiodactyla; family Tayassuidae; genus Catagonus; species Catagonus wagneri. The sequence goes on along the minus strand of PVHT021183526.1, from coordinate 12,164,226 downwards.
TTGAGAGTGAAGATCTGAGCACCTGTCTGCTCTGGTCAAATGTTCTTGGGATGTTCTGCTCAGTTCTAGGGAAATTCCCATGTGATCCATTTCATACCAGATCATGTCGAACCCTCCCCTCTGTTCCTCCTCCCTTTGTCCCGTTCCAGGCTTTATTGCTCTCTCCCACCAAGAGGGGCCAGAGCTGTCTTTTTAAAAACATGTGATGCACTGAAGCAGGCAGCCACGGGTGCAAACAGGACAGGGAGGCTCAAACCACTGAAGGCAGCCGAGCTCTTCATCATGGAGAGAACCAAGCTTGGGGGCACGAGGCAGTGCAGTCAGGCTGTGTGGGTTGTGATGACCGCTGAGCAGTCAGCAGGAGGGGCTGAGTTCCCTGGAGGTTTTCAAGCCCAGGATGGGGCTGAGTTCAAAGCCCCTGAATGTCCCCCTGGGGTGCAGGGACTGAGATGGTCTTTTTCCATCCCACTCAACCCAGGACTGCCTTGGGGCCACTTAGCCACAACCTGAAGCAGCTGGAAAGGTCAGTGGCCTCACAGCTCTGTCTCTCTCTCTTGGCCCTGTGGCTGCACCCAGCTGCTTGCTGAGCCTGGGACTGCTAATTGCCATGAATTCCCTGGGGTCTTGGGATGAAGACAAGGGCCATCAGCAGAGGTCATGTGCTCCTGGGTCCCAGAGGCGCGACAGCTCAGATATGAAGTCTTCTGATGCTCCCTTCTTGTTCCCTTCCCAGTGAGGAGCCGGGGTTCAAATTCTAGCTCAGTGACCCTGACCAAGTCAGGTGACAGGCACTGGCTGGCTGGGTGGCATTGGCCATCCCTCGAAGCCACCCTCTCCACCTCTCATACTGGAGTTTGAGGCCCCTCCCCTTGGGTCCTGGCCCAAACATGTCTGCTGGACTAGGTCGGGTGAGCACCCTGTCTGGTCTGCAGTGGAAGGGAGGCTCCTGGGATGCAGGACTCTCAGTGCTAAAACGTGGGAAATCCCGGCTGGAGCACGACCAGTTGGTTCCATTACCTGGAGCCAGTGATGCCCTGAAGGACAGCTCAGGGTTGAGGACCGGTGCTCTGTCTCTGTCTTCAGCACTGTCTGAAATCCCCCTGCAGCTCAGGAGCTCAGGGCAGCACCTAACGTGGTACAGGTTTGCCCTCCCTTTCTTCTTGCCAACCATTCATTTTGCTCAGGAATGTCTGATGCATCTTGAAATGAACCTGTTCGTCCCCCAGTCAATCCATCCCCAGAATGGGTGCCCCAGGCTGTCCACTGCTGGTGCAAGAAGGGGGCAGAAGGAGCCGCTCGCTCAGGCTGACCTTCTGAGGGGACAGCGGCCTCTGCTTTCTGTAGTCCTGTAAACACTCGTGGCCAGTGGCCTCTAGAAGCCCGGATCTGCTTCTGGCAAACACCCATTCTTCCGGAATGGGCAAAGTAGACCTTGGGCTCAGTACCTGACTTTCCTTGGAGCCAGGAAATCATTGTGGTCCCTGGCTCCGTTCTCAGATTCTTTGATGTAGGACATCCAGAGGTCCTACGGGAACCTGAAGCCAGTCTCCCAGGTGCCTGAGAGACCCTGCCGCACTGAGGACCTTTCCCACAGCAGAGACTCGGACCTCACCTTGGCCTTCAACTTAGCTTCAACTTAAAACCCTGTCCCAAGACCATACTGCCCATCTTGCAAGTTTTGTCCCTGGGACCCCAAGAAATGTTCTACTGGATGGAAGATGGCAGAAGGGAAAGAATAGGCAAGAATATTTTCTGGTTTAATTTTTTAGTTTAATTCGGTGCATATTAATTAGATCAGCACAGGTGCTGGGCTCTGTGTGAATACAACAGGCCTGGTTTCAGGTTTCAGGGCACCTAGAGTTTGGGGAGGGAGGCAGAAAGACACATGGCCACCTCAGAGCGGGGGTAGGGGGGGGACCCTGGGGGGGGGACCCTCTTGATCTAGAGCCACTGAGCAGAGGGTCCAACCTGGAGGGGCGGGGCTCCTTACGCTCCCCCCACCTCCAATTCTGCATTCTGCTCCTGCACCAGGCTTGCTTCTTGCTGCTCCCCACCAGCATCCCCTCCCTCTTCTAAACCCTCAGCTGCACCTTCCTTCCATTCCTCCTTATCCTGACAGCTGGGACCTTCCTCCATGCTTCCATCCCTCCATCCGTTAGATCCCACTGTCCTTGGCCTTGGGAGGCAGGGCCTTGAGGTCAGACTGAGCTGAGCTTGTGCCTGTTCTCACTGTGCAACCTCAGTCTCGACCTCTCACAGCTCTGCTTCCTCCTCCGTGGAAGTGGATAACCAGAGCGAGCACCCCTGTAGCTGGGAGTCTCCCGCCCCCATCCCCTTCTCTCCCTGTTCAGGGGGTTGCTCCTGGCCTGCCCGGGGGCAGGTCGCTGTGGCCAGGGAGCAGTGGGCAGCTCCAGGTGGTGTGGGGGTCCTTGCTGGGCTTCTTGGGACACTGATAGCCTTTTCAGCTGTCTGTCTCACAGGTAACAAGGGCATGTGTGGGGGAGCTGTCAGTGTTCATCTCCATCCTGGGGTGCAGGGCATCCTGTCCCAGCGAGGCTCCAACTCATCTGCAGAGGACCAGCCATGGAGGACCATGAGCCTGGGCTGCAGGGGTCAGTCCGGGCCAGAGCAAGGCCCCAGGGGACTCCCACTTGCGTCCATCCCCCTGACCCACCTGACTGGCCCATATCGTTCCTGGGTCAGAAACCATGAGCTACAGACAGGTGGAGGCTAGAACTTTCTCCCCAGAATGCCAGGCTGCTGAGCTGAGACCTAGGCTTTCCTGGGGCTGTCTCTGAGGGAGGGTCTTTTGTGAGGACCCTCGGGGAGTGAGAGCTGTCCCTTCTGCTTCTCCTTCTAGGGACTGGGAGGGGTCAGAAGCAAGGCCAACTCTCAGAGTCAGCAGAGATAACCAGAGACACCAGAGAACTGCAGGACTTGGCAGGAAAGCTCTGCACTTTAGCTGGGACCCAGCTAGCTGGGTGGCTCAGCGCAGAGGAATTTGTGAAATCCCCCAGTTGCAACCTGCCCACTTTCCAGATGAGGAAGAGGACACCAGACTTGGTGACCAGCATCTTATTCCCGCAGCAGCTGGCAAAAGATCTCAGCACTCAGGACCATGCCCAGCAAACAGATGAATGGATAAATATAAACCAAGGGCAGAATGACTCTACCCACTCAGAATGAGCCTCTCCCTCATACCCCCTGTGGCATGCTCTGCTTGTTTTCGCCACAGGTAATAGTCTGCTGTCCTCCTTGGCTGTGCTGGCAGACCCTGAGAACAGAGCCCAAGTCCGACCTTCCCACCATCCTGCCTGGCCTGTGGCTGGCCCTCCGTAAAGTCTCCAGATCATCCAAGATTCTCCTCTCTCTTCACTGGATCCATGGGAGGTGAGGGATGCCGGGAGCAAGAGGAAATTCCCATCCTGCCCCACTTCAGCCCAGGAGTCAGCTGGAGAGAAACAGGCGCCTTTCTGCTCACTGGCCCCCAGCATGGAGTCAGCAAATCGGCCATCCTTAGGAAAGGTCAGCTGAATCAGCCCCCCTGCCACAAACGTGCTTGGTATTTTTAGAAGCTTTTCAAGCCTGTGCTCCTGAGCTCAGCAGGAGACACTCAGAGCCTTTGCCATCCAACCCCAGCCCTTGTCCCAGCCCCTGCCTGGCTCAGCCCAGCACCCCCTGGTCTCATAGCTCAGGCTAGTGAAGGTAGCTGCGTCTGCACAGGAGCTGATACAGTTATTTGGGGGGGTGGGGTGGGGTGAGTAAATCCTGACCTCCTTCAGACTGTATAGTATGAGTCCGAGATCCCATCTGCGTGTCACTGCCCCAAATCTATCATGTGACCTTGAGAAAGTCACACTCCCGTATTATTCCCATCTGAACGATGGAGAGGTCATTATATTTACTGGCAAATGCATTTTGGAAAGGAGGCTGGATAAATAGGAATCCAATAAACACTGAAAATTGCTGGATTCTGCTGAGTTCTGAGAGATTGTTATAAGGCCTGAGCGAGGTGAGGTTGGAGAATTTTGTGTTCCTTGGAGAAGGATGCTGAGAGAGATGATGTCATAAAATGCCGTGGTGCTAAAAAAGGTAGCTTTCCACTTGGGGAGAGAGGTGTGTGGTCCTGGGGGTTGGGGCCGGCTGTGTTGAGACATGAGGTTCTGAGCACTCCAGCCCAGAATTGGTTTTTATTGTTGTTTTTTTGGTTTGTTGTTTGTTTATTGTTTGTTTGGTGTTTGTTTGAATGGCAGAGTGGATGCCTTAGAATAGAAGCCTTTGGCTCTGGTCCTAACTAGCTGTGTGGGCTTGGGGCTATAACTTAGTCATCATGGGCCTTATTTTTCTATCTATAAAATGACAGGGCTGGGGAAGAGGGGTTTGGATTAAATATGTGCTTCTTAAAGTGGTAAGTTTCAGTGTTCCACCGTGGTGCCGTGGGTGGCTCAGGTAGCTGCAGAGGTGCGGGTTCCATCCCTGGCCTGGTGCAGGGGGTTAAAGCATCTGGTGCAAGTTGTAGCTGCAGCTCGGATTCGGTCCCTGGCCTGGGAACTTCAATCCCCGGCACAGGAAATTCCATATGCTATGGGTGCGGCCATAGAAAGAAAAAATATATAAAGTGCTAAGTTTCCACTGAGGGTTTTGTGTTAAAATCCCAGGGGTTTGTGAGGGCATAGGAATAATACACATGACGGGCATCTTCCAGGGTCCCCCATTCTACTCCTCAGAGAGATCTGAAAACATTAGTTCACACCAAAACATACACAGACATATTCTACAATAGAATGACACACTGGCTCAGATTTAAAATAACATGTGGGAGTTCCTGCCATGGCTCAGCAGTTAACGAGCCCGACAAGTGTCCATGAGGACGTAGGTTCAATCCCTGGCCTCGCTCAGTGGGTTAAGGATCCAGCGTTGCTGTGAGCTGTGGTGTGGGTCACAGACTCGGCTCGGATCTGGCATTGCTGTGGCTTTGGTGTAGGCCAGCGGCTACAGATCTGATGAGACCCCTAGCCTGGGAACCTCTGTATGCCGTGGGTGCGGCCCTAAAAAGACCCAAAAAAAAAAAAAAAAGGACAAATAAATAAATAAATAAAATTAAACAATAAAAATAATCTGAAACTTCAAGGAAGTTTCCTGCCTGCTGCAGCCCTTCCCCCACCTCCTCCTTTCCCTCCCCCACCCATGGTGGGGAAGGGTCATTCTCCTCTGGGCTTGGGGGTTCTGGTTGGAGAAACACCAGGCTGGTTAATCTAAGGTTTTTTATTTTTTCCCCTTCAGATATTAGCATTCAATAATTATACTGTCTGCTGTATTATTACGGTTATTATTTCAGATATGTGTGCGGGCTTGTGGGGAGGTGAGGTGAGGTTCGTGATAAGCTGACCTTACGAAAGATGATTATTTTCTTGCTTCTCCCTAGAGTTCCATGACTGGAAATTTCTGGTGGACTAAGTTGAAGGAAAAGTGAACTGGCTTCCTTAGGCGGCGGGGAGCAATGGGAGAGAAAAGTGGGAGTCAGGATGAGGGTTGATATTTCAAGTGTTCTCGTCCGCAGTCTTCCTGTCTGAGAGCTAACAGATGAAAAGCATGGTTTCTAACCCAATCAGGCACAAGAGAATGAAGATTCCCTGAACACCCCTTATTAAGCAGCCTCATTGCCCTCTCCCCTAACCCCAGCAAATGCCTTTACCACCCCTGCCTCCCCCCACCTCTCCATCCCTGCACACATATGTGTGCGCCCAGCATGGTCTAAATGCTCACCCACCCACCACCCGCTCCCCCGTGTTCACCTGCACAGCCTGGCACCCACAGATGCCCCCATGGGCTAAGGCTCCCTCCTTGGGCTGAGGCCACTCCTGCCCACCCCTCCTGGACCCCTCTTTCTGCTGCCTCCCCCAGCCCCACCCAGGCTTTGAGCACACTCTTGTTCACCTCATGAAAGCTCAAAAATTAACTCTCTCTGGAACCTGTTCAAAGGCTAATGTGCATCCTTCCTTAATTATTGATTTGTTTATTACAGACGCTTGGGTAGGACATTCAATGTGGCCGCTGTGCCAAAGGGCGCACCTCTAGAACTTCTACCTTTGCCAGGAGAAAGCTGGGACAGTGATCTCCTCATGGGAAGAGGCTAGCTGGGCGTTAGGTGAAGAACCCAGCCTCTAAGCAGCTTATGGACTAGCCGCTCCCCCGACAGAGCCCACCTGAGCCCCGGCCCAGCTCAGTGACCACGACAGAGTCTTCCTCCCCTGGTCTCCTCCTTGTTACCAGGAGAGGAGAAGTGATAGGCAGAGGGCTGTTGGGAGGCAAAAGGGCAGGTGGTCCCTTTCCCTTTCTGCACGGCCTCCGTGGGGGCCAGTTTAATGCAGGAGGTGGTTCGGTGTAGTGGGTGTGTGGTTAGGGTTTAAAATTGTGCTCGTATCGGAGACCAGCTGGTGGACCCTGGACGAGGAATTTAACCTCTCTGGTTCCTTGTCCTCATCTGTAAAATGGCACTTGTGAGGATTCAGTGAAATCGTGCATGCAAAGAGCATAGAGGAATGTTACACATAGAAGCCAGCGTGTGGTGGTTGCAGTTGTCACCATCTTCATGGCCAGTGTCACTCTGCTTGTCTTCATCCCTAGAACCCCAGGATCACAGGAGGTGGCCTGCTGGGGTCCAGGGTGAAGCTTCCCTTTCAGCACGTGGGTGCAGCCTCTGGATGGCCCCTGCTACATCCCAGCATGGCGGGGCCCGGAGCCCAGCACAGCCATTAACTCTGCAGGAAGAGACTGGATCCTCTGACCAGCATGCTGGGGAAGGCTGCCCAGCCTTGGGTGGACAGAGAGCAGAGCTGTCATTGTACGCTGAGAAATTGGGGCCTCAGGCACACCGGGAAGGGTCACTGTGATCCATCCATGGGGTTGGGCTCCTGGGCTCTCTTCCTTGGAGTCCTGAGGATGGTTCTAGAACTGGACACCAGGAAGAGGGCAGCTGGAGGGGAAGACCAAGTACTGCTGCCTTTTGAGGATCCCCTGGCTTTTACCAGTTGGATGAACTCACTGGGTCTCCCAGGTCTGCCTCCTGACCTGGTCTCTGGGACCCCCCCCCAATGCTGCATCCTCACCCCCATAGCTGGGCCAGGGCTCCCCAGGGCTGGGTGTACCTTCCCCCCACTGTCACCTTCGTTCTGTGTCCCACCCCCATCCCGGAACTCCCTGGGCTGGGCTTTTGTTTCCTCGGTTCCCAGGCAGTGCAGCTGGTGCTGTGGGCTGGGGAGGGGGTGGAGGACGTGGCAGAAAGCCCGTGGGAGGGAGCTGTCTCTGAGTTCCAAAGGCGAGCATGGCTCCTCAGCACCCCCAACACACAATATAATGCGGCCCCCCACTCCCAGTTCCCACCCCAGTATTTCAGCAAATAAGACTAATTTTTTTTTTTTGGTTTTCCACTTGCTCTTGATCCCTACTTAAATGTGTGTGCTGTTTGCAGCAGTTGTCAGCACCAAAGGACATTGGAGCCAGTGTGGCGGTTCTTGCTTTGGGCCCCTGTGTGCTGGCTCTTTCCTCCCGCAAGCCCAGGGTCTTTGGGGCCTCACCTCTTCAGCCCTCTGAGCTGCTGGAGGTCTGTGTGCTTTAAAGTTAGAGAAGCCAGGAGGGTTTCCGCAAACACAGAGGGCAGAATTTGTGAGCACCCTAATGTGGGGGCTGAACCATCTGCTAAAGGTGGGACCCTCTAAGGATGGTGAGAAAGAGAAAGGTGCCTCACTCACATTTTATGATTGCCTCCTCAAAGTGACATCACAGGGAGATGCCCCTGGACAATACCCAAGGGCACGTTTCTCAGGTGAGGAGCAGGAGGAAGCTCAGCAAGGTGACAGGATATGCCCAGGTCTCCAGGTAGTAAGTGCTGGAGCTGAGGTCAGAACTGGATTTGCCTGGCCCGCTTATGCTTTAGCTGCTGCTTTGGAGAGGGGCTGTAATATGTAGTGTGGATAGAAGCTGTTGCCTCGCATTTCCTTCTCTCTGAGTTCATCTGGTTGATCACTGCAGGTGAGTCACTCATGAAATGCTGATGGAATGTGCAAGGGTCCTGGGGTCCACTGCCTGGTTAGCAGGAACCAGTGTCTGTTATTTGTGCAGTGTTCAGTGTTCACAAGATGTTTTATTTGATCCTTGGGATCCTTGCTGCAGAGGGGTAAGTGGAGGATCAGTGAAGTTAAATATGCCCAAGGTGATACAGCCCAATAGGCATTTGATACTGCATGAGCCAAGCAGTGCAGAGCTGGATCTGAAAGTCAACATTCTGTGAGACTGAGCCTGAGCCAGGAGAGGGGAAGGTGGGACCCAGGCTGCTTTGGTGAGAAGCAGGTGGAGAAAAGGGCACTGTGGGTGGTGTTGAAGGCAGAGCCACAGCCTGGAGGCTGAACTGAAATGGGCTGGATTGGCTAAGAAAGACAATAGGGTGTAGTGAGGGCCCAGGAGCTGGGGAGAAGGGCATGGCTTTCAGCAGGAAGGAAGCCACAGGTGATGGGGCCACTGGGTCTGGGGAATGGGGCCTGGTGAGGGCCCTGGGAGCTATGGTTGCCAACCTTCTCTGGACTTTGGAGCTGAGAACAGGAGCTACTCATCTTTCTGTTCCCAGAAACCCCTTGATCTTTGCCCTGCCAGGGACAAGTCTGTAGCAGCAAGTGTAACTGGACTGAGGAGGAAGTGGTCAGCTCAGGGCACCCACTTCTGTCCCAGACTTCTTTTGGGGATACACATGGCATTTCAGGCAGAAAAAGGGCTCATTAAATCACCCCCTAAGTGTGGTGTCCACCCTTGAGCTGGCATTGAGGTAGGCCTGGCTCTCTTGGTGCTTACAATCCAGGGGGAAATAGACACGAATCCTTTATTTTCAATGTATTGAGTAGTTCAAAAGTACAGGGGGTTGTTTAATAAATATGTACAGTGTATCTATTATGTTTCCAGTATCATTTCAGGGGTTGACAGATCAGGAAAAAAACCAAATAAGGTCCTTGTCTTCAAGGAACTTACATTTTAAAAGCTGGTAAGAGGAAGAATGTTCCGGAGCCCAGATGTCTCTGCCCCGCCTTGTCCGTGTCAGCTCGCCCCTCTGCCTAAGGAAGGCCGTAGACCCCGGCTGCCCTCTGATCAGTAAATAGGTAAGTGGCTAGTATTGTGCAGAGCGGGGTGTGATGTAAGTTACTGCAGGAGAGCATATCTGGGAAAGTGCGAGGGCTGTGTTTGTGATGAAGGGAGCAGTGTGGGTGCATCCTGGGGGTGTGGGACACGGTCCTCTGGGCCAGCGATGCTGGCGAAACCTTTTCTGTTTGCCTTTCACGTACTTACGTCTATGGATCCCTCGATGCCTGTCGATTCCTGACACCTTGATTTTATTCTCGAATCCCTGTCTGCTCTGGCCCCTGCTCCCTGCAGGATGTGCAGCGGCCCCGCCCTGGGAACCCCCACGGGCCAGGACTGGTGCCACACTGAATTCCCAGCTTGGCCCAGATGCTCACAGCCCCTGGTGATTTGGCAGGGTTTGCCCCCCCTACAGGCAGACCAAAGCCAGCACCCCACCCTGGCCCCACTCCAGAAGGAGCCCCAGCTGGCCAGGGAACTGGGGGAGGGGAAGTTCTTTCTCAGTGGAGAAGCTCCCCAGTCTGGCCCAGTGCTTATTCTGCAGGGACCTGGGACTGGGACCCTCCCTTGCCCCTCCCGACTCTGAGGGTCTAGGAATCTGGCCAAGAGCATCCCCGGGCGGAGCTGAGCCCCTCCCCTCCACTCAGCACAATGCAGGACCTTGCCAAGGGGCACTGCTCTGCCTGCCCTGCCGGGTGAGCTCTATGGGGCTGCGAGCTTGGCTGTGAATGGACAGCTGGTCCTAAGAAGTGGAAAACTCAAGTTAACACCCACTGAATATTACTATGCGTCATGTATGACTCAAAGTGCTTTACTGTAATGATCTCACAATAACCTTGCAAGTTAGATACTGTTTAACCTATATTCTGCAGATGGGGAAACCAAGGTGCAGAGAGTGAAGCGCCTTGCCCAGGCTTACACACTACTGGGGGGCAGAGTGTGTTCAGAGGGTCTCTTACATGACACCCTATTTAGTCCCATCAGAGCTGCTGACTCTCTTGTCGCCAAAGTCAGAGCCTCTGTGGTTTGTATGATCTGGAGCCACTCTAAAGTGTTAGTGGGGAAAGACCAGAAGGCTGGCCTCTTGAAGTATGGGGCAGGAGCTGGGGATGTTCTGCTCAGAGAAGACATGCGATGTGGGCAGCTTCCTGACTGGTCTGCAGATCAGAGACAAGATTTTTCCCTGGCTTCTAGGTGGCAGCACTCATGCCAAGGGTGGAAGCCTCAGAGAGGTTTCAGTATTTCAAACTGAAGGCTATTCAAGGAATAAAGTTGCTTGAGGACAGGGTGGGAGGCCTTGGGGGCTATGAGCTCCCTGTCCCTGAAGGTGTTTAAGCAGAAACGTGGACACATGGGGACTCTGAGGAAGGGATTTCTGCATCAAGTGGGGTTGCTGGTCTTTGGCCATGGGAGTCCTTTCCAGCCCGGAGACTCTATGAATCTGTCATCAGGGATCAGTAGAATACTTGGAGAATCATCTGGACAGTGGTACTGCTGAGGTCGCTTAAGCCCCTCCAGACATGCCCAGAAGGGCAGGAGAGGAGATTCTAGGTGTCCCACAGGGAATCCGCTTTAACAGACAGCAGTGAGCGGTAAGGGGCTCTGACTCCTGGTAGGTAGCTCCAGCCCCCTGGCAGGTGTGTGCCCAGGATCCTGGCACTTATGTCCGGTCCTGAGCTGAGACCTTCTGTGCTTAGATTTTCCTGCTTCCTTGGACCACCTAGGTGCTTGGCTGTCCCTCTTCATGGGGGGCTTTCACTCTCTGTGGATGGTTGTAATTCCTTCCCTGGATACCATTACGTGTTCCCAGATTCCAACTAGCCATGCCTTTGCCCTTGCATCTTGAGCATGGGCCACCCTGGAAACAGCTCCCTCTTGGACCCAAGTCCAAGCCTGCCAGCTCAGGATGCTCTTGGAACAGCAGATTCTTCAAGGCTCAGTTTTCCCTTTGTCTCCTGTGCTCCCCTGACCTCCTAGTCACTACCCAGTACCGCAGCTCTTTTTCACACTCAGAGTTAAGGTGGTGGGTCCCGTTTCTGCTCAAACTAGAAAGGCCTGCAGCACAGCTCCTGGATTTTAGGCTGACATCATATGGGTAGGGTATGGTGGGTAAATCGGAAATGGCTGGGGTCTGGCCTGCATCCCAATAACGTGGCCACTGACTCAGAGACCTGGGTTCATTGGAAAAGGGGATGTGGCTGGGTTAGAAAGGCAGATGTTTGGCCAGCAGGCCAGCGCGGGTCTGCAGGGGTGGAGGGTGGGAGGCAAGAGGAAGTGGTGATTCCTTGGGCAGCATCTTATTTGTATGTTTCCTGAGTCTCCACTCCCTTCCTATTTTTCTAGATGGTAGAAATCTTGGCTTTGGGGATAGCTTATAAACAAGTAGTAAAGGAGAAATGGCAGGTGTACACACAGTTGGTATATGCCCTCCAGGATGAGACAGGTTCAGTTTCTTGAGATGTCAGGATGGCTGGACCACGATGCCCTGGAAGGCAGCCCCCATTCTGCCTGACCGGTGGGTGAGCATATCAGAATCTTAGGGATGTGGTACCAGATGGCAATTGCTCGGCTGTAAACATTTTCTAAAGCTTTACTTATTGTTCAGAAAACTTCGCCAGTTCCTGCCTCTTACTGATGAGCATGGGATCCACTGGTCATTTTCCTCATTTCTAAGACTGATGCTGGCTGCAAGAGTACGGCGGGATTGTCTGCTGATTGGCAGGATGCTGAGTTGGGTCATGATGGCTCTAGGACCCAGCGATGGGCTGGAAACTGGGAATCACAATGATGTGATAACCATTCTTCCTTGTCTACCAGGACTTTTTTTTTTGTCCCTGCCCACAGCTTGCAGAAGTTTCTGGGCCAGAAATGGAACCTGTGACACAGCTGTAACCATAACTACAGCAGTGCCAATGCCAGATCCTTAACCGGCTGAGCCACGGGGAGACTCTTTGACCAAGATATTCTTGCCAAGCAGACAAGACACCCCAAATGCTCTATACCCCTTCTGACCAAGAGAGGGTCTCTATGCCCAACTCCTTCTCCTGCTTCCTCAACCAAATGTGCCTGCTCTCAGAGATTGATGAATCATGAGTGTATTTCCCTAGCACTTGCAGTGAAACCTCACAGGTCTGTTTTGGACAAGGCCCAGGTATTCAAAACACCGCTTAATTTCATCCTAACTGAATAATATCCTGAGAATTGACACCACAGGAACCTCTTTTTTCCTCACCAGTCCCTTCCACCCGGGTCCATGCAGAAGCAGAGACTATTCAAGCTGGAAGGGACTTTGGGGGTCATCTCAGTACTTCTCAGACTATGATGTGCTTATGAATCACCTGGGGAGCTTGTTAAAAGGGATATTCTGGTTTAGTAGGTCTGGGGTAGGGCCTCAGATGCTGCATATTTCTTACAAGCTTCCAGGTGCTTTGGATGCTATTGGACAGAGGGACAGGCTTTGGGCAGCAAGGACCAACCTAGTCATTTTACAGACATGAAAGCCGAGGCCCAGAGGCTTAACTGATTTGCCTCTCCTCTGAAATGGAACTCTGCTCCTGGGCCCATCATCTGCTTTAGAAAGGGCCTTCCTCCTTGTAAATTGCCACTCCTGCTCAGGACCAGAGCTCTAGCATAAGCAGAATGTTCCATCTTAATCTTATTTCACTGTCAGTATGAAAAGATCTCTTGTCCCATCAGGGTCCCTTGCTTCACAGGCTGCATCTGTACCGTCTCTGAAGGGGTTTTAAATGTTTTTTAAAAATTTTGTTCTGATTTTAGAGATGCCTTCCCTTGTCTGCTGGAAGTGTTAAGAATTATTGTCTTTCTCAAAAAAAAATGTGCCAGGCACCTTTAAAACACAACCATCTTAGTTCTGAGCTGGAAAATTGATGCTACATCTACATGGTGTTTCCTGCTTATGGGACTCTCCCCCGTGGTGGTCAAGAAAGGCCCTCTGGGAGTTCCCGTTGTGGCTCAGTGGTTAAGAAATCCGACTAGGAACCATGAGGTTGCAGGTTCGATCCCTGGCCTTGCTCAGTGGGTTAAGGACCTGGCATTGCCCTGAGCTGTGGTGTAGGTTGCAGAGGCGGCTCAGCTCGGATCCCACTCCCGCGTTGCTGTGGCTGTGGCGTCGGCCGGTGGCTACAGCTCTGATTAGACCCCTAGCCTGGGAACCTCCATATGCTGCAACTGTGGCCCAAGAAAAGGCAAAAAAAAGAGAAAAGAACCTCTGTCTTTCTCAACCACCACCTGCCCACCTCCTGAAAAAGGCCAAGCAAGAGCTTTGACAATGTCTCAATTTCCCTGATTCTCAAATATTCCAGAGCCAACTACAGACTAGCACTTGTGGTGGCCTAAAGGCGATTCCCAGTGGACTAAAGCTATCAGAGATGGCCTAGGGCCAGTAGGAACTGGTTTGAGAGTCTAAGGAGGTCTTCACTCTCTGTCCCCTCCTGCTGGTGGGAGGGCAAAATGCCAGTCTGACCACAAGGCCACACTGGCAGCAGGGGTAACGCTCTCACTGAGGCCAAGGGAAGGTGGGATGTAGGGGGGAGTCGGGAAAACTGCCTTTTATAGACACGTTCTTTTCTTTCTTCTTCTTTTTTTCCTTCCAAGTTTACTCTCAGCTACAGTGCCACTTGCAGGAGCCCAGCCAGTCTGTAATTGCGCTCAGGATGGGCCGGCCAGTAGCACCCGCATACCCCTTCCCCCCATCTTGCCAGCAAGTTGCATGACCTGCATCGGAATCTACAGGGGGCGGGGGCGGGGGGAGAGTTCTTTCAGAGGCTGGATGCAGTTGAATTCAGCGTGCTCGCTTCCTCGCCCGCCCTCCTCCGAGTCAGCGAGGAGAGCTGTGCTTTCTTTGCGTGTGAATGCTGTAGTGTGTCTGCCGGCTCGGACTCCCCTAACCCTTTCTTCTCCTTTCCAACAGCGAATGCTCGCATTTTCCCAGCAAACACCTCACACTTGGCATTCTGACGTTTTATTAAAAAGAAAAACCTCTCCCAAGGCAAAAAGCAGGCACCCTCCCCGTTCCGAGGGGACCCGAGCTCGCGTCGAGGGCTGCACCTGCTCTGCGCCCCTACCAGGAAGGGGTGCTCGTGTGGGAGGGAAGGAGGAGGTCCTGCGCCCCCGAATCCGGAGAAGGCAGCCCGCCCGCCCCCTCGCCCGGCAGCCAGCGCAGCGCGCCCGAGAGCCGAGCCGAGGAGCCGGCCCCTGAACGGTACTGGTCTGGTGCTTGCCCCAAAATGCCCCTTGCATCTCAATTTCCCCGTCCGTTTCTCTCCCACGCACAGCTCGCCCGGGGCCACCTCGGATCTCCAGCACAGCCCTTTCGGCGCTAGTTCCTGCCTCCTCCGCTCCCCGTCTGGCCAAGGACGCAAAACCCACCGCCCAGAAGGGCGAGGGGCTCAGGGGCACCAACCCAGCCGTGTCCCGCAGTCTCCTCCCAGGCCAGCCCGGCTCCCTGGGACCCTCGATTATGGAAATGAGTTTTATTTAGACCGAGCACCGCGCGTCCGCAGTCCCAGTCCCAGGCTCTGGGTGCCTCTCTGGCGTTCCGGTGCGCTCCCGCACCCCCGGTCGTCGCCTTCGAGCCCGTGCCCCCGACCCAGGTTCGGGAGCGCTCCCCGGTCACCTCGGCTGCGTTTATTTCACTTCCTTTCGCGGTCCGGATTGCAGCAAAACCGGGCAGCGCGAGGGCCAAAAAGTGGAAAGAAGAGCGTCACGCCGCCAGCTCGCCAAGTCCCCCTCCCCAGTCCAGACCCTCTCAATCCCAACTGCAACTTTTTTTCCTTCCGTCTTGCTTTCCCCTTGGCTGCGACGAGCGGGCGCCGGCCGCTAGGCGTGGAGCCGGCGGGCGGGCGGCCGCGCGGCTGCGGGTGGCTGTGCGGGCGAGGGCCGCAAGCCGGCGAGTGGGTGGGTGGGTGGGTAGGGAGGAGGGGAGAGGACCGGCGCGGTGGAGGGGGGGGTAGAGAGGGGTGTGGGGAGGGTAGTGGGAGAGGGAGGGAGGGGAAAGATTCCGCTCCGCTGCCGCTCCCAGCCCGGGCGGGGGGCCGGGGGGGTGGGGAGGAGGCCGCAAGGGTGGGGGGGGGAGGGAACCGAGGAAGACGCTCCGATAACCCGTGCGTTTCGTAAGGCTGGGAGCACTTGTACATTTCTGCAGGCGCGCGGCAAGCCATTCGCGGCGGCTGCTGCAGCTCCGACTGCATCTTCCTCCTCCTCCCGGCGCCGGGTGTGTGGATGTGTGAGTGTGTGTGAGTGTGTGTATTTTGCAGGTGTGTCCGTTTTAATTCTGCCCAGTAGGTGGGACTTGGTGACTTTAGCACCATATTTTCCTTTTTCTTTCTTTTTTCTTTTTTCTTTTTTTTCTTGTCTTCCCACCGTCTGTTGCAACCCTGCAAAGTCTCGGAGCCGGAGAGCGCGGCTCGTTTTCCGAGCCTTCGGAGCCGGCGAGCCGGCAAGCGCCGAGCCGGCCACCATGCCAGGCAGACCGCGCCACTAGGCGCTCCCCGAGGCTCCCACCCAGCGGCGGCGGCGGCGGCGGCGGCGGTGGCCGCGATGGTTTCAGACGCTGAAGGATTTTGCATCTGATCGCACGGCGTTTCAAAGGCAGAGCCCCCCCTCCCCCTTCCCCCCTCCCTCGCCGTCTTTGTTTCCTTCCCCCCCCAGCTCTCCCCACTCCCCCCACCCCACCCCCCTCTCCTCTCCTCCTCCTCTTTTTTAGAAGCAGCGATCGGAGATGGATGTCTCTCTTTGCCCAGCCAAGTGTAGTTTCTGGCGGATTTTCTTGCTGGGAAGCGTCTGGCTGGACTATGTGGGCTCCGTGCTGGCTTGCCCTGCAAATTGTGTCTGCAGCAAGACTGAGATCAATTGCCGGCGGCCGGACGATGGGAACCTCTTCCCCCTCCTGGAAGGGCAGGATTCAGGGAACAGCAACGGGAATGCCAGCATCAACATCACGGACATCTCAAGGAATATCACTTCCATGTAAGTCAGGCGGCCGCTCCCCAACTCGCCTCCCCGCTCGCTCCGCGTCTCCTTCTTGCCCGCCCGCCGACCCGCGGCCGGGAGCCGGCCCTCCACCCGCCCCAGCTCGCCGCTGCCCGTTGCCCGCCGGGAGCGCGTCAGGCTCGCTCTGGCTCGGGAGATGCTCTTGGGCTGCGTATTCCAGGTGACTCCGGCCTTGGCGAGGCGTGATCTGGCGCTGCGTGTGTGTGCCTCTCCCCGGAGAGGACCCCAGCCCGCCGGGGGCATGCGGGGCCCGGTTCCCACCCCCGCCCCCACCCGCCGCGGCTTGTTTCGAGGGTGCGAGTCGGGTTCTTTGCCCCCTACTAAATAGCAACAGTTTGGCTACTCTCAAGTGGAATAAAGTAGACGAGGTTCGATTCCCTGGAAGCGGCGCCGGCAGCGACAGCGGCGGCGGCCCCGCTTAGTCGGGAGGGAGGGTGACAGGGACTGCTCGCGATCCAGCCGAGAGCTTTAACAATTTCCTTTTGGAAACAGCAAAACATGCTGTCAAGTAAACAAGTTGGGAGCTGGCTGCTCACAGGGAGACTTTGGACGTGTCGAGGCCGTCATGGACGCCTGCCTCTTCCCTTCCCCTCTCGCCCGCCCTCTCCAACCCCATTTTGGGCATTTCCGAGACACCCCCCTCCTCCTTTCCCACCCTCATCTGCATCTGGGCGCCTACAGATCCTGCCCCTGTTGGAGCTTTGATAACTGTTTCAGTAATTCCGAGTCAGGATGATGAAGGGAGGCGAGAAGGCTTGCGCGTTTTGGGGTTGGTGCTTCTTATATGATCGTGCAGATCCATTTATTTGGAAAATTGAACTCTGACCGGCAGCGTTTGCTTGGTTCTGCTCCATCTGAGTGAGAACTGTGGTGGCCTGTCTTTTTTTTTTTTTTTTTGGCAGGGATGGGTGCAGAAGCATGGGTGGGGAGAGGGAGCTTGCCCAGATTTTCTTACACTGACCCTGGCCAGGAGCACCGCCCCCCCCCCCTTCAGAGAAGGGTGTGGATGGCACTGGGAGTGCTCAGGGGATAGGTCCCCTCAAGATCCCCACCCCTTGGAGAACCCTGAAATGGGTGGGATTCTGAGAAGGATTGGCACTGAAGTCCTGGATGGGGTCAGAGGGGGGCATTTGGGTGGACTCAGGAAGGGCTGGATTCGGCCCTGGGCGCTGCTCTCCCAGCCTTCAACCCTCCCTTCGACTCAGCGCCATGGGGCTGCAAAGCCAGGAGGAATTGCAGTCCTGCTCCTTACAAAGCCCAACAGCCCTCTTGGATTAATGGAGACTCTGGAGATTCTGCTCTCGTCCCTGCAGCTTCAGTTTGAGGGGCGTGTAGAGCTCAGGAGGTGTCCCTGACTCTTGGCCCAGGAGACTAGCTTGACCCATATCTTGACTCTGCCATTCACCCCTTCACCACGTTCAACCTGGCTGGCCCAGTGTGACATGATAAACAGCCAAAAGTGGCCAGGGGGCCGGGGGGGGGGGAGCTGGAGAAACAGAATGGACTCAACACAGCCTCTCCCACCTGCAGGCCACAGCATTCCAGCATCCCCAAGGATGAAGGGAGTAGGGTGGGAGTGAGATTGTCAGGGAAACTCTGCCTTGGAAGTGAACTGTGAAAAGTGTGTGTGTGTGTGTGTGGGGGCAGTGTAACAGTGGGTCCAGGAACTCAGGAGCTGAACCTAGAGGTTTCTAGGGGACAGGGTGGGCCAAAGGCTGGAGAGACGGTGCCCCAGTGCCCAGTGTGGGTCTCTGGGAGCTGGTGAGCCTCGTATGACTTGTTCTTGGCTCCGAGGAGATGTGTATCAGTAGGAAGCTGGTGGGAGGCAGGAAGGGTCACAATTACAGAGGCTCTTTATGGCCACACAGAGGTGTCCCTCGTCTGAAAGTGAAGCTCAGGCAAATAGTTTGATAGGGAAGAGCTGGTTGGTCTTTCCAGGCAGAGGGTCCAAGATGCGGCTGCTGGAATGGTCACTGATGGTAAGGGATGAGGTGGCCTCTTGTCCCCTTTGCCATTGAAGGACTCCAAAAGGACATCTGGAGGGACAGAGCCCAGAGTAGATTGGGACTCCTTCTGTGTGTCCCCATCCTTGTTTCAGGACTCAGACACTTTGCTGGGGAAACTGAGACTCCTTTCCTTAAGCCCACCCAACACCTGGGAGCCTGGGAACTGGATTCCCACAGGAGCCCTGCCTAGGGGCAGGCGGGGGAAGGTCGGAGGTCATGGGTCAGATGACCCTTCCTCACCTGTCTTCTCCCCAGTGCCCTGTTAAATCGATGGTTGGTATTGACTGCACTGGGGAGGTGCAGCCTTCCCGCCCAGAGGCCGAGGCCTTGGAGAGAAGGAGGGGAGTCATGCTCACCCTGGGAAGCTGATGCCTCTGTCCCTGTACCCCTGAGTGGAGGCTCAGGCGGCACAGTAACTTCCCTGGGCCACATGGCCCCAGTCGTGACCAGGCTTTGCCCTCTGGCTGTCTGATCTCAAAAGCCCAGGCCCCCGCTCTGTGGGGCCGCCTTGGGGGGCTGGAAGGAGGGGCTGGAGGGCAGAGCAGAGCCTTCTAGGCGGGGGCGGGGGGCTCACTTCAGTGGGACCCGGAAGGGAGGCTTCAGTTTGAGGCTGGGCTTTGCTGGGAAGAAGTGTGATCTTCATATTTCTGATATTCTTAGAGAGGTAGCATCCAGGGTGCCCCGGGCTTCCACCAGCCTGAAGCTCGTGGTGCTGGTGTACGTCTGGGGATGCAACTTGGCCAGACTCTGTGGGGGGTGAGGAAGAGGTTGGGGGCAGAAACTGGAGTCCAGCAGGCCTCGCTCAGGGAACCCCAGCGGCCTCGGCAGAGCCACCCTCCTGTTTGGGGCGGTGGAGACCCGAGGTCCCTCCCTCAGGTGCCACACTGAGCACACCTCAGTTTTCAGAGGAACAAGAGTGTCCCTGTGGCCCTTCCTCTCAGGGGTGAGTGTGTGAGGAGGCTCCTGGGTCCCCATCGGAGGCTAGCTGAGGGCGCCTGTGGGGGGTTAGTCTCAGGGGGAATCAGCTGCCAGGCGTCAGGGCACCCTTCCCACGGGGCCCTGCCTTTTGACCTCTTTCTGTTTGTAATGCCCATTCCTCTGCTGTTGGAGCTCTTGACACACAGTAACCTTACCTAGAAGGGTCCATGCGGCCGCGCCCAACCAGGCTCTGACGTCACAAAGGCAGAAGGGTGGTGGCTGGGAGGTGGCCATCTAGGCCAGGCCTGCTGGGCTGGGTTGCAATGATGCATCCTTTGACAGTTTGCAAGAAGATCTAGTGGGAAAAAATGGATCTCTGGGCTGGGTCCTCTTGGGCTTGTGACAACAACCATGGGCTGTTGGCTATGACTGTCAGGTGCCAGGATCTCTGGTGTTTCTTGCTCTCGGGTCCCTTTATCTCCTGTCTTCCCCGCAGGCCTTCCCCTTGATTCATAACCTTTCTAAGGATCGAGGGGAGATCCAGCCTGGACAGTTACTGGTGGCAGCTGGGTTGTAGGCAGGGGTGGGCACAGAACATCTTGGGGCTCAGCCAGGAGGCTGAGGGAGGTGGGCAGAAGCTTGAGGGGCCTTTGGGGTGAGACCTGAAGGGGGAGTGGTTATAGCTCTGGGGAAAGAGGTACCTCCAGGAGGAAATCTGGGGAACCTGGACTTCAGAGGCCCTGAGGTTTTGTGTGGAGGCCAGGCTGTTGGTGGGTGGGTCCCAGGTCTTCCTGGAGGGCCTTCCCTGATACGGAATCCACAGCTCAGGTCAGTCTTCCAAGACACATTTGGGCGCAGGGCACCTGCTCAGCAGCTCCAAGGGACCTGAGCCCATGACAACTTTGGGTAGAACCAGCCTTGTTGTCCTGGCCCCTGAAGGCTGAGCCCGGAGCCTAGAAGTTGGCCAGCCTCCCGCCAGGGGCCAACTACCCTGCTGCGTGGCCGAAGTAGGTTGCAGTGCTGTGAAGGGGGGCCCTGACGTCCACTCCACAGGAAGCTCCCCACCCTGGCCCTGCCCATCTCTGCCTGCTGCCTCATGCTCTCTAACTGTAGCGGTGGACCAGGCCCCCACTCCAATGGCTCTTTGGCAGGAATGTGGGTAGCCTATGGCCCTCCCTCAGGATGATGGCCTTTGCCAGTATGGTGACATTGCTGCTGCTGCCTGGGGTCCGCATGTCCAATGGCTTATACTGGGATCATAGACACCATCTCCAGCCTCTCTCTGGGGCCTCCAGCTGGCCAGTGGCAGGGTAGGATTAGAGAAAGGGATGGGACATGTGGTCTCACCCCAGACTGCCCCTTACCTGCCGTGGGCCGCAAAGATGGTAGCCTTTTTGAGCTTGGGGATGTAGCGATGAATCGAGGCCATGGGTCAGTGACCCTTCCAGCTCAGACCTATGCCAACCCGGGGCCCAAGGGCCATCCCCAAGGAGGCCACTTACCAAGGGTACCACCTCTGGGGTTGGTGCTGACCCTGTGATGCCACCCGGAGAAAGCCAGTGGGCGGTCCCTCACTGGCCATTTCCCCTTCCTTCCTTCCTCTCCCACCTCTAGAGAATTCTGGGTCACCCAGGTTGGAGTAACTGCCCAGACCAAATGCCACCCAGAGGGAGAAGGCGCCAGGTCCTGCCGCCTCTCGTGAGAGGCCGGGCACCCAGTTCCGAGGCCCCCTCATTCTCCACCTTGAGCTCAAGGCTGGGGGTGTCCTTCTGCAAAGCTTTGGCGCATTGCTGGAGCCGGGGCCTCAGCTGGGTGTGAGAATAAAACGTTAGAACTTCTATTTTGGATTATTCTTGTCTAGAAAAGGGAATCTTTAATATTTAATGTATGGATTGAAGATGTATAAGCATATAATTTAATAAATATGAGTGTTTTGGGGTTAGAAGATAAATTTTTTATTGCTAAAGCATACATCATCAAAACAGCTTGGGTGGTTGGAAGGGCCTGAGCTGGAGAGGGAGCCACGCTGACAGGAGGCGAGGTGGTCCTGCAGCCCCCGATTCCCACCTGGCCTCTGTTCCAGGGAGGGGCTGGGTAATGGGGGGAGAGGCGGGGCGTGTGATGAGGGAGCAGGCTGGGTGGCAGAGGGAACCAGGCCAGCTCACTAAAGACTGGCCCGCGTAGCCTTTAGGACCTGTCCTCTGTCCCTTGGAGCAAATTCTTCATCTCCATGATCTTCCCCTGTTCATTTCTTCATGCTTTCCAATTTCCAGTTGTTGCCACAGCTACGTGAAATAGGTAAGCAGGGGTTGTTGGCCCCATTTTCGCGACCGACAAAACAAAGAATAGAATTTGAGTCTCACTAAAGGAAAGATCTGGAAGAGTCCTGAGGCTCTTCCTCCTATGCTCCATGGCCTCTCTGGTTCCCTCAGCTCTGTTCTCTGCCCGGCCCTGCCCTGTAGCCGGACACCTTCTGGCCTTTGGGAAGGGAGAGGCAGGCTCTTTCTATCCAGAAAGTTCCTTTCATCCCAAGGGGCAGTGTTGTGGGAGTGGCACCTCGGCAAAGGCCTTGTGGAGGGTGGCTGAGTATCCTGGCAGCTGGGCCTCAGCGTGGACTGGGTGGAGGCTGGCCTTGGTCCCCAGAGCTATCAGTGACCACCTGAGCCCCCAGCTCAGGTTGTCTGTCACCCTCTGAGCCTCGTGCCTCCACTTGGAGAAGCACAACTGCGTCTGGGGGCCGCGCATGCTGGCAGCTTCCCTCTGATAACCAGGGGTGAAGGGTTCAGAAGCTCCATGCCCCGTAGAGTGCTCAGAAGCCCCTCGAGCATCCTCAAACTTCTTCCGTGAGGGTCCCAGGAGAGGTGGGGGGAGCAGCAGGGACTTGGGGGCCCCCAGGCCACTGGAGGCCGTCCCTCCCAGGTGCCAGCACTGCCTTCTCCTACTCCGCTCCAGTGCCCTTTCTGGGCATTCTGTCAAAGCCAGAGCCTCGCCCACGACTGTGTCTCCCTCTGGGGCGATGTTTCCAAATCTGGGGTCTCCAGAGGCAGCAACTATGCGAGGCTGGCAGCCCCAAGGCCCCTCGCAGCCTGCAGCCCGCGCCAGTTAAAACTGTGCTCCGTGAGGGCTCTGCAGAAGCTTATTTACAGACAGGGCCAGGCATCTGTGGGTGCAACCAGCTTGGAGCCTATCCTTTCTGGCCTCACTTTTGCCCCTGCCTCAGCGTCGAGCTTGTCCCAGTGAAAGTGTCCCCCATCTGGTGGGGGGGGGGAAGATTCAGGGATTCCATCCCCAGACGGTCATCCAGCAGAGAGAGGAAACCAGTGGCTGGTGTCCCCAGCAGTTCCTCTGGACCTGACCTCTTCCTAGCTTTGGCCGAGCCCCTTCCCTCCTCTGGGAGGTGAAGACAACAGCTACCTTTGAGCAGCACTTTTAGAGTCAGTGACCTGTGTCATGCCTGGCAAAGAGAAAACAGTGAATACGTGGTAGCTTATGACATCTAGCATTTACTGAGCACTTGCTATGTTCCAGACCCTGTTCCAAGCGCTTTAGAAGTACTATATCGCGTTCCGGCCTCACACCAACCCTAGCAGATAAGTCCTATTATTAGTCCCCTTTTACAGATGAGGAAGATGAGTCCAGAGATGGAATTTGATTTGCTTCATTTCACACAGCCAGTCAATGACAGAGGAGTCTGACATTTAATGTTAAGCTCTATTGCCTATACTGTTGCTATGTTCTTATTTATTATATATGAGCATATACTGGTATACACACACACATTCATGAATCTATGACCATTGTGATGAATTAATAAAAGGTTAGACATGGAGGTCTGGGTGGATCCTTTCTTATAGAACATTCCAGTTTCCTAGGTGAGAACTGCCCTGGCCAATGAGACAGTGATGGCTCTGGTGTTGGTCAGCAGCGTGGGCCAGCACTGTCACAGTCTGGCTTGAATGGTGAGGAGGCTCTGGGTCTTCCTGACCCGTTCCTGGTAGCAGCCTCCCCCGGGCTGTGTCTCAGCCAAGCCCTCTCCCCAGGCCTCCTTGACCACCTCTTGGTGGCCTGGCCCCTGAAGTCAGGTCAGCTTCCCTAGGAGACCAGGTACCATCTGAGCCTGGCGGGGGATTCAAGAAGCTGGCGGCCGCTGGATCCCGGCCAGCTCCACTCTGGGCTGAGACATGGTCAGAGGGACAGTCTCTGGTTGCCTGAGAGCCTGGCTGGGAAAGCTAAGGGCTTTGGGCCTTAAGCTGCCCCGGATACAGAGCAGCAGGAGGCTGTCTGAGGTGTCCAGCTAGAGCTGGAAGCTGATGTTGAGAGCACCTTTCCTGAGGGTTATTTCTTGTTCCTCTGGGCCCTTCCCTTGCCTCCTCCTGAAATGAGTAGCCTTTACTCCCCTCTACGCTCCTTTTACCCCATCTCTCTGTCCCCACTGCTCCGGGAAGCTCCATCTGTCTCCCCACAGGGATGAGCTGTGAGCATGGGGAGAGATGGGACACCGAGCAGATTGCTTGGATTGCAGGGCAGGGCTTTATGGAGACATCCCACATGGCTGCTTCTTGGAAGAAGAGTTTACTCTTCTTGGAAGAGTTTACCACATCCTAGGGCCTCTGGCCTCAGTTTCCCCGCCTGGGACTTGAGGTCACCTCTGGCAATTGACACCCAGCTCTCTCTGAGGGTCACGGTCAGATCAGGGCGACCACATACCCATGGGCTCTCCAAGCAGTAGGGCACTGTGTTGGTTATTCCCATTTCTAGACATCTGGGAGTGTTTTTGAGTTAGGGAGAAGATCAAGACTTTGAACCATAAATCATCTGACCTGGAAAGGGACTCAGAAATAAGTAACTGGGGCCAAACCCAGTTTTACAGAGAAGGAACTGGAGGCCCCAGAGAGGTATATGGACTTGACTAAATCAACCCCCTGAGTTACTGGCACATGGAGACCAGAAGGTGGAGGCCGCCTCTTTAGCCAGTTTGGCACCTTCCCTGCCCTGTGCTAGCCTGTGCTCTGAGTCTGAGGGCCCTGGGCTCTTCCAGAGGCAGGAAAGGAGCCCTACGCCTCCTGCAGAGGGAAAGAGGAGAGAAGGCAGCGATCTTAGATTCACAGTCCTAATCCTGGCGGTCCCCCAGGGTAAACTGGGCCGTGTGCGCGCATCTGGGGCGTCTTTGCGCACGCACAACTGCATCTCTGTGTTCTGTGCACATCACGACTGAGTTCTCCGTAAACAAGCCCTAAAAGCCTTTGGCTTCCTGCCTGCGAAGATCTTCTGCGTCTCCACTCCCAGAGGCCACCAGAGGGCAGTGCTGCGCATGAGACCGTTCGAGCCTGGCGGCCGCCTTCCGCAAAAGCTGGGGGTGTGACTCTAGTCTGGTGAGATGTGCACTCGCTGACCTGGCTTTCAGAGCCAGTCTTGAGCCAGGGCTGAGCAGGGAGGTCAGCTCTCCCCTAGGCGGGGCCTCTCAGCAGAGCTAGCCTCGCCCGTGCTACCTGCAGCCTGGGCATGGGCGTCTCCTGGACCTGAGTGTCCCAGGAGGCGGAGTCAGAGCGCCCTGGGGGGATTCAAGTCAGTTGGAGCTCCCCTCTTCCCACCCAGTGGGTCTCAGCAGCAGCAGGAGGGGTCAGCGCATCCGTAGGGGGTATGGAGATGAATGAACCGAGCATAGTTCCTGCCCAGGAAGACCAGTCATGATGGGGCACAGAGAACTGGACAGCCGACTACCCCGCAGGTTGGTGTCCTGGGAGAAGGGAGCTTTCTGAACTCCCCCAGCCCACTTCCTGTGCTGGTCCAGTGTGGAAGCATCTCTACTTCATCTCTCCCTGCGCCCACCCCACCCCATGCCAAGCTTGGGAATTGCTTAGACACAGCAGCTCAGTCAGTACAGGGTCCTGATACAGTACCTTCTCTCAACCTCTCTAGACCACCTCTGCTCTCAGAGGTACCCATCTGAAGTGATGGGTATCAGAGTGCCTTGCAAATCAGGGTCCTGGGCCCTGCCTCCCCTGGCTGTTTTTGACTGTTTCCATTCTGTGCATGCTTTGGGCTCTTCTCTGGCTGCTCCAGGCCATCTCGTATTTGAGCAGAGGCTGTCTTGTTCCATGTCACTTAATCGGGCCAGGAAGGACCTTTGGCGCACTAATGTGGTTAATCAATTTTGGAGAGGGGATCCCCCCACTTTTGTGGTGGGTCCCGAGCTCACAGGGCTGAGGCCTGAGGCTCTGCCCTGAAGGCCATCCGTGGCTGCTGGACCCAGGGCTGCAGGTGGCCCTTCTCTGTTGTGGTCAGTCTTTTCCCACGTACTTATTTCTGATGTGTTTTCGAGGCTGGTTCCCTGAAGAGCAGTGATGAAGCTCACACTTGTGGCCATCGTTTTGGGCTGGAGATTTTTTGCACATACAACCTTGCTTATGGATGGCATGTACTATGTGAAGCCTGAGTTCACAACCCTACCTCTTCCCAGCTGTGTGACCCTGGGCTGGCTGCTCTTTTTGATCTAGTTTCTTCATGGGAAATAATACTGGTACTACTAGGTTGATTGAAGGTTTTGATGGGAACATGTGTGTGTGTGAGTGTGTGTGTGTGTGTGTGTGTGTGTGTGTTTTAAGCTCTTAATGCTGGCCTCTCCCTCTTCTCATTACCACTGTCCAGAACTTCATCCTCCCAGGCATGGATACTTTTTATCACCCTCCTCTGTTCTTCCTGCTTCCAGCCTCTCTTCCTTCCAGCTCATCTTGCACCCCCTGGCAGATTGATCTTTTAATCCAAGATCTTCCATTAGAACGGATCCTGGGCCCCAAGATTTTCAATGGTTCTTTTGTTCAAAAGGCAACTCAGTGTTATAGGAAGAATAGTGACTTCTTTGGCCAGACAGCTTCACTTTAGATTCTGGCTCTGTCCCTGTGTGAGCTTAGGCAAGTTACTTAACCTCTCTGAGCCTCCATCATGTCATCTGAAAAACTGGGCTAACTAGATTCATCTTCCTGGAGTGGTTTTTAGGATTAAATGAGATTATAGTAAGTACCTGGCATATGATGGGTACACAGAGGCCACACTGGCAAATGGTGCCATAGGAGTCACTCAGAGATGAAGGGCAGAGGGCATTTCTGGATCCTTGAAGAGCAGGACCAGAGGGGGCTAGGACCTGGGCCAGAGCTGAGGGGGGCAACAGAAGGACCAAGATGGTGTGTATTTGGAAAAGGTGGCAAAGGGACTGAGGCACACATCTCCCAGAAGAGCTGGGAGATTGTTATGGTTCGTACTGGGAGCCTCAGCTGGGAAACTGAGTGGCAGTGTTCAGGCAGAGACTTGCTGCCTGCCCCCCCCCACCTCAAGAGTTCGGATGCCAGGAGCCTCCGTGCACAGTAACTCAGGGGCACCCAGCCCCTTGCAGGTACTGCTCTCTGTGGTTTTATTGCTCTTCTTGCCTTATGTAGCTTTGCTGGGTGATTCTCTTCCAGCTGTTGTAATTGGCTAGGCCTGTCATCTACAGATGGGGCTCCAGGACCAGCCCAGGGAGAAGGAATTTAAGAGTCCAGTGGGAAGGAGGAGGTCACCTCTTCTCTCCAATCCACCCTTGAGAGCCTCCTGTGTACATTCATTCCAGTTTTATGTTCAGCCACAAGAGGGCACTAGACCATGGTTTCTGCAGGAAGGGAGAGGCTGTTTATCTTGCCCTGTTGGGGTCATGCCTTTGAACAAAGCTGCCGGTGGTTTCCTCCCAGGTGCCAGCATCTCTGAGGGTCATGGCAAACCAACTGGATTTAATCGGAACCCATAACACGGAGTCTGATATCTCAAAGGGAGGCTAGAGTGCATAGTGAAAGGTCATGGAATTTGGCGTCAAACTCTGGTTTCCAATCCTTGTCCTCCTCCTTGCCTGTTTTTTTTGAACTTTGAGTAAGTTAGTTAATTTCTTGGGGTCTCTTTGTCTTCACCTGCAAAGTAAGGTGTTAATGGGAGGTGCTGCCGTGAGTATTAAATTATATATGTGTGGAAGCTGTCCAGAACACGATGGATTCTCCATGATTGACCATCTGTCTCTTGGTGGAAGAAGGATGGAGTTAGGACACAGTGCAGCAGATATTTATGGAATTCTGTGGGCCTGGTGTGGTCATTTTACGTCCCAAGGAGCCCTCTCCGGTGCCAGTTCATTGGGGGCAGCAGCGACACCAAGTGGCCAGAAATGGGAACAGCAGTGTAGCCTGGTCTGGTGAGGTGAGTGGGCAGAGTTGGGGAGTCATTGGGCATTGTTGAGGCAGATGAGACTGAATCTGCATCAGGCTTCAGAGGATCCAACAGCTGAATTCCTCTGCCCTTCAAACACCAGCAGCTAGAGATGATGCTCTGAGGTTGTGGGTGTGGTGATGGCCTTTGGGAGTGTTTGTTGCCTAGGCCAGTGGCAGGAGGTCACCACTGCAGAACACACCTGTGCAACTGACTGACTTCACTGCAGCTAACCAGTCCGGCATCAAACAGTCAGATCCTTCCTGGTGTTTTCCTTGGGTGTTACTTTTCTTGAGATACTTTAATCCGCATTCTATCTGGTTGGCTTCAGCCATGAGACTCTGGATCACAGCATGCTTATCTGGAAATCAGGGCTGATTGACCGCAAGGGCTCTTCCAGCTTGTATTGGAGTGTCAGACATCCTTTTACATTCTTTAGTTGTGTGTGTGTGCGTGTGCGTGTGTGTGTGTTGGGGGGGATTCACGTGGGAGGGATTTACTTCAAGCTTTGCTGGTGCAGAAATCCAGCCCAGAGAAGGGAGGGGCCTTCCCCTGGCAGAGGCGTGGTGCTGAGGCTGGACTTGGGATATGCCTCTGCCTTCTCATCTTGTGTAGCTTCTTTATTATCCACCTGAGATCCAGGAGGGAACCTTGGCAGACGTGCCAGGCTCGGGAAGTTATTTAATATCAGCTTTGCTCCAGATTGTGTTGCTGACTCCTTGCCACCTCTTAAGTGGCAGTCATTTGAACAAATGTGGTGATGAGATACCAAGCGGTAAATAACATGAGAGATGGGGAGGGGCCAGGGCTGTAGAGGAAGGTGTAGTTTTATTCCCTTGGCAGAGACCTTGTCTTTGAGGCCCTCAGAGTGAGGAGGGGCCCCTCTTAACCCCTGGCAGTGAAGGGAACAGCTCAGAAAGAAGTGCCAGGCTTCGAGGGCTTGTGGTCCAGGGTTGAAGCATCCTCCCCTCATCTGTGGGAAGGCCCTATGTCCTCTGGGACATCTGGCTCCTGTCCCTGGAGCAGGTGTTAAAGGGGAGGTGCTGTATCCCGTGTTTTTCAATGGACTGTCTTCCAAGTGCATAACAGACAGCTAACAGGGCCTGCCGTTGGTGGCATGTGCCCCCCCCCACCACACACACACACTGCAGATGCTGAGCTGCATCTGGGCCCAGGCCATGGGGTGCCCCGCTGCCTGCCCAGGTCCGCCCCAGCATCTGGACGCTTGGGGAAGGGTGGGCAGAGGCACTGGCTGGGCTGGCCCTGTCCTTCCTTCTGCAGGACCAGACGGGAGGGAGTCAACCGTCTTTGGTCCCAGCTCCTGGCTCCAGCCATGTGCCTGGCACGGTGCTAAGTCTTGGCACACAACGCTGCAAAAATAAAAGCCACGGCTCCTCCCTCTTGGAGTTTAGAGTGGAGTCAGTGTGGCCAGGATTAGCCAAGGGATCCATAACTCAAAGCTCTGTCTCAAGAGAAGCAGAGACGGAATTTTAGACAATGTATCTAATGGAAAGTTAAAAAAAAAAAAATGGATAGATATGAAAATATAGCTTCCCTGAGCAGGAAAGAGTGCAGTTTTTCTAAATGGAGACTTAAGAATTTTAGATTTACCTGCTCTCTAGTCCATCTCATTGGGAGCAGTGGAGCCGGCATCAGGGTGTGGCCCTGGCAGTGACCTTGACTCATCAGCCCTGCTGTTTGTCCACAGAGGCCCAGTGGTACTTTAAAGGATGCAACATATCCAAGGCAAGAGAGAACTATGTTTCTTTCTCTGTCTATGTTTCTTTCCCTGTCACGTTCCCATCGTTCCCATCCTGAGAGGCGAAGATTTGGGGGCCAGCAGTTTGTGGGGGAGGTGATTGATTCCCAGCAGCCTGGGGGAGGGGCAGTGAGACAGGGCGGGGTTGGTGGGGGGGGACCAAGTGACAGCGTTCAGGAGCAGATCCCAAGTGGCACTCCCAAGGCACTGGCCAGTTTCTGTGTTTCTGCGTTTATTCTGCGTGTTGATTGGCGAGCCTCTGATGGGCTGGCCCCTTTGTGAGAGCTGGGAGAACAGCAGCCAGCGGCCCGATGGGCCTGTTCCCGGCCTGGGTACGGGACATGTAAGGTCAAGCCCTTTCTCTTGCCACCTGGGGTCTACCTGCAGGCTGTGGGGGAGGGGCGGGTGCCGAAGGGCCACAGGCCACGTTCCTGGGAGACGTTCCCGGCAGAGATGACTTGGGGGGAGGTCAGCCTTCCTTCCCCATGGGATGGAGGTACGAGTGCCGGGTGCACATACAGTGGCCAACGCCCCCTCTGCCCAGCCAGCTGTGGGCCTGCCCCTGCCCCCGCTTCGACCAGGACAGGCCCACCCCTCCTCAGCAGACCTGGGGTCCCGGGGGAGCCTTGGTGTAGGATGATTGACCTTATCCTTCCCTGACCTGCGTGCAGGTGTCATCATCCAGGATCACGTCCTGTCTCCATGGAAATGCCTGGTCCTTCTTTATTCCCTGTCCCACCTCCCCCAGTCCTGGGCCGCAAGCTGTGTCCCTACCCAGGTGACTTGTTGGTCCCCTCACTTATCTTCCTTCTGTCAGTCACTCAGTGTGCTGATGCCCAGCCTCTGATCAGGCGTGTTCTGGCCTTAGGACTCTGCTGAGTTATCTTCCCAGGAACCTGGCGTCACCTGCCCCCTGAGTCTCTGGACGGCGGGGGCGGCTTACTGGGCATCTCAGTCAAGCAGAAACCCTCTGGAGTTGCACCCATGTGCCCTGAGGGGGTCAGGCTCCTGGACAGTTTTGTTTCTTGCCGGTGGGTGCGAGGCTTCCAGAAGGCAGGGACTGTTTTTTCCAGTAGCCAACATCCCAGAGGCTGCCGCTAGACACTTGTCCACTAGGACTGGCTCACTTCTACCAGAATATCTCCCAGACCCACGGCCGGTCCCGTGTGGGGGCAGTGCGCACACCTGTGCCTGAGTGTGGGGCATTTTGTCCCACTTCCCATCTTTGTGGGCCTTGGCCTTGCCTCAGCAGAACAGCTGCAGGAGGAATCTTCTGGGGAGACCTGACTCATCCTAGGGTGAGCAGATGCTGGGCAGTGACTGTCCCCAGTGCTGGGCTAAGGACAGTCTGATTTAACCCCTTTCATTCCCAGCACAATGCATGAGGCAGGTTCCATCCTCCTCCTCATTCTATAAACAAAGCACAAAGGGGCTGCAGCACTTGTCCTGGGTCACCGGCCAGGAAGTGGCAGAGCACCTGATCATACTGCTGTGTCACAGATGCTCCCTCAGCTCCTGCCACCCCCGTCTGCCTTAGTCCTGGGCTCAGCCCTCCTCCCTGGCCCCGCTACCCCTTGGCCTCTAAGGAACAACTCTGTGCTATTGTTTTTCCCACAGTGGTGGGCAGAAGGGGCCCTGGGGCCCAGTGGAGTTTGGGATCCCTGAATCTTGTGGGCATGGGTGTTTCTGGCTGTTTCCTGAGAGTGTCCTCTGAGTGAGGGCGCTCAGACAGGACAGAGTGACCTCTGGGGTCTGGCTTGTCACTGCCACCAAATTACAGGGTGAATGTGGGAAAGGCCTCCTCTGAGCCTCTGTTTTCTCGTATTTAAAATCAGAGGCCTGGAGTTCCCGTCGTGGCTCAGCGGTTAGCAAACCCGACTAGCATCCATGAGGATGCGGGTTCGATCCCTGGCCTTGCTCAGTGGGTTAAGGATCTCTTGTTGCCGTGAGCTGTAGTGTAGGTCGCAGATGGGGCCTGGACCCTGGGATGCTGTAGCTGTGACTCAGGCCAGTGGCTATAGCTCCGATTGGAGCCCTAGCTTGGGAAACTCCATATTCCACGAATGTGTCCCTAAAAAGCAAAAAAGAAAAAAAAAAGTCAGGGGCCTGACCTGGCGATCTGGGGCCCTTTAGGCTCTGACCACTGGTATTCCTAAGGCAGGGGCCAAGTTGGGGGCGAGGGGAAGGCTGGAGAGTGGAGAGCACTGAGGCTGCAGAAGGATGTCTCTGAGAGTGGACCCTGTGTGGGGAGAGGGGTGTGGGAACCATCCTGGTGGTCCTTACACCTGCCTCGCATCCCCCTCATGGAGAGGTCTGGCTAAAGCACAGGCCAAGGATCCCCAGCCCAGTTCCTGATTCTGATTTGTGGGACGGGGGTCTGACCATGGCAGTCTGGTAAGTACCCAGATGAGGCAGATGCTGCTGCTATGGGGACCACACTTTGAGGATATTGTCACATCAGTGACTTTCAAGCCGGGCTCCCTGAATCGAGGTGAGAGAGGTGGTGTGGCATTCTGCGTAAGACTGCTAGGAGGTTTCCCAGGACAGCGCTCACCCAGCTGCGGGTCTCTCTCTGTCTGCCTTTCACCTTTTGAAAGGCACCTGGCTCCGTCTTGACCTTGACCCGCAGGGCTGGGCTTGACTGAATATGCTCTGGTCTGTGTCACCTGACTTGTAGGTGAGAAATGAAAGCACAGCTGTTTTTTAGAATGCGCTCCAGACCCAAAGTTGACTTGAAAAAACTGAAGGGTGGTAGGGAAGTTAGTCAGTAACTGCAGCTCAAGAGCCTTAGTTGGATCTGAATTGCTCCCGGGGCAGAGTTCAGACCTCTGTTCATGCTCAGGCTGCAGCGCCTCTCCCATCGCCCCGCCCCCGCCCCAGAGGAACTTTCTGCCCCAGCCAAAGTCACTACTGGGCATTCCTGAAACACCCCTGAGCCTGTCCCTCTCTTGGTCTTCTGGTCAGGCTGTTGCCTTACTGTGAAGCCCTCTGCTCTTCATTTTGTCCACCTGAGCCCTACCTGTCACTCCAGCCCCACCTTTGACACGGTCTTTGTTGTCCACACTCATGTCTATCAATTGCTCTGTGTTCCTGGTCCCTGGAGCCCACGGTATAGCAGCTGCTGGTGTTGAGCACTTGCTCTGAGCCAGGGAGTTTAGGTGGCATCTCATCACTGAGTCCACACAGTCATGAGTGGAGAGCTGCACTCATTTCACAGATGAGGAAATCGAGGCCAAAAGATGTAAGAGTTTGTCTAAGACCATGGCTATGAATGGCAGGGTTAGGATTCAAAGCCAGGCTGGCGGCAGAGCCTGTAGGGTCCCACATTCATTGCACAAGGATGGGGGACCAGCTCACGTCAGCAGGGGGGAGGGACTGAGGAACCCTGAATGCTGATAGGCTGGGACCCTGCAGGGCAGTTGCACTGGCAGCCTCATTCTCTGTATAGTAATAGAGCTATTCTTTGAAAACATAATGCTGCTGGAAAAAACAGGTTGCAGGGTGACACAACATGTATGTAAGATGAAAAACAGTGGCCGATATAATGTATTGTTTATACACATAGATGTATGGTAAAAATGATGAAACCACGGACTGGATACAAACCAGTTTTATGAGAGGCTTGGCTGTAGGAAGAGGAGAGGAGGTGAGAGTAAGCCTGGGGCCTTACATTCCTCTGGGGTGATTTCCTTCTCTTTCTTGAGATCTTACCCTGTGACAAAATGGTAATATGCATTAATTCTAAGGGATGGACACATAGGGTGTTCAATATATGATCCTTTATTTTTTCTCCTATTAGAGGGATACTTTAAAACTCTGATCAGGAGTTTCCAGCATGGCTGAGTGGAAATGAATCTGACTAGTATCCATGAGGACACAGGTTCGAACACTGGCCTTGCTCAGTGGGTTAAGGATCCCGTGTTACCATGAGCTGGGGTGTAGGTTGCAGACAAAGCTCGGGTCTGGTGTTGCTGTGGCTGAGGCGTAGGCCAGTGATTGCAGCTCTGATTCGACGCCTAGCCTGGGAACCTCTGTAGGCTATGGGTGTGGCCCTAAAAAGACCAAAAATAAATAAATAAATAAATAAATAAATTTATAAAAGCTCTAAGCAATAAAAAGATGATCACACCCACCAGATTTGTAATTTAAAAGAAAAACAATGTTTTTTTTTTGTCTTTTTTTTTTTTTTTGCCTCTTCTAGGGCCGCACCAGCAGCATATGGAGGTTCCCAGGCTAGGGGTCTAACAGGAGCTGTAGCTGCCGGCCTTCACCACAGCCACAGCAACGTGGGATCTGAGCGCATCTGCAACCTACACCACAGCTCATGACAACGCTGGATCAACGATGCCAGGGATCAGACCCGCAACCTCATGGTTCCTAGTCGGATTCGTTAACCACTGAGCCACGATGGGAACTCCAAAAGAAAAACAATGTTAATCATTGTGCACCTTGTCTCTCTTCTTGGTCTGCGGGTGGCTGTGTCCTCCCTGTGTCCTCATGTGGCCCTCCCTCTGCGTCTGTGCCCTAAGCTCATTTTATGGCATCAGGCATGATGGATTGGAGCCTGATGACCCCCCTTTGGCTTAGTTGCCTCTTTAAAGACCTTCTCTCCAAATACAGCCGCGTTTGGGGGGCAGGGGCTTTTAGGACTTGGACTCGGGGTTTGGAGGGGATACGTTTCAGCTCAGAACACCATGAGACACAAACATTTGCATGTCTGCTGAAATGAAAACACAGTCTTCCTTAGACTTTCTCAGTGCAGAAACCTGCAGAAGTTCATCCAAGCTGAACTGTCCTCATTTTTTTGTGGTGTCTCTAGCTGCTTTGGTGCCTTGTGAGCCAAAGAGCCCTGCAGGAGAGGCTACACATTTGTAGGAGAAACTGAGGGGAAAGAGAGAGACACACACAAGCCAGCGCAGCTTCTAGGAGGGGCCCTAGTACGGCTCTCTGATGGTCTGATGTCGAGGAGATACAGGCGGAAACCAGAAAACACCTGCATATCAAATGCACGGTGCACTGTCTTTCATTCATCAACCAATGAATTATTTCAACGGTTACCAGTTAGCACTTCATTTGAGCTACCACCAAGTTAGACACCCTGCTCCCCCTCAAAGTGACAGAGAGCTGGGACCCCAGACTCTGGGGTGAGCAGTGAGGAAGAACTTCCCAAAGGAATGGGCCAGGACCCCAGGTTGGCATCTCTTGCCTTGGGACAAGTAAATAAGTGGAATTCTCCCAATTCAGTTCTACCATTTCATTGTGAAAAATTTCAAGCATACAGAAAAGTTGAAAAATGTACAGTGAATATCCATACACTACTCTTCTGGACTTTGCAATTAATATCTCACTCTACTCGCTTTATCTCAGGGTCTCTCCTTCTGTTCGTCCCTCTGGCCACTCAGATCCACCTTGTTTTTCTGATGCATCTTAAAGGCAACTGTGGATGTTTGTTCACTCCTTCTAAATATTTTCTAAATACTTTAGTGTGGATATCATTAAAATGAAGCTCAATATTTGTTTTCATTGGAGGTGGTATTTCTAGTCAATGAAATGTGTAAATTGCTAGTGTACATTCCTTGAGTTTTAGCACATGTCTACGCACATGTCCAGCAAGATCCAGAGCATGACCATCTGCCCAGAAAGCTGCCCCATGCCCCTCCCCAGTCTCTGCCCCCACCTCCCCAGAGGTAGCCACTGTTCTGCTATTTTCCCACAATAAATCACTTTTTACCTGATCTACAGCTTCATATAAGTGGAATCACACAATATGTGTTTAGCCCAGAGTTTTGGAGGTTCATCCGCCTTGTTGCAGATGATAGCAGTCTGTTCTCTTCTTTTGCTGAGTAGTGTTCCACTTCATGGAATACCCGAATTTGTTTCTTGTCTTACCTGTTGGCACCCCCATAGCTCCCAATTTTGTACTATTGGACATTCTCTATGAACATTCGTGTGTAAGGCTTTTTGTGAACCCAAGCTTCCGTTTACTCTTGGGTCTGTCCCCGGGGGTGGAATTTCTGGCTGTATGATATTTAACTTTTGAAGACACTGCCACATCTGTTTCCAAAGTGGTGCACCAGTTCATACAATAGGGCTGCTTTTGGTGAATCTGGGTTCCAGTAGACATGGGAGCATGACTCATGGAAACAGGTGCTGTTGTGTCTTCGTCTTGCAGATGAGGAGTCTGAGGGTCGCAGGGGTGACAAGATTGCCCAGCTGGGAGGTGGTGGAGCTGGGATCTCATCTGATCAAAGCCTGTGGGGCTTCTGTTGCAAAGTGCTACTTTTGCAGAAGTGGGACTGAAGCTGGCAGAAAAAGCAGGGAGCTGCTTTTGGGGGCACCTTGGCCTGGTGTCTGCAGCCCAAGGACGTGCCTTCATGGTCCTCTCACAGCACCCTCTGGAACAAGGAAGCCAGGGCCAGGTGGGCATTTGGTGCTCTCTAGCTGGTGGTTGGCCTGTCTTCTTCCTGTTCTCCATGCTCTCAGGTCATGTGGCCCCTCTCAGGGCCCTGGGTTGGCTGGGCCCTGTGTGCAATGAACAGATGAAGGCCAGTCAACACCTCTGGTTCTGCATTTTCCTTCTGAGATGCAATGATGTAACTGGGAGCCCTGCTTGCTGAGTGCTCAAACACCCTCCCCCACACACATACTCCTTGGTCTGAGGTGCTGCTGAGCCCAGGGCTGCGGCCGCCCAGTCGCCCATTTCTCAGAGCCCACAGACAAGTTGGTGTGGTGGGTGGGGACACATCCAGGCTTATGGGGACACAGCATGTTGATGATGCTGTAATGCACAGCCTAGAGTTTCTGGCCTGGGAAGTCCATGGGCGGGGCCATCAGTGTTGATACAAGTCACTCAGGTAATGTCAGAGAGCTGTAGATTCTAGAAAGGAACCAAGCAGAGTGGTGTGATGGGAGGCCTGACTGGAGGTGGGAGGCTGCTCCTGGGCGAGGCTGCAGGAGGAGATAAAGCTCTCTGAATGGTCAGCTGGAGACAGAGCTTTGGGAATAGCCCCGCGGTAGAGGTTTCCAGCCAACGCAGCCCTGTGGACTTGGGGGTGCACTGATGTTTTGGGTGGAAGGGAGGCGGGCGTTGGGTAGGGGATGGAGCAGAGTGAGCAGGGGGCTGGCTGGGCGAGGCGGGTGAGGTGGAGGCCGTCCGCAGCCCATGGGGAGGGGTTTTCAGTTTGAGTCTAAATGAGAGAGGAGGTACTGGAAGGCCTTTCCTCTCAAACAGGAGATGACTCAGTGTACATCTTAAATGGCCACAATTGGTGTGTTGGAGAAAGCACAGGGCCTTATGGGCAGGAGGTCCCAGAGGAAGGGACTGCTGAGTTGGAACCCGAAGGATGAATTGGCCCCACGTGGGCACACGTGCTGGAGGCCCAGGTAGAGGGACCAGCAGGAAGAGGCCCTGGGAACCTTAGGAGCTTGAGGACATTCATTCTGGCTGGAGCGGTGGGGATGGGTCAGACCAGGCCAGGCAGGGGAAGTAGGCTTCTCCTTGGTCCACTGTGGGCTTATTGAGGACTGGGGTCCAGTCTCACCTTTTTCTTTCCAGTGCTCAGCATCTGCCTGGCTACATAAATGTTGGGGCGACATAGGAATGAATGACTGGATGAGGGGAACCCGTGCAGGGACCTGGAGGTGGCGGGACTTTGTGGAGGTCGGGAGCTGGCGGAGCCTGGGTCCTGAGAGGGCAGATGTGCTAGGCGAGCCTAGAGCCCATCGCCCGGTGATGCTCAGCCCAGGCTGCCTGACGTGCCTGCCCGGGAAGGGCTGTGATCTGGGACCTCACCTGCCAACATGTTGAAGGCCCATGAGGAAGGCCTGGCCTCACCTGAAGGGCCCTGGGTGCCTGGTGGTGGGAGGGAGTTCTCTCGCAGGAGTGCCACTTGCTGAAATAAATTTGTTTACTCAGAGATTTAATTAACATGTTTAAATATTAAAGAGTAAACAACGTGTGTCTAGTGGGACTCAACATTTACCAACAGGAGTTCTGACTTATTAAATTATTTGTGCTTCCTAAGCCCTAAGAGTCTTGTTTCTAGCTTTGCTCAAGGAGGCCCTGTTCTCCCAGGAGGAGGCTGTGAGGCGGGCTGGGAGGGCAGCAAGTTGGGGAGGAGGAGGAGCAGGGGGCGGGGAAGGAGGATGGAAGAGGAGGCAGAGGAGGAGGCAGAGGGGAGCGGGTGGTGG